>JAOXNO010006086.1:0-14411 GCA_028565335.1 Limnodromus scolopaceus
CCCCTTCCCCCTCCCCCCCACTTTAGGTATCAGTGGCTAGGAACGGGGTAATATAAAACGGGAAAATCAAAATTTGTCCTTAAATTCTCTCTCTTGCCCTTTTCCACACATTATTATTCCCTATAAGTGTCACAGTTTGCATTCACTAGTTTTCCTTTTCTGTTCTTTTATCTTTCCCTGATGTAATATATTTCCTACCTTCTTTATCGCTGGTTTTTTTGGTGGTTTTTTTTAGCAATATCAGAAAACTTATACCTATCTTGTTGAGTTGTTCATTACATCATTTTGCAAGTTAAACAAAGTACTTCTGAGCAAAAAAAGCAAAGGTGAAGAGAGGGGTTCCTTGTCACATTTTGTTTCCTGCTGTTATCTTATTTGCTTCTGTGCTCTAGCAAAAGCATTTGAAAGAGGTGCTGCGATACTGGAGAAAAGCCTTCTAACAAGACAGCCTAGTTTGTGAATACCAGTTTCCTCTGGCCCCCTTGGGATTTCCTGTTTCATGCAAGATGTGCAGGCTTTCTGCCATTCAGTATAACCTCAGGCATACTCTGAAAATGTGCTTCCAGCAGACGCTGTGCTACTTAGTCAAATTTAAGAAGCCTCAAACTGTGAATATTCTGGCCCTCTGTAGCCTGCCACAATTTGCATCCTCAAATCCCCTCCTCAGTTAACAATTTTCCTGAGTAATACTCATTCATACAGCAGTTATTTTTTTCCTGTTTTCTGTAGCAGAATAAAGGTGCCTTTGTTTGCATGCACAGAAGTAACACTGTCTCCTCTGCCTGAGCATTTCACAAATGACCATTCTGTCATCTACACTGCTCAGTTTCTAATTATTGATATACAAATTATAACACATCCATTCTGCAGCTTTCCAGCTGAGCTGTCCACATTTCCTTTTTGCTTGTTTCTCTTGGAATGACACCAGTGAACTGGCAGGAACCTCTGTGTGTGGAAACAAAAGTGTGAGGACTTGTCCATTCCTTCTTTCTTTGTATTGACGAGGCATGCAGAAAGCAGATTTGAAAGCAGTTGTCTTAAAGAAGGGGAACACCAATTTTAAGTCTTTGGTTGCCCCCATTCAAAGTCATAGATGCACTTTGGGTGAAAACATTTGCAATGATACGAGAAGAAAGATGATACAAATATGCACCCTAAACTATTTCCCTCCCGTGCTCGTGCCCATTTTATTTCGTAGGAGAAAAAGATGCCTCAACACATTACATGACTGTCAAAAAAGCCCTCATCACAAAATTATGAAGCATGTTTATCTGTCTCCCACTTGTAGAGAAAACCAGTAGAGTTTAGGTCATGAGGGCTCTAGCTGGGCTGGTGCCAACACAGTTTCCCCCTGGGGCTTCTCCTGGGGGTTTCTCCACCCAGCCCACTGCCCAGGACCCCATGTCAGCCCCCCAGGGACATCAGCCCTTGTCCCATCGACACTGCAACAGGGACAGTCTCCAGTCCTGTCACTGAGATGCTGTTTGGATTCCTCTGGACTGAGCACGGACCCAGCTGCTGCCGATGCTTACTGATGGCCCCCTGGGTGCAAGTGCTGCCCGCTGACACCAGAGCCACCCACAGCTCCTGCTCCCTGGCCTGCAGCTCTTGTGGCTCCCTGACAATTACTTCGCTGTAACTTCACTTTCCTCCTTTTCCTCTTTTTTTCCCCCAAAGAAAACTTCTTGAAGATTTCTTTAGTCAAACAATTGATAAATCGTATGTAATCAAAGTTTCCAAACAGCTGTATTTATAACAATAATGCTTTATTATTTTTCAATTTGCCTCAATATGAAAGTTATAGAAGGGGATTTAAATAATTTTTAGCACCACTGATGAGAACAACAGAGGTTTTCCAACAGCTGTAAAATATCTGGCACAGGTAAACAAGATAAGTATTTATTTTAATCCTGTCTCACCTATGATGAAAGTTTGAAATCAGACAGCTGTAGCAAGCTTCTGCCTTGAGCCAAACACCCTGTTTCTTCAATTGAAGCTCATGCCCTTGTGATAGAAAGGATTGAATAGTCATGAAATAATTCTTGAATCCCTCTTATATTCAGTTCAGCACATGAAGGCCAAACAAGCCTGATTTTCAATTTAGTTTAATACAGCAGATGAAAAACTGGTTCTCAGGGTCTTCTACAAACACTCTTTAGGGTCATCACCCTGTGAAAAGCAGGTGGAGCAGCATGCATGGGTAAAGGCAAAACCATCTTCAGCCCTTGGATTTTAATTCACAATTCTATGTGAATCAGAGCCCTGGAAGAGACTTATACTGAGTCAATATATTTAGGATGAGTAAGTCTAATATTTATCTTAGAACTTTCTGTATAATTAACGTTAAGTGCATACACCACCTAATGTTTTTGTCATACTTGTATTACTATCATTCTCTTAAACTGTCCAGGGAATAATCAAGCAGGTGTTTTCTTCAGTAACATCCTGCCCAGCCTTTAAGGAGTTTTACAGAATGCAACTTCTCTTTTTATTGTCTTGGACAATGATTGAAATGCTTTCTAATGGAAGGAGAACTCCTATATCCCTAATTCCTCTCTGCAATACTCTGTGTGTGCTATGTGTGAATCTACGCAGAAAGGAATGTTTATGCATAAATTTATGTGTGTGAGAAAGACATCTAGCTTGTGTAATTGCGGATGAATTCACAGAGCTCAAAACTGGCAAAAAAAACAAAAAAGAAAAAAAAAAGAGGAATAAAAGGAAGGGAGTCTGGGGAGTCCTTAATTTTGCCACACTTCAAAACTGGAATAGGAGTTCCTGAGCTGGAGTTTGAAATCCTGTCAGATCATTCCTGTTACAAGTATTGGATTTTTTGTTAAGTGTAAAGGCATTTTGAAGGAGAGAAGAGATTAATAGCTCACATGACAAGAATGAACAATAGAGGATGGGCAAAGGGGAAAATATCCTAGAAATCAAAGGTAAAAATTGTAGTTCAGACAGCAACAGAACAATAAACACACTTATTTATTTGTCTGATTAAGAGTCACCATCCCTGGCTGTGTTTAAGGGCCGTTTAGATGCAGTGCTAAGGGACGTGGTGCAGGGGATGACTTTGTAGAGTAGGGTAGATGGTTGGACTCGATGATCCCAAGGGTCTCTTCCAACCTGGACAATTCTATGATTCTATGATTCTACTACATAATTATTGATTAATGCAATGCCTAGGTCTCAAATCTCTCCAGGCATAAAGCCTCTCTAAACACTTGACTCCGGGTTTTACATACAACGATGCTTAAACTTGAGTTGTCCAAACAAGCAACAGGATTATCCACAGTCTTAAAAAGAGCCACTCTGTCTTGGACAATGAGGACACTGGAACTTGTGTCTACTTTGGACTTGTGTCTACTTTGGAGGTCACCATAATGGTGAATCTCCTGGCATTGTTGTCAAGTGTCAAGAAATGCCTCAGAATTATTCAATTCCTTCTTCTCCAAAACAGGGTGTGCACATCCGAACTGCCTACTGGAAATTGGTCCTGGCCTGTGCTGCTGCCACCATCATGCCCTGGAATTGTTTGGGGCAGTGACAGTTGTCTCTGCAGTAATTTATTTCAGGGATCCTTCTTAAAATTTTCATCAGTAACAGGATATTCAGAAGTTCTAGTTCCTGGGAATATTCCTTGATGCTCATTCATTCACTAGTATAGAAGAACATGTATTACTTCCTGTTCACAAGAACTATTGTGCCTTCTTTTTAAATGGATCCTTCACACAATGTTTCCTTTCTTATGGCATGTAATATCAATTTCAGTTTAGACTAAAACACAGTATTGTTTGTCAAGTAATAGACCATATAGGAGAGGGGAAAACAAATTATACAACCAGTGTATGAAGAAAAGTACTTTGAGATTGAATAATGTACAGCCCAATACTGAAATCTTTGCTCATAATGAATAAGACCTAATTCTTTTACTCACCAAGTATTTTAACTGAATCAATGGAGTTGTTTTGATACATGATGCTACTCAAAGTAAATGGAAGGTGAAGATCTGTATGATAAAAAATAAAAACATAGGTTTAGCAGCTTCTGCCTTTAAAATGTCATGAATACATTTCAGGTAACATATTTAGAGAAAAATAAAATTTCAAAGGCAGTAGAAGTATGCATGACTTTGCAATGATATAGATAAATTTTCAACCTAACTCTTTTGTACATATATATTAGATAGAGTGCACCCTCAGCAAGTTTGCAGATGGCACAAAATTAAGATTAGTTGATGCACCAGATGGTTTTGTTGCCATTTGTGAGAACCTTGACAGGCTTCCAGAACCTTCCAGGCCCTGGAAAAATGGGCTAGGAGGAACCTCATGAAGTTCAACAAAGGCAAATACCAAGTCCTGCATGTGGAAAGGAGTAAACCCAGACACCACTACATGCTGGCTGAAGAGCAGCTTTGCAGAGAAGGAACTGGAGAGCCTGGTGGACACCATGTTAGCCGTGAGCCAGCATTGTGCCCTTGAAGCAACAAAGGCTGACAGCATCCTGTACTGCATCAAGCAGAGCTTTACTGGCTGGTTGAGAGAGATGATCCTCCCCTTCTCCTCAGCCCTGGTGAGCCACGTCTGGTTCCAGTTCTGTCTCTTCAGGACAAGACAGACAGGGACATGGTGGAGCAAATCCAGAGAATAGCCATGAAGGTGACTGTAGTGATACATATTACCTTTCTTTTTAAACTTCCTTTCTGTTCCGTTTAGTTAAAGATATAACTTGCTATTCAAAAAAACCTTTTTTAATTTTTTTTCAGGCTAACA
The DNA here is from genome assembly GCA_028565335.1 of Limnodromus scolopaceus. NCBI lineage: Eukaryota > Metazoa > Chordata > Aves > Charadriiformes > Scolopacidae > Limnodromus > Limnodromus scolopaceus. The sequence goes on from JAOXNO010006086.1 coordinate 4,773, forward strand.
TAATTAATTATAAAAAATGAATGCATTTTTTATATATATATACACATGTGTATGTGTGTTTGTATAAATTTACATCATTCCCTGGAACATACAAATTATGTTCAGCACAATGTTTTTGATACAGTATGTCTTTTAATATGATAATTACAACGAAGCTCCTTATGAAGTCATTTGCTTCTAACACTGAACAAGGAACTTTGGAGGCAAATAGAATTACTCTTAAATCTATGCCTTACCACATATCTCCTTAAACATAGCTGGGAATAGTTCAAGTCTTTAACAAACATTGTTCAATAATAAGCCTTACGTATATTACCAAAAGAGAGCTACATTTCTTGTTCTGAGGTGATTTATGTGAAAACCGATTCCAGTTATACTTGTTTCATCTAGAAATCACCTAAGTTACTGTATTCTGTAAAAGAATAAGGTTAAACGTACACATTGATTATGCTGTACCCGTGCTCAGGCTTGGTGGGTTTCCATTTTTAAGGCCATTCGGATTTGAATTCCAAAGACAAGCAAAATGTGTCTGCATGTAATAAACATTTACCTCAACAGGCAACACACTTTTCTGCAACCCTGTTTCTCTGCCATATTTATTAAATACATATTTATTAAATGCATAGATCTTTCAGACCTTTTCTGATAATAGAGAGAATGTAGATAGCCTGAACAGTATGTATAGAAGTAAAAATGTGTAGCCTTCATAGCTACACACTCATGGCTGTATAACAAACTCTGCACAGTACTTGGATGCAAGACTGGCCAATCACATTGTACCCTTACTGTCATGTGCCCAAGCATTATTTTAAGAAGGAAAATGAGCAATTTCTGTAAGAAAAATACATAAAGATTACCTTCCGGCCTCTGCATCTTTCTGAGGAATTTTAAAAAATGCAAGTGTTAGTTCTCCATCTCTGTCAATAGATTTCTAAAGCCACATAAAAGGCTTACCTCACCTTCTGCAAGATGTTATTGGGCAATGAATACATCTGTTTCATTTTTCTGGAGTCCTGTAACCCAATTTCTTCAGTGCATCTCTCCAAAGAAATTTGATAATCACATTTTTTTCCACAGCAAAAATAAGATTCGACAGTAAATTTCTCAGGCTTGCATCAACACATTAAGTAGTTGCATTTACAAATTTCACAAGCCATCCATAACTACTAAAACTCCCTTCACTGCTCCACTGTAAATCTAATAATAAGAGAATCAGAGGTTAAGTATTCTTCCATACACTTCTGCAAGAGTGGAAAGAACATCCATTATCCTGGAGGACAGTGCAATATAATATACTCCTGAACAGCGTAAGCAAAACAATCATTTCATTGATTATTGTAAACGACGTCTTAAAAAACATGAGTTCAGATCTGCTGGTATCGTACTATCTGACTTCCTCGGATCTCTAGGTGAAGGATGTATTGAACATTTCTTGTCAGAGAGATTCAGCCTGTAGTGACAAAACTCTATGGCAGCAATTGAATACAGATAGTAACTTCAGGGCATATGGAAACAGGTGGAATTTATTGAACTTGACATATCTAATAACAGGAACCCTTGACTGTGTTTGTTGATCTTACAGTTATTGAAATCTTTAACAAAATAAGCTTTCCATTGGCTATTCCTATTTTATCTCTACAGTTTTAAATGCAAATTGTTGAAATGGGGAAAACCTGCAAGGAGCCTTACTAAAGAGGCTAAAATGAATCAAGTCAAGAGAGCATGGGGAAAAATGAGTGTCCTTTGCATTGGGGTTGGTCTACAAGACACTCGAAGAGCACAAAAAGGATATTAAATTACAATGCACAAAGTGCTTTGTATACTCTCTGCGTATATACGCTTGTGGTGCATGCTAAGGCAGAGAAAGCTTCCTGAAGAAAAAAGCAGGTGTCTAAAGATCTGTCCTTTCTAATTCTGTAATTTATTGTCTATTCACATATAATGTGTTTTATGTCTTTCTAGGCGCATCCTCACCACCACCACCTTTGAAGACAGGACTTAAAAACTCCAGGCCTGTGGAGATCAGGACATTCTCCAGAACTTGTAATCACATTCTCCCATTCTACTGACTGGTTTTTCTCCCTGTAATAGCAGTCTTCTTTTCAATCATTTAATCCATAGATCTGCTCAAATCCATAATGAGTATGAAACTCTTCTCAAATCCTACTCTTGCAAACATTGACTCAGGCTTAGATTTTTCCATTTTTTCTCTTCAGCCCCTGTGACTAAAATCTCTAAGATAGGACTTTCAGGTGTTACCCACAACATACCTCTTCTTTTAGTCCTCTTTTCAACATGATTGAATTCTACATACAAAAACATGGATATGTTTTATCTATGTTGACACTTTTTTTTCCAGCTACAGTCCATCAGATTTTCCTATGGTGCTTCATTATCAGGATAACAAGGCAAAAAGATCTAGCAACCATGTTTCCTTCCCTGCAGTCCTGTTCTGTTTTGCTTTGTTTCATTTCTCTGTGGTATTAGGCAACTCTCTGCATGCTTAGAAGAGCTTTGGAGTTTAAACAATAATGTGTTAAAACTACAATTATAACTTTGGAAGTACTAGAAAAAGAGAGAAGGGATGGCAACCATGATGATTTCTTCCTTTCCAAGGTGACTTTGGCACAGTCAGTGGCATTACCATAGTATTCCAATGCTGAAGTCCAGCTTTGAGACAACACAAAATAATTTAAATAAAAATCTCAGCAAAATATGTTTGTGTCACCTCAGTGAAGATATAATTCTGATCATCATGCCATGTGGGTAGGGGTTGATGAAAAAATTCAGAAGATATAGTGGGCGACTTCAATCTTTTCAAGTCAATGCAGCAATCACATCTTCTGGAAAGCCAGAAGGGAATCCTCTGTAAGGACGTTGGCAACCAAAAATAAATTTAATTAAATTATACTACTAAAATATTTAATAAGGGATACTTATCATTCATGAAATGTTGAATGTTTATGTTGAAAGGGCCTTTAAGATCATCAAGTCCAACCATGAATTAAACCATGTCCTTAAGCACCACATCTAAATAACTTTTAAATACCTCCAGGGATGGTGATTCCACCATTTCCCTGGGCAGCCTGTTCCAATGTTTGATAACCCTTTCAGTGAAGAAATTTTTCCTAATATCCAATCTAAACCTCCCCTGGTGCAATTTGAGGCCATTTCCTCTTGTCCTATCACTTGTTTCTTGGCCGATGAGACTGAACCCCACCTCACTACAACCTGCTTTCATGTAGTTGTAGCGAGTGGTAAGGATTCATTTTCACTATAAAACTATTGTAGTACCAGCAGCTTGCAGACACAGTTCATACTTATATTACTTGAAAACAACAAATAATACCGCTTTGGCTGTTGTATTGACAAGAGCCCTGAAAATGAAGTTGATCCTATCTAGAAATACCTGCTTCTTGGCTTAAGGAAGCTTAAGGAAGAAGGAACTTCTAGGCTGATGTTGCAATTATTTTTTTTTTTTTTTTTTTTTTTTTGTCTAAAAATAATGATTTACTTAGGTCCTATCAGACTTTCTTGCATATTTTCTTTAATTTTTTTATACCGTATGCATTCCCACCATTTTATTCCTTTAACATCTTGTTTTTTCCTATGACAGCAAAGCAAGTTCCAATCTTCCCATCATTACTGCAATCAGTGAGTATTAGTTGGTTTTTCGTTACGAGGTTGCAGGACATTCCTTTGTGTCCAGCGCCTAGGTTGTTGTTCTTTCATGGGATACTGTAATAAACCTATTATTACTACAATCACACACACAAAAATATACACACAAAAACTTTAATTAAAACAGAAAGATGGAGGTTTCCTATGTTAATAATAGAAAATAGACTATAATTCTCTGCCTAAATGCAGTTTGCAAAGTATATATGAGATTATGTTATAGGGTGTTTTATTAGCAGCTTTCAAGATCATCAAAATGGTGGTAGCATTTCTTTTAGCAAAGTTGATAAAGAAGAACAGAACAGCAGTTCAGCCTTGTTCATCCACATTATCATTCTGAAAGCAGCTGCTGTACTGATGACACATCTATAATTCTCCAGAAGAGAGATAATGAAAACATAAACTTCAAAGGCTCTCTTATAAAAATGTTTTTGCATCTTTGTGATACATTCACTGAGATAAGCTATGGAAACATTGTGAGTTTGTTTGATTTTTTAATTATTTTTTTTTTTTAACCATCATCATAAAATGGATCTTGGCAACTTACATTTATTTTTAGTGTGGTGGGATTTGTTTATTTGTTTCTAAGAAAGATCTTCAGGACAAAACCTTTTAAGTTATTCTGAAGTGAAAACGGTATAATAAAACCTTATACAGAATCATGGCCTGCTTTCAGAAGTATGGGAGATACATATGGGGGTTTTTTTTGTTTTTATACTGAATTATAAAAGTACCCTAAATAAATCAATATTTTGTAACTATTGCTTCAGTGAATTGTCCAACACCATAGATGATTAGTGTATTCCTTATTTTTTCTTTTTTAAAACTTCTATGCTTAGATATGCTTTCCATCTCAGATATTCAAAACAGAATGGACAGATGAGGTATATAGATCAAGTCTTCCATCTCTTTATCTTGAACATGTACAAAAATGTGTTACATTTCCAAATTTTAGTCCTCATGAATTTCATAACTGAGATAAATTTGAGCCTGATACTACTCTCATTCCTTGTTTCAAATTACTTTTCTGTTATACATGTTCATTTTGCAGACATGTCTGCTGGAAAGGAGTCTACAAGAATTTTAGGAGAGAGTTCAGGCTAATTCTATTATATTTTTTCCTCCTTATTGCTTTTTTTTTCACTCAGTATTTATCTATAATTTATCTTTAATTACAGTCTTAGGGTCCTTATACATGCTACAGTTGTTTCTAGAATTAACCAAAGTAATGCACAATTTACGGAACCTCTGATTTTTCTGTATTACTCACACCACATTTTGCTAAAGTATTCTAGCAGATTTGACTTAAACTTTGATTTGTGACAGAAAATTAAATTTTCTCTATGTACATTTTACACTCTTCTGTTTTTAGTAATCTGCAAGTAAGGTTTTATCTCATTGCAATCTACATGATCTGTTTGAGTACTGTGAATACTGTGAGACACCCATGTTTAGAATTTGACAAACACTGTTACCATAGTGTCTCATATCTAGTACTGATCTGCCTATTTTAAACTTGGAAAGTCTTGGTTTCTAAACAGTGAACTATAAAAAACAGTTGCAAAATTTCTAGTGTGTAGAAGATTTATCAGATATTGTTATATGTGATTATTATTATTGCTATCATATATACCATCATTATATTTTATAATCGCCTGCTTGTAGTGATAAAGTTTGGTATTCAAGAAAAATAAGAAAGAGAAGTTGGGAAGGGGGAAAAGAAAGAGGAGGAGGAAGAGAGAAAGGGAAAAATAAAAAGAAAAATAAGAAAGAAAATTAAATTAAAAAAATAAGAAAAAATATAAAGAAATAGAAAAAGATAAAGATGAAAAATATGAAGACAAAAAACCAACAGAAAACGAAAAGGAAAAAAGAAAAAAGGGAAAGGGAAAGTATGAAAAGGAAAAGAAAAAAGTAAAAGTGAAAGTAAAAGTAAAAGTTAAAGGGAAAGAGAAAGGAAACATGAAGAAAAAAAAGGAAAAGAAAAAAATGAAACAAAAAGGAATTATCTGGAATGCCAAATGTACTTGGCCACCTTCTTACTGTTAATATTTTTAGAAAAGGTATAGCTCCATATTATCATTTACTTTGGCTTTTCTTTACTGATATTTCCCAGACCATATTCTGTTGTCTCATCAGACCACTAAAATCCTTCACAATTTGTCAGCATATAGCTCAGAAGCTGTTCTTTCTGTCTGTGTCTGCATCCTGATGTGCCCTATCTGAATAAAAAGAGATCATCTAAATATGCCAGCAGACAACTCGAGAGAAGATCTCATGGAAATACACCTTTTAAAGGCAATAATTTGAAAAATTGTTAGTAGAGCTGAATCAGGGAGCAGCTTGACAGTTAGAACTTCAGAAAATTATAGCTTACAGCAATCCAGTTCTCATTTACGAACAGTTATGTTTAATGTTTCAGCAGTTCAAATTTTCAATATATTATCACAAAAATAGAATGAGTCCTTTGAGAATAGTTGTCTTGTTCAGTATCAAGCATCACTATTTTCTTTGTTTTTCATCAACTCAAAAAGTGGCAGCCTTGAAGCACCAGGTCTATCAATCAAACTCAGCTGACCTGCAAGATTAGATAAGCAAAAATGTAAAGAGAAAATGAGACAGTGAAAGTTTACTTAAAAAGCAGCAAGTGGAACTGCAAAACACCGATTGACATTTTTTCACGTTTTAATACTCATCTGTCTAAATTGTTCATTTGTAACTGAATTGTCCCAATATTAAAACATTCTAACTTCCAAAAAATTTTGTTTTATGTTTGCATCTTGATTTAAGCACAGATATTCATTACTTCGTAGTCCTTCAAGGTTTGTATCTTTGCGTTTTTAAATGTAAATAAGATTTAAAGCATAGGTAATTTTTTATAAAATCTTCTTTACTGTACCATTTTTATTACTTACTAATTTCAGTATCTGATTGTCCAGGTATAACAATTGGTCTTAGCCCAACTCTGTTTTTTTACTGAGAGAATAATAATGTGGAAGGAATAATTTGAGCACACTTGTGAATTATGAAAAGAAGAATTGCCTTTGTGAATATTATGTTTCATAAATATTTTCATTGACAAACAAGCCATCATCTGAAATCTGAATAAATTTGTGTTACTTCTCTAGGTTTATAATCTAGAACACTTTTGGTATTTTTCTTTAATACTTTTAATCCTTTTATTTAAAAGGTAAGTTTTCGTCTTCTTTTACCTACTCCTTGTGAGTAAACAGTAAACTGATGTAAGTACTTCAGCAAATATTGAATATTTTAATATCAATTTGTAGATACTTTTCCATCCAACAAATTCCCAAATTACAATTTTAGTCATCAAAATAAACTATGCAATGAATGAATGAGTAGAAGTCACATCCTGGATTTTCCAGGATATACTGTACTGCTAACATAGTGTACATAGCATGAAAAGACCAGTAGAAAGCTGCTATTTTTTCTCTAGAATTTAGGAGTGTTATTCTGGTCAATGAGCACATTTGGATTCTGATATTTTGTTTGACCAAAATAAAACAAAGAGGAAAAAAAAGTGTAGAAGTGTTTCTGTTCCTGTTAGATTTTCAGCCTGAAATTCAGATCAAAGAATGCTAGCCTGAAGTAGCTTTATTCTTGTATCTGCAAGTTATCCAAAGGAAAAAAAAAAAACCAACAAAACAAAAAAAAAAACCCAACAAAAAAACAGCTCCCCAAGCCTATTCAGAGTTGGCCTTTGATATCTTGGAGTCTGTTTTCTTTCATGGGATCTGAGAACAGAAGATATTTTTAAGAGCTTCTGTAGAGAAAGAAAATAGCTTACAATGATAATAGACGTTGAAACACAGTTTAAAATATGCATGACTACCATTTGTGCAGATGCATATACTTTTCCACAAATGCCAGCCTATATAAATGACATTGCATTATATCAGTTTTCTATGCTGAATGTTTTCTGTAAAAGTTTTGGTAACTGCCTTATCTGAGAAGTGGACCCTTCCAAAGTACCACAATCCCTTCAGCTAACTGCATGCATCTGTACTTAAATGTTCTCCATCCACTCTGAATATCTTCATAAGTTGTACATTGCAGCAAAAGCATATAACAATATGATATGTATAACTTGCTTTACAGTGTTTTCTTACTTGATCAGACACAGGAGTGCATAGCAAAAGCAAGGTGTGTAAAGAATATTTAGGCCTATAAAGAAAAATAAGCTGTACCTTTAATGAGAAATACAAACCAAGTCATATAAAACTTCAGTTTATTTGTAACTATCAATCATAATGGAATAAAAATTTAACCTTTCTAAAATTAGTATCTAAGCTATCACAGTGCCAGGGTGAATTTTTATTAACAAAATCTGTTTAACAAGAATGGAGTGTCACAACGTAGAGAACTAGTGGAGTAACTAAAAATCAAATCCACTTTTCCTCTGACTTATTGAAAGTATATTTTAGTGCTCATAAAATTTTAATTACATGTCAACTGTGTTTGAATTCTCATTTCCAATGAAGAGTATTTTCCTTGATTGTAGGCAGCACATTATATCTTTTATTCCAGAAAATCTGATCTCTTAAACAAATGTCATCATTTGATTCCTAGCTGACATTCCTTTCTTACATCTCACTTGTATGAAGTTAATTTTACACACTGGATTAAGCAGGTCTCATATCTAATTTTTATTTTTATTGCATTCAGTTTTCATGTATAAAAAAGAAAATAATCCACCTAGAGAAAAGCAAAACTAATTTAACCATATTCTGATTGAAGCAGAGAGCTAGTCTTTGATAGAGACCTTGATTTAAGGATAACGCTTGGTCTATTCTGAACTTGAAATCTGTGGGTCGCTTCCACTGACAAATTTCAGATTTGCTAAAGTGCAGTGTTGATTCAGAACCATTACTTTTGAGACCATAATCCTTTAAGGCACAATGACCATCCAGTGTTACCTGCACATTTGGGTATGGAGTATATATTGATTGGCTCACTAACATAAAGCTGGAGCTGTATTATAGTTGTCCTATACTTTAGCATAGTAGATATATAACTCATAAGCAAATTAAGTAGGTCAACATCACCACACTCTTGGATAGGGTGATTTTAAGTATCCTTTGGTGACACATTCTATCCTATTTTATAATAAACTTCTTTTATATAATCTTTTCCTTGAATGTGCCATTAAAGGAGGATGACAGAAAGTAGGAGGTGAGAATGACTAGATAAGTATTCAGCACCAGATTGGTATTCCATTAATATGAACTACCATTTCCTTATCATCAAAGAAAGACATTTACTTGGATATCCATAACCATAAAGTTTTATTTTTACTAGAGTCTCACATTAAAATAACTCTACATCCTAGTATTTTATTTCTTTAAAGTGATAAATTATTCCTTTATTTAGTGTTGGCAGAGATTCAAACAGAAACATTTTGTTTTCTCACCAAAGGTGCTGTAAAAAGTATATTACTGTGCCATGTACAGGACACAAAATATCCTGCCTTCTCTTTGCTCCAAACACCCAACCAGGGAAAAAACCCAAACACCAAACCCAGTCTTGTATTAGTTATATTAAATTTTATTACATATTAAAAGTGATGTTTGCAGCTACAACTACATAGTCAGGGAAAAACAGCCAGAATTGCCAGTAAATATAAATCCATAATGAAAATATGCTGCTAGTGTTTTGCTCCCTGTGATCTGTTTCTGTAAAAACAAGTGATCTTTTATCTGGCCATGCAATCACACTAAAAAAACTTAAAATGTTGTTTTTCAATACAGACTTAGTGAGTATACTGGCTATAGCAAGAATAGGATTTCACACAGAGTGTTTTTTTTCCAGATTAAATTGCAGAACTTGAAGTGACAAGTAGTGTTCCTCAGGGGTCCATACTGGCACCAGTGCTGTTCAACATCTTTGTTGGAGACATGGACAGTGAGGTAGAGTGCACCCTCAGCAAGTTTGCCAATGACA
>JAOXNO010006088.1:0-14239 GCA_028565335.1 Limnodromus scolopaceus
AGAGAAGAGAAGAGAAGAGAAGAGAAGAGAAGAGAAGAGAAGAGAAGAGAAGAGAAGAGAAGAGAAGAGAGAAGAGAGAAGAGACTTAAAATTCTTTCTCGCAAAGCTATACATCTTAAAGTTGACTTTACTCATACAGGTCACCAAATTTAAATTAAACTTGTGTGAAGGAAGTTTTGCAGGATTTGGCATTCATTTCTTTTTTTTTTTTTTTTCCTTCTTTTTATTTTCAAGTAGCCTTTTGAGGCTTGAAAATACAGCCCTGAAGATATGTTCCAAATTTAAAATATTCCTGATACAAAATGGTGTGTTTGTGTTGGTTGCATTTCTGCTTCTCTGTTATACATCATTATACAACAAAACTCCTTTCAGCATTAAGAGCTAAGTGATTTTCCTCAAGTAATATTTGCTAATATTGAACAACTATTCCTGCTCAGAACATCTCCAGTTTCTTTACAAACCTCACCATCTCTGTGCAACACTATAATTTCAGAGGGCCTTGAAGTGCTGTTACCTCTTGGAGTAACTTGACAACTGTTACATAGAGAATTGCAATCTAAGTTGTCCAAGGTTACAAAAGTCCAGCTCACCCATTATACTAAATTTTTTTAATGTCACATAAAGGAGGAATGCTAGTAGAAACTGGTCAATTTTGCCTACTTATTATTGAAGTAGCTCAGCTAAGGGGTCCTTGAGCTACCTGGTGAAGTCACAAGTTGGCATGACAACAAGCTCGGAGAGTCTAGAAACAGGGGAAAATGTATACAGCTCAAATCACCAGAATGTATTTTGTTTGGTTCATTTAATGACATGGATGTGAATTTTTTTTCGTGCACAATATTTATTTGGCAGTTGCTGAAGAAAACCATGAGATAGACAGTCTGGAAGAAATGAGCTTTACCAATACAGCTGTTGGCAATCATACCAGTATCTAGGGCCACATCATTCACGACAGCATTGCTGATCATCCACAATGTCCTCACTAGGTGGGCTGAAACCAGATGGCATAGCTATGGCCATGGGCTTTAAGTAAATCTTAAGCCATATCTGGGATGTAAATATTAGTTTTTCCTATCCAGCCCCTTCTAACATTTTGCTTTCACACCACGCTACCTTTCCCTCTATCTTTGTCTAAAAAGACCCTGTATTGGTGGGGCCAGACAAATTCACATTTTGTATCACTTCTGAGAATTTTAAATAGAGATGCAAGTAATCACAGTTCATTAAACAGGCTGATCTCGGTATAATTTTGCCAAGTTTCTCTGTGCCTAAGACCCTCTGTTGTGCTTGTGTAATTTCCCAGAAGCTCAACAGCTAACAAAAGTATACATTGGAAAGCAAAGCTGTATTTTATGCCATTGCTATTATTTATTCATACTTCCTATTTTTATCTTTTCTTCTCTTTAAAAAACTGCTACAATAACAGTAGCTGATCCAGACAAATTCAACTATTTCTAATTTTACAAAAAAAAAAAAAAGTAATAATTCTAGACATTATAGCTGGTTGATACACTGCTTTCGGTTGGGCTTTCCTGGGAAGGAGGAGAAAAAAATTGCTTGATTGATTATTTCTGAATCCCAGAAATATTCTTGCTGATTTTCACATTAACTATGAACAGAAATTTACCTCAAAACTCACTGGAGGTGAACAGAAAATTATTTCTCCAATAAAACTGCAGTTCCTGTACCAACTTTTACCCTTTTGTCATTACAGCAGATGCAATAAAAATAGTATCTCAAAATAAAAAATGAAAAAGTGTGGAAGCAAGTTGGTCTGTTTCTCTGCCAAATCAAAGTTTGGCATTTCGATTTCTAAGGAACTGGGTTTTTTTTCTTTTTTCTTTTTTTTTGTGCGTGATGAAAAAGTTGCAGTTTTCTGATTAGCTTTAAATTTCATCTCATCTGAGAGGCTGACAAGCAGGGGCTTCCCCATAAAGGACCCAGCATTGCTAAAGAGAAAATAGATAAATAAAAGCTTTCCTTCTAAACTTAATTCTTTATATCTTGAAAGATTTCTGGGTTATTTTATTTTTTGTGCCTTCATAAAGGGTTAAGAGGTATTTCTCACAGTGATTGATATAAAGAGAAGCCAGCAATAATTTGACATGAAACCTCAGACTACACTTAAATTGTTTGATTCTGTAACAGCAAACAAGAATTTTATTAACATCTTATCCCTTGCTGGCCCCAAGATAGCCTCTTATCAACACAATACAACACAACAACGTCACAAAAGAGATTAGGACAGAAAGGGATATAAAAAAATACTATATCATTTGAAATGGCAAGGGGCTGAATGTTACAGTTCCTTTATGGAGAATCCAATCCATATTTATTATTTTTTTATATATATAAAAAACTCACAAACCTCTTGCCAAAATTATGCCTTTTCTTTCCCTTCTATATCCTTTCACATCACTGGCAATATGATTCCTCACTAGGCTGCCTTGGAGTACCACGTCATTCTAAAGTAGAATTGGAAAAATAACTGGTGTAATGACCATAACCTTGAAAACCCTTATTCCTGAATTTATAAAAAGGGAAAATTTACTAAAAATCAGGAAGCCTAAGTTACTGCTGGGCTGTGGTTGCAATAACTTTTTTGTGCCAACCATTTATGTCGGAAATTACTCAAACATTTTCAGTAATAGCATAAATTCTAAAGTGTGATATGAACAGTAATGTTCACCTGAAAAAGTTCCCACAAAGATGTCTTCTGAAATACACCACATATATGTATGAAAGAGTTAGTTAGGGTTGTAGCACAATATTATAGAGAAAGTGGCAATGGCTCCTATACTTTGGCTGTCCATGCCATATTCCATGATGGCATGATTCCATGAAAACCCTTCAGGCAGCTTTATTGGAGAACTAAAATACCACCACTGCTTGCAGTTAGACTGTGCAACTTGGCAACAGAGTGGTTTTTTGGTTAGGGAGGTGTCCTTTGCTCACCCTGTGGAGGTATCTTCAGATTTGACAGTTATAAATTGATGGGAAATTATTTCCATGACTGGCACTTAGAGTTATTTTCTTTCTGTTATTATTGCTCATGGGCCACCCTAGATTCTCCCTTCCACTCCACATGGGTCACCAATAAAACACATCTTTGTTTTATTTTCTTTAAGTAAAAGAAAGTGGTTTTCAGATAAATTGGGCTGGGAACCAGCAGCATGGAACCAACCCCTCTTCTCTTTACTGCTGTAATTTAGTTTTGGTCTTAGTGCTCACTGCTGAGCACTGTCTCTAACTTCACTGCTGACATGGGCTGGGAAGAGCACACAGATGTCCAGCAGGGCAGGTTTCACTCTCAAGGCTCCTATGAACAATACATTTTCCCAATACATAACCTTGATTCATTCATTCCAGAGAGTCCTGTGGGAAAAGTCGATTCTTTTTCTTTTTACTTTTTTTTTTTATTTTTTCATATTTTTCAGTTCATGTAATTGGCATGACTAATGATTAGTATTTTAAGCCTACTAACAAGATACCGATTTTCAGTTCCACAGGAAAACTTAAATCCAGTATAGTCTGACTCCTGGGGCCTCAGCTGCCACCTAATAGCATTTTTTCTTCATCTCTTTTGTTAACTGCATCATGGACATCACATGCTATATCTGTGTACATACATTACCTACATGTGTACTGTTATACACAGATGTGTATAACATTTCTAGTGCAACGATGTGGAGTTATAAGCTAGGTATGTCAGTGCCACACACTGTAGTACCATAGGGACACTCAGGTCAGCTTTCAGCTGTCTTGGCAGGAGACCTGGACCCTGCTGAGATCTATGGTGCCATCACCAAATCTAGCTGGCTTCATGCAAGTGCAAGTCTGTCTACACTACCTTTCAAACTCATTTCATTTTGATTTTTCTAAAAACAGCTTTTGGCCCTGCAGACCACAACAATCTGTCATGTCACTTACCAGCAGCAGTACATAAACTGAAGTGGAGTGCTAAATATTCCCATTGAGAAAATGGACAAAGATGTGAATGTGAAAAAACCCAAAATAACTAATTAATTGCAGTGCTCTTTCTGTCCCAGCTATTCAAAGTACTGTTTGAAATGCACATTGCTCTATAACAGAACCCAGCTCCAGTCTTTACACAAGCAAAAACACAAATGACTTTTCAATCCATTTGCTTGTTTGCCTCGATAAAAATTTTGTAGACTTTTCGTATAAGTGCTGTCTTGCAAGTCAACAAAACAAAGTTGTTTTTTTAAGTTCTGGAATGTACCAAAAAAGTTTGGAACCACAGATTTCACGGGGTTTATATGTACTTGATGTCCAACTTTCTATTAGTTCTAAATTTTCTTGAAGAATTATTTTTTAAGATGACAGTTCTAATAGTAAATTTCCAGTGTAAGCATATTTTAAGGCTGAATGCTAATCTCTCAAGTGGGGTAAGATATTTTAACCACAATAGGGTAATGGTGATGCCAGAAAAACTAATGGGATGTAAGATACATCAGATGCAAGAACAGTTGAAACAAGTTTTGATCCTTACCATTAAATATACACCACATTCATTTTTGCCTTGGTTGTAGGTGCTGCAGAATTTGACCTAAAAAACAGAAGTCAGCCTGTGAATGACAAGACAAATGACAATTTATCTCTGAGCAGCAGCTACTAAAACAGTTTAAGTTCACTTGTAAATTTTTCACCCAGGTCTTTGGAGCATCCCTGATGCAGCTGTGGGTACGTGAACACCAGGAGAGAAATGCTGAGATGAGTCTGAGGCATCTCAAGCTTAATTTTAAGGGATGATCACGCAACACCAAGAAATCTTGATAGGAATCTGTAAAACAAAATGTTTCCTCAAAGTGCAGTACAGTTTCAGCCTGGTTTCACTTTAGGTTTTACGTTCACTTTAATCAGAAATGAAAGCTAAGACTGAAAACAGGGGGCAAAAAAAGCAGTCAGGAACCTGAAATGGCAGAAGTTTGCAAGGCTCTGTTTAATACTGAGAGACAATAGCTTACATTATGCAAAATTACATTGCTTAAGTCAAAGCTATTTTTGCATTTTTAGGACCATAAAAAGTCCCAGTGTGAAACCACAAACTTCTGCCTTTTCTTTTTTTTTGTTTTTTTCTTTTTTTTTTTTGCTTTCTTGTAACTTAAAAAATATCCAAGTGATTTAAACCATATTCTGTAAAAACAAGTTTCTCCCGTGCCGAGACCTTGTGTGCCAAGTTTCAGCACACAGCAAATTTTTATAGGCTGAGATATTAACCTCTCAAAACAGGAGCATGTAATGGAAACAATGTTAATCCCTTGACTATTGGGGCGTAATGAGGCATTAACCTATGAGCTCTCAAAAGTGAAAGGGTCCAGTTTCTGACCTCAGTTATAGTGGTCCACGTTGAGAGGAACTTCTTTATTTTCAACTACTTTATACGCTCTCAAAAAAATGTTTTCTTTTCCAAAACCGCTGTTCTCGGAACAAAACTCTACAAATATGAAAACTTAGATTCATGAGCTACAGCGTGTCCCTGAAGGTAATTAAAAAACTGTAGATAATTATGATCATGTAGTGCAGTTTTACAGAATCATACACACTTCAAGATTATGTACTAGCTGTATTTGTAAGTGGCAACTGTCTCATTAGCTTTGGGATATTTAAAATTATAAAGAAATTCCTACAACTGTGGGGAAAAAAAATGAGTGTCTTCTAATCTCTAACATTTCTCTACGGCATTCCTTTTTTGAATTAACTTCATCACTAGCAAAAATATTTGCCAGCCCATAATCTAATCCTTCTCCATTCAAACGCAAGGTTCCTGCCTTTAAACTGTTTTCAGTCTAGACTCTGATCCCAGCAGAACAAGAACATTTAAACATAACAGGTCTTAAAGGTGAAAAACTTCTGGAAATGGCTCAATATGAAATATTAAAAGTTATAAACTGATTTAAAACTTATTATGTGATTATCAACTCAGTGACTGATGGGATCACTGTAGAATGTCTCATGTAAGAATAAAGGACAATTAATGTAATAAATGGTAATGTATTTAGCACATACAGACAATTACTAACACACTCTAGGGCAAAAGTTGAAATACTCGGTGCGTATGTCATACATATGTCACATGTTTCCCTGAAAACAAAGGTTAACTCCGTGCTGCAATCAGGAGGTGTGACTCGATTACAGACATACCTGCTGTCACCTCAGTGTAGCCCGCTCAGGTAATGGGGAAGCAAAGACGTGACAGCAGAGGCTTCAACCTCCTAAATACGAGCCGGGTTTCCCCAGCAGTAGTGTACAGCCCACGGTGAAACTCTTGCTAACGCATACAGCAGTTAAGTGTAGGCCTCTAAGTGGACAAGCTGAATTAGACGTAGCATCTTCAGGAAGGTGAGGGACACAAGCCTGTTTTCTGTCTATCGCTCACCAGAGGAGCCTGCATCTGCCTGAGTGTTCAGAGAAAACAGGTTCCTAACTTGGTCATTCATGTTCAGAGAAAAACTAAGGAAAGGGAGTATCCTCATAACTATTACCTTGACAGGTTAAAGATTAAAGACTTAATACAATGTCATTTAAGATGATTTTAGATTAGGTTCACTAATATTTGTGACAGGGTCACATCTGTCCATGCACTGAATCCAAGCATACACAAAGAAACACAAAAGACTGGTTCCAGCCTCACTTTGGACATCTTGCACCCTCAAGGGCAAAAATCTTGAAGGATTCTGGCAGTTTTGGAAACATTCAGCCTCTTACAGCTATATAAAAATATAGAATGACTTAGTATGCTGTATTTGCACAAAGTGTATAATACTCTAGTGTACATGTGTATTGTACAGCATGTGTTATTATATATGACATCTACTGCATGTGTATAATACGCATTTCAAACAAAAGCTATTTCAGAGAAAGAAGACGGTCATTCTCTGTTTCAAGCTTTGTTTAACATTTTCACACATGCATAAAAAGTTACAGGCTTTAGAGAAATACATTGAAGCAAGCTCCTTTCTGCAAACAATATTGTTTTTGTGAATCAGACATTTCTGATTAGACAGCGTTCATAAAAATAAAACTCTGGCAAGTCACAGTGCTAACCCAAACATCCCTTCAGTCAGATGACACTGTAGTACTTTATGAGCAATTTGGACACTGGATCTTCCACTATTTTTACTAAGAACAACACCAGACAACCTCTGCAATGAATTCCATTGCTAGGTGTGTTTATACATACATGCAGCTTCAGTAACAACTTAAGCCCAAACGTTTAAGCAAGTGGGTAACATATGTCTGTCTATGTAAAGATGAGACTAAACCCAAAAAACTTTAGAACACTTATAACTTTGCCCATGTTGCCCTCCAGACAGCCATTGGCTACCTCGGGTACGAGTTAGGCACTAAGTTCAGTCCTACAGATATGTCAGTTTTTGCTGAGTTTCTGCTGTCATTTTAATAGACGTAGCTGTAAATCAATGAAAGGTATGAGACTAGGTGAGAGCTCTGTGCATTATATTTGGATTTAGCCACTCAAATTCAATTTTGGACCCCTAAATCCTGCTATGTCCAACTTCTGTGGCCAAAGAGCACCATAGCACATCAGGGGATTTTGTCATCTAATCCTCCCAGCAAGCCTCCAAAACCACACTCCCGCTTTCCTTTCCATGGAAAAAGGCTGTGGGATGAAGGATGGTGCATGCCAGCATTTTACCCTCTAATGGAGACACGATACGACGGCAGAGTGGGAAAGTTCTCAGCATGTACACATTATGAATGCATGTAAGCCTCAGGCTCAAACCCTGTGGACAGCCTTAAAGAGGGGTCACATCAAGCCAACTCTCAGGGGAAAAAGCATATTTCCCAGTATTTTTATGTAGCAGCTAGCACATTTGGGGCACTACTGTAAAATAAATAATAACCTTTCGTAAACTGAGGTTGACACCCTGCTCCAAGCTCAAACTATTAAGCATTTTGCTTTGCTTTTGCCTCAGAGGCAGAAATAAAGAGTGACATATCCCACATGGCTAAAATTCTTTGGCCTTTCTCTCAGTCACATTAACATTATTAAAAACATGTAAACTTGAGGTTTTTTTTGCTGTTGTTGTTTTGGTGTTCGCATTGTTATTTTGTTTGTTTCCTTATTCTACTCCAACCCATTGTTTTCACTTATTACCCATGCTACGAACAATAACCGATGAAGCAGCAAAAACCCTGTGCAATTGTTTGGAGAGCAGCAGTAGTCCCGTCGTCCTGCCAGCGTACCAGTTCAGTGTGCAAGGTTACCAAAAACAGACGGCAATAGCTCGGATCTGCCTCTCCCAGCTAGAAAGATGGGGGAAATCATAGAACCATAGACTGGTTAAAGATCATCTCGCGTTCTAACCCCCGCCGCAGGGAGGGACACCTCCCACTAGACCAGGTTGCTCAAAGCCCCATCCAACCTGGTCTTGAACACCTCCAGTCATGGGGCATCCACAAACTCATAGTTAAAAAAAGAGCATGCGTGGGTGAGAGTCACCAGCTCTGCAAGCCCCTTCCGGAGGGGAGCTCAGAGCCGAGCCATAGACAGCACGTGGCTGCCTCGCACACTGTGCTCTGCCGGGTCCCGGACAGATGCATAGTACACAACTTTTGAAAGTACATGCTTTAACAACACTCTACAGCAAAGGTCAAAACATCCATTTTATTACAGAAATTAACATTTCAAGAAAAAAACAATTTATTGTTCTTATTAATGTTGTTTTCATTAATTTAATGAAATTAATTCAAACTTAAGCAGCAATAAAAAGACACCAGTTCTAGGTACTGACTGCCTAAAGTGTATCCCCAGAAGCATTGAAGAGTCCTTAAATCTGGGACTTGGGCAGCCAACTTTCTCCCAGTAATTATTTTCCACCAATTTACTCTGAGGGAGAGTGCATCAGTCCTTTCCTAAAGCACCATCACACGAATACTTTTTGCCACAAGCAGACAAGGTCTTCGCATTAAAATCTGCAACCCATTTCATATAAGCATAAATGTATTTACTGTAAAGTTACTTGCAAGCTCTTTATTGTGTTTTAAATATTTCACAACCCTGAGAGTGTTACTAATAAAATGCTCATGTTCAAAACACGATGGACTTAAAACAAGGAAAAAAATATTTATAACATTTTTACTCATCCAGAGTGAACAATGCATTCTTTTTTTTTCAGAAGAGTTTAGAAGGAAGATATAAGGCACACAATACATTTCAACATTTTAATTTAAAGATCACAATAAAGAAACAACTCAGCAACTTAAACAAAACATTCCTTTCCTCTTGTTCTCTAAAATAAGAAGTATTCACAGTGATGATATAAGAACCTGCAGAAAAAGAGACATTGATTAGATTAGATAAGCATGAACAGCAACAGAGATCAAACTCGAAACCAGCACACATATCAGCTATGGAGAGCTATTTTTATCATCTTTGATTTATACTCAGCGATGAGACTCAATTATGAGAAGAGGAAATATCAATTAAGTGGGAGAAAAGTTATATTAATGGGACAATAATGTTTTTCTTGCTGCTTGAGTTGTCCGTTTGTTTTTAGCCAGAGTAAAGCATCTTTCGGATTTTACAGAGAAACTGGGATTTCTAAATGACTTTCCTCTGACGGTAACACCACGCGCTACCCAGCCCTCAGCGCTGTTTCTGTAAGGAGCCCGTCAGTGCCCATTCACAACCTCACCCCGCTTTGCCGTCCCGGCTCAGCCCTCGCAGGGCACTCGCAGCCCGGCCCTGCTGAGGTGTTGAGCTCACCCCGGGGGGAGCTCACCCAGGTCCCCTGTGCCCACACATGGGAACACCGAGCTGAAATCCCCACCAAGAAGTGGAGCCACAAATACCTTCTAGCTATAGTCAATGTAGCCTTGCGAGGCTTGGTTTTTTCCTCTGTTTTTTCAGTTTTACACTTTAGACAGTTTACACTTCCATTCTCAAAACAGATTTTATCCTAATAAAGGCTTTTATTACTATTATTCACCTGTCATTACACGGCATTAGACAATTAAGTATAGCCCAACTTTCAGAGTGAGGAACGTTCCCATTTGCTTTCGAATGCGAATGGGAAGACAACATAAACAAAACATTTCATTAAAATATAGAGCTGCAGCTTTATTTATTTTTTTTTTTTTAAATTAAGCATTGCCAAGACTGCCACCTACGCTTAAAAAACTTTGCTATGAAAACTCACTGGCATGAGCAAAAAGAAAAAAAAAAAATCTATGGGCATGAAACAGTCTTCAGTCACAGTTTGATTGCCAGGCGATTGACAAAATAATTTGTACCCGTCGATTTTCATGAAGGAAATTTTTACAATGGATTTGCCAAGCAGATTTTTAATTTTAATCAGTAATGAAAAAATGACAACATGGATCACAACAAGACATCAGCCGTTAAATGGGCTTTCGCGATTGCTGTCAGGACGACTCCATTAGGCAGCCATACCTTTGTGGGCATCAATCACGCTCTTCAAACTCTTGTACATCTTCGAGATTTAATTAGACATTTAAGTTCTTTACTAGCAATTTGCAAAACTGTCACTTACTAAAAGTGCAAGACACCAAAAAAAAAAATTTAAGAGTGAGAGCGAGATTTCTTCTGAGCCCTGAGAGACTGTTTATCTAATTCCTGGGAGAGGTTTTAATGCCACCAGTACCCTTCGCTGCGTCTGACCAACGCCTTTGAAGGCTAATTGCTCCCGCAGACTGAAACCGAGCAGAGAAGTGCCTCAGACACAGCTGCGAGCTGCCTCGGACCACTGTGCTGCCGCAAAGGACGCGCCGGGGAGGGCGGGCGGGTTTGTGCCTGTACGTATTCGCTCGGTGCCGCTCGCCGTCAGGTGCGGCGGAAAACACTTTCTCAACTTTCCAGGGGAACTGCTGCCTCTGGGTTGGGAAAAACTCACGAAGGTCTGAAATTGCTCCTTCCTAAACCACATACAAAATCAGCCCCTTGCTGTTCCTCGCAACGGAGGTGGGCACGGGGGCACCGTGCTCCCCGGGCCAGCGGGTCAACGGCTCCAGTGCCCATCGAAGCAGCACCCATCCATCAAGTTGTCCTCTTCCAAATCTCTGTGCCTCAGGGGGGCTGTTACATTGCTGGGACTGGCTTTTCTTTTGTTCGGAGATGCCAGGACATTCCTGAAACAGAAGAAACTTTTTTAGTGCTTTTTTTTTTCCTTAGTTTGTTTGGATGGGGTCTTCGTCACCATTTCGCCAAACAGGTTTTCACAGGTTTTGTGATGGAGGGTGATGGAGAAGGAAAAGCACTAGCTGAGAAAGGTTAAGGTTTATCTTATTCTTCTCCTCCAGATTTCCAAAAGCAAAAGCTGTAGTCTCCTTTAAATGAACTTTGGCATACTACATAGCATTAGAGCGATAAATATAAAAGGTGGATTGTGAAAATGCTGTTACTCACCAGTGAAAAATTTGCCCTGGGCGAAGATGTACAGTAGAGAGTTATTTTCAGGCTAAAGTTTTTTTTAAGGGTTTTTTTCTTTTTCTCTTTGGCGGTGAAACGAGGGGGCAGGGACACTCTGTTTTCCTACAGATCTTCAGCACAACGAGTGAGTGCATCAAACTTCAGCCATGTGCACATTAGAGCTATTTATTAGTCACCGGTCTGAACTGATACGGGAACATTTTCATATTTTGCAATTATGCCCTCACAAAGATAACCTGTTCTCACCTGCATAAACTCCTCGTTGCTTTACCGAGGGAGACAGATGACTCTGTGTCTTATTATTCAGGCAAAATTAGCTCCTTGCATTCCCCAGCAACCACAATCATTGTCATGGCAATTTTCATGACTCTCCTGGGTAAATATAGTACCCGTTCACATCAGCGAGAGGGTGAGCTGTGGCAGGGTGACAAGATGGAGGCAGCCGTATATTTAGGAGCATCGGGACGGTGGCTGGGGGGGCAGTCACCGCAAAGAGCGAGGGTCGCCAGGGCAGTGGCTGAGCTTCATCCCTCCACCACTGGTCTCCACACGCTGGGGCTGTGGAGACCAGTGGCAAACACAGGCTTGTGAGAGGCTCTCTCTGACCTCTCATCCTTCATGAAGCACTCCTGCATGTGCGGCGTCCCTGGCACGGGGGACATCGGCAGCGGCAAGTGGCAGGGTGACAGGCATCAGGAAAATCAAAGGAGACATCTGGGCTCCAGGGGAGGAAGTCAGGGAGTTCCTCACAGCGCTCAGGGGGATGCGCCGCCCACAACAATCATCCTGGCCAGAGGAGCAGCAAGCAGAGAGAAGAGAGGCGGGGGCGAGGAGGAAAAGGAGTCATCTCTCCCCCAGAAAACAAACTGAAAAGAAGATGCGAGGAGATCCTGCGCTGCCTTACCATGCAGCTGGCACAGACATGTGCCTGGTCAGCAGGTACATCTGGCAAATCAAGGTAAACCAAAAGGATGTTACCTGCAGCAACTCTGCAGTTTCGTGGCCCCCATTAGCTCATTAATGTACTATCACTAAACCCCTTGGACTATTCATCAGTACCCCAGTGCTTCTGAGCCTGAGAGCAGCAGGGCAACACGTGCACCATGGACCTGCATGCACCAACACACAGTGGTACACGGCACACTGTCCACCAGACCTACCGCAGAAATAAACAGCAACAACACAATATAGCACTCTCCATCTTCCACGAACTTCCAAACTTTGTAGCTAGTTAACCTCTACATCGCAGCTATGGGTCAGGTGTCTAGTAGTAATATCAACATAAGTGACTTTTCAAATGAGAGTACTGAGGCTAACAAGAAACATGATGCCAGAGACTAGAGCTCAAGCGCTACACCCCGAAGTTTGGCTCCATCTCACTGCTGGTTTTATAAACTACTTTACCCTTAAAAGGTACAGTCTTTGTAAATAAATACGTGTGTATATATAAAGTCTCTTTCTCTCTCTTTTCATATATGCTTACACACACATACAGATATATATATATATATATATATAGTAAAATCAAGCATTCTTTGTGTTAAAATTCTGCTCACTTCAAAAGGTAGGGTCCTGTTAGAAAAGCCTTTTCTCCACTGGAGAGACAGCAGCCACAGGACTGAGAGAAGCAGGACCGGAGAGGATTGTGGCCCCACAGTCGGAGGGCTGTGGTGCTGGGGGACAATGCTGGGTTGTGGCCCTGCTGCCGACCTGCAGCACCACCTCAGCTGAAAGGACCTGTGCACTGATGAAGCAAGAATTACTTCCCAGCAGCAGCACTGGGACAATTAAACCATCCTGAGCCCTAATGCCTTCCAGCACTGCTACTTCAGCAGTGTGCTTGCTCCCCTTTCCCAACACACACTGCAAGCTCCTGCATGGTATTTTTCTGTCAATTAAAGCGTTAAGTGGAAAAGACCAATTAGGTCACCTGGTCCGTCCCCTTGGCAATACCTTCTTCAACTTCCTTATTCAAGCACTGCTCAGAAAAAGTTTCCATTGACTCAATGGGTGGTTCATCTGAGTAAGGTTTAAACAAAGTCCCTGGGATTTGGCCACCAAAGTGAGGATGCAGCCAGCAAAGCCGCTTGCGTTTTGGTGCCGGGCCAGTGGGATATGATGCAGAGGCCCCAGGAACACATCGTGAATCAGTCATTTCTCACCGGCCAGCGGCTTTGGAGAAGTGCTCCCGCCTGCCCCGGACCATCCCTCTCCCAGCCCCAGCACCAGCCCTGTACAGCCTCCCCACGATCACACAATGATGAGCTGCCCAAGGGCACTTCTTCCAGCTTGCAGAAATCACCAGGACTTCAGACTGTCAGTGCTTTTGAAAGCTGCTTTGGCTCTTCAGAGCCACACGCTCTATTTTACAATGCAACATGATGTCTCTCTCAGTGTCTCATCCGAATATATATATATTCCCATTTACTTAAATCCTGTCCTTCCATCTTTGGGCACCTCAACACTTACCATGTCTGCATGCTCTACAGCAAGATAGTTCAGCCAGTGATGAGGCAGACCTGGAGGAAGAAAAGGCAATAGCCTTTGCCAAAGATGCACTCGAAAACCTCACCATGCCACACGTTATTGATCTAAGAATCTCACCAATTTCAAAATACAAAAATGTTTGTGGCTATCCTGAAGCAAAGAAGTGTAAGTTAACCTGGTGTCTAGAATAAGGCATTGGTTTTGAAATCTCTCTCCTGCCAGAAACTTCTAGTTTATTGAGAAAAAGAAGAAAAGAAAAGAAAAGAAAAGAAAAGAAAAGAAAAGAAAAGAAAAGAAAAGAAAAGAAAAGAAAAGAAA
>JAOXNO010006089.1:0-14150 GCA_028565335.1 Limnodromus scolopaceus
GGGGGAAGGACTGCAACCATGGGGGGAGGGGAAGGGCCATCTGTCATTCTGGTCTTGGTCAATTCAGCCAAAACCACGACAGGGTGTTAGTTATCAAAATTTACAACCAGCCTGTACTGGTTGCAGCTAGCAAGTGGTAGGCTTGTGCTGGAGAGTTCTAAAGTTCAGTTTTGGACATTCACCCCCCCCACAATTATCGGCAGCCTGTCAGCATTCACAATTTAAGCTCACAATTTTTTCTGCCTACCACAACGACTCACCAGGATTTGGTCACTGTTCTTTGTTTCCAGATTTGGATGTCTTCTGTAATAGCTGGTAGACCTGCTAATCTGGGTGCCATTAACACATGCAATTCTGACAGCCCTTGTCCGGCTGCGTGTTCCTTCTGGTGCCTCCACACACAGAGGTTCCCATTCATTCTCTAGTCATGCTAATCATAGAATAGTTTGGGTTGGAAGGAACTTTAAAAGGTCATCTAGTCCAACCTCCCCTGCAATGAGCAGGGACATCTTCAACTAGATCAGGTTGCTCAGAGCCCCGTCCAGCCTGAACTTAAATGTTTCCAGGGATGGGGTATCTACCACGGAATCACAGAATCACAGAACTGTAGGGGTTGGAAGGGACCTTCGGAGATCATCTAGTCCAAACCCCCCTGCCAAAGACGGTTCATCTAGAGCAGGCTGGACAGGAACGCATCCAGGCGGGTTTTGAATCTCTCCAGAGAAGGAGACTCCACAACCTCTCTGGGCAGCCTGTTCCAGTGCTCTGTTACCCTCAAAGTAAAGAAGCTTTTCCTCATGTTGAGATGGAACTTCCTGTGTTCCAGCTTGTGCCTGTTGCCCCTTGTCCTGTCACTGGGCACCACTGAGAAGAGCCTGACCCCATCCTCTTGACACCCGCTCTTTAGATATTGATAAGCATTGATGAGGTCCCCTCTCAGTCTTCTCCAGGCTAAACAGACCCAGGTCTCTCAGCCTTTCCTCATAAGAGAGGTGCTCCATGCCCTTGATCATCTTCATAGCCCTCCACTGGACTCTCTCCAGCAGTTCCCTGTCCTTCTTGAACTGGGGAGCCCAGTACTGGACACAGATGTGGCCTCACCAGGGCAGAGTAGAGGGGCAGGATGACCTCCCTCGACCTGCTGGCCAGGCTCTTTTTAATGCACCCCAGGATGCCATTGGCCTTCTTGGCCACAAGGGCACATTGTCGCCTCATGGCCAACTTGTTGTTCACCAGGACTCCCAGGTCCCTTTCTGCAGAGATGCTCTCCAGCAGGTCAGCCCCTAACCTGTACTAGTGCATGGGGTTATTCCTCCCTAGGTGCAGGACCCTACAATTGCCCTTGTTGAACTTCATTAGGTTCCTCTCCGCCCAACTCTCCAGCCTGTCCAGGTCTCGCTGTATGGCGGCACAGCCTTCTGGTGTGTCAGCCACTCCTCCCAGTTTTGTGTCATCAGCAAACTTGCTGAGGGTGCACTCTGTCCCCTCATCCAGGTCGTTGATGAATATATTGAACAAGACTGGACCCAGTACTGACCCCTGGGGAACACTGCTAGTTACAGGCCTCCAACTGGACTCTGTGCCGCTGATCACAACCCTCTGAGCTCTGCCATTCAGCCAGTTCTCAGTCCACCTCACTGTCCACTCATCTAGCCCACACTTCCTAAGCTTATCTATGAGGATGCTGTGGGAGACGGTGTCAAAAGCCTTGCTGAAGTCAAGGCAGACAACATCCACTGCTCTCCCCTCATCCACCCAGCCAGTCATTCCATTGTAGAAGGCTATCGGATTGGTCAAGCATGATTTCCCCTTGGTGAATCCATGCTGACCACTCCCGATGACCTTCTTTTATTCTACATGCTTAGAGATGACATCCAGGATGAGCTGTTCCATCACCTTTCCAGGGATGGAGGTGAGGGTGACTGGCCTGTAGTTTCCCGGGTCCTCCTTCTTGCCCTTTTTCAAGACTGGAGTGACATTGGCTTTCCTCCAGTCCTCAGGCACCTCTCCTTTTCTCCATGACTTTTCAAAGATGATGGAGAGCGGCTTCGCAACAACATCTGCCAGTTCCCTCAGCACTCGTGGGTGCATCCCATCAGGGCCCACGGATTTGTGGGTGTCATGTTTGCCTAAATGATCTCTAACCCGATCCTCCTCGATTAAGGGAGAGTCTTCCTTACTCCAGGCTCCCTCTCCTACCTCCAGGGTCTGGGGTTCCTGAGGGCCAGCCTTAGGAGTAAAGACTGAAGCAAAGAAGGCATTCAGTAATTCCGCCTTCTCTGCATCCTCTGTCACCAGGGCACCTACCTCATTCAGCAGCGGGCCCACATTTTCCCTAGTCTTCCTTTTTCTACTGATGTACTTGAAGAAGCCCTTCTTATTGTCCTTGATATCCCTTGCCCAGTTTAATTCCAAGCAGGCCTTAGCCTTCCTCGTTGCATCCCTGCATACTCTGACAGTGCTCCTATACTTCTCCCAAGTGGCCAGTCCTTTTTTCTACATTCTGTAAACTTCCTTCTTCCATCTAAGTTTATCCAGAATCTCCCTGTTGATGCATGCAGGTTTCCTGCCTCCTTTGCCTGATTTCTTGCTCCTAGGGATGCACCGATCTTGAGCTTGGAGGAAGTGGTGCTTAAATACTAACCAGCTGTCTTGGACCCCCCTTCCTTCTAGAGCCTTAGCCCATGGGATTCCTCGAAGTAGGTCTTTGAATAGGCCAAAGTCAGCACTACCACCTCTCTGGGCAACCCGTTCCAGTGTTTCACCACCCTCATTGTATAAAATGCCTTCCTTATATCTAGCCTAAATCTACCCTCTTTAAGTTTAAACCATTACCCCTTGTCCTATTGCAACAGGCCCTGCTAAAAAATTTATTCCCATCTTTCCTGTAGGCCCCCTTTAAGTACTGAAAGGCCACAATAAGGTCTCCCTGGAGCCTTCTCTTCTCCAGGCTGAACAACCCCAACTCTCTCAGTCTATCCTCATAGGAGAGGTGCCCCATCCCTCTGATCCTTTTTGTGGCCCTCCTCTGGACACATTCCAACAGGTCCATGTCTTTCCTGTGCTAATCTTAGCCTTTCTATCAAAACTCTCTATGCTACTGCTACAATAGTAGTAAAAGGCTGACCAAGGAAAAACGGGGACCATTGCTGAATAGGGCAGATGATTTAGTGACAGTGGACACAGATAAGGTTGAGGCACTTGGTGCCGCCTTTGCATCTGTCTTCACTAGCAAGGTCTCCCAGGCCTCTGTGCTTAGTGAAAGGGTTCAAGGAGGAGAACTACCAGCATTGGATGAGGATCGAGTCAGGGATTATTTGCGAGAACTCTACCCATACAAGTCCGTGAGACCTGACAGGATGCATCCAAGGGTGCTGAGAGAGCTGGCCGATGTCCTTGTAAGGCCATTCCATACCATCTCTGAAAAGTCATGGTTGTGTCACTGGAAAGGAGGAGGTTCCTGATGACTAAATGAAGGCAAATGTTGCATCCATCTTCAAAAATGGACAAAAGGACAATCTGGGGAACTACAGACTGGTCAGACTCACTTCAGTCCCTGAGAAAATCACGGAGCAAGTCCTCTTGGAAAACAGTTCTGGGCACATGAAGGAGAAGGCTACTGGAAACAGTTGTCATGGATTTACCAAAGATAAATCACACCTGACCAACCCGATTGTCTACTGTGATTAAAATAGCTACAGTTGTGGACATTTACCTTGACTTTATCAAGGTTTTTGACACTGTCTCCCACCCTATTCTTGTATCCAAGTTAGTATGCTATGGTCCGGATGGGGGGAAAGGGGGGGGGGGCAACTGGATTGGTGAAAAACTAGTTGGATGATCGAGCTCAAAGGATAGTGGTTGATGGGTCGTATTCTACCTGGAGGCCAGTGACAAGTGGAGTACTGCAGGAGTCTATCCTGGAACCTGTCCGGTTGAACATCTTTATCAATGACCTGGAGGTGGCAACAGAGTGCACTCTTGTCAAGTTTGCAGATGATGCTCTTAAGAACAGGGCTGCCATTCAGAGACCTAGACAGGCTGGAGGAATGGGCCCACGGAAACCTCATATAATTCAACAAGAACAAGCACCTAGTCTTGCACCTGGGAAGGAAGAACCCCTTGCAAAGACAGACAGCAAGCTGAACATGAGCCAGCAGTATGCCCTGGCAGCAAAGGTGGCCAACAGAATCCTGGGCTGTTTTAACAGTAGCGTAGCCATTAGATCAAGGAAAGTTATTATCCCCCTTTACTTAGCACTCATTATACCACATCTGGAATACTGTGTCCAGTTTTGGGCCCTGTACAATACAGGAAAGACATTGATCAACTGGAGCACGTCTAGTGGAGAGCCACTGAGATCATCAGGGGCCTGGAGCACATGCTCTATGAGGAGAGACTGAGGGAACTGGTCTTTTTCAGCCTGAAGAAGAGAAGGCTTTGGGGGAGACCTAACAGTAGTCTTCCAGTACCTACAAGGAGGCTATCAAGAAGGCGGAGCCCGGCTCTTCACAGTGGTGCATGGTGGGAGGACAGGAGACAATGGGCATAAAGTGGAAACAAGAGAGGCCCTGACTGGATAGAAGGAGAAACTTTTTCACTACGAGGGTGGTCAAGCATGGGATCAAGGTGCCCAGAGAGGTTTTGCAGTCCCCATCCTTGGAGGCTTTCAAGACCAGACTGGATAAAGTCCTGAGCAACCTGGTCTAACCCCATAGCTGACCCTGCTTTGAGCAGGAGATTGGACTAGAGACCTCCTGAGGTCCCTTCCAACTGGAATTTTATTACGATCCTATATTAAGGAAAGTTAAGCCCTGTTGTGCTCTCTTCCTCTCCAGAATGCCCGTGAAATACTTCACTGCGTTCAGTAGTAGAGAAATATATTTTGTTATCTGCAGTTTGCAGCTGAGAGAGCTGCTGCCTTTGCAGATGTAGGGAAAACACATCATAAGATATTTGTTATCACAAGGAGCTAGTGGCCTTGGACAAAGGTCCAGCAACGTGTTTAGTGCTCGTTTGCTCTGTATAAGGAAGGGACATAAAAACAGCACATGATGGAATGAAAGTGGGGAAGCCCCTGTCAGCTTGAGCCTCGATACAGACAGGACTATGCAGCATGCTGTACACCAGAAGAGAGATACATCTGATGCCATCACCTTGGGGCTCCTGGTATCAGAAGGGACATAAGACACCATCTAATGCAATTACTATAATCAGTTCCATATAGCTTCTGGTTTTGTATCAATAAACAACCTCTTTTGCTCACATCCTGGATGCGGTGTGTTGTTTCCTTGAATCCTCGTTGTCTGCCCAATAGCTAGACAGAACAGCAGATAACCTGAGGATAAAACACAAGTGTTCCAGAAAGTAGTACCAGGGCCAAGAAAGGAGTTTCCATCGGCTGATCTACTGCTCATTTTTTACTAATACTTATCCCACCGTATACTACAACAGACTTAGACTTCACTATATATTAATTAGAGCCTACAAGAAAAAATAGCTAGTGTTGCATAATGGCTAGTTTGCCTGTGTCAGCAACTGCGGGTAGGCTCTGTGAGAACTAGTTATACCAACTCATTTACTTGGGTTAGTCAAACACCCTGTGTGTGATCAGAGCAATGCAGCAGAGGGCCAAGTAAACAATAGAAGATCTAGAAGATCTGGCTCAAGGAGAATACAAATAACAGACTCCTGTAAAAACATGTGTAGCAAACATTTATACTGATATTTGAGGTACAGACTCTCCCTTGAAATAGCTCAGCTACAGAGTATATGTTTATGGACAGAGCTTGCTACAGAAGCAGCAAGTTTGAAAGGTTTGGTAGAAATTTTGGATTGCAGAGGCTCTGACACCAACCTTGTTCTGGGAATAGCATCTGGACCTAAGATTCTAAACCAGAGGGCTTTTAAAGATCTTCCTATTTCTCAGTTCTTAAGTTGATAATTTCAGAAATCATTCACTTAATGAAAAGAACCTTAGTTTGGCAGTGTATGAAATACCTGCCAAAACCTGACTTACAAGTGCTCGGCTCTTGATTGTGATCAAGCTTTTTGTTGAAAGCAGAGTCTCATCCCACCCGCTGTGCCTGAAGGTCCCCTTTTGTTCTCTTCATCTAATACTTTTCACTCCATTACAGATCTAGCTTAAAAAAATTAGTTTTAAAAAATTAGTTAATTTAAACAAAAGAAGTCTTAAAAAACAAAAAAGAAAGTTTCTCAGTGACCATACAACCCAAAGATCATATGTAAGCAATTATTAGTTATATGGGGGGAGGGGAACAACACACAAGATTTTTTTATGAAAGCAAAATGTAACATTTAAATCCTCTTAGAAGAGGTAGAGAGCCAGTGTTTTAATTGATGCCATCCAGATCTGCAGTACTGATGTCAAACCGATTTATTGCCATTAATGATAAAACCAGATTTAAGAGCTATGCCAGCAATATAGCATAGATCTCCAATATTCATAGAATAAGACATACCCATATCTAATAGCAACAGCAGATTCCACCAGAAATCTATCACTTATTGTAAACATTGTATTTGCGCAATTTTTTTCATATTTTAAATGCATGAAAGGCAAATTTCGTAGCATGAAACGCATCCAGTGTCATGTTTGGCAATGAGAACCCCATTCTTCATAGACAATCAAAAACCTAGCAGCACATTTTCAAACATTATTACAGGTATTTCTGGATTACCCTTCCCCCAAATCCCCCCCCACTCAAAGCACCAAAAATAAAGTGCAATACCCATTAAAATGTGTCAAGAAAATAGCCACATTCTTTTCTTTGTAATAAAAAAGAGTACTTTGCCTCAATCTTAACAGTGCTATACTGTGTCCATCATTTTGGGTTCTTCATCTTTTTGTAGCATTGAGTTCAAATTGCAGACACTTCTGTTTATGCAATCTGGTAGATCATTTGCATTCTGCAACAAATGAAGAATTGAAAGCTTAAACTCAATGCATGCATACACTTACAAAGAACTAAGTCAAGCTCTTTATTTTGTCTGTCTTAAGATGAGATAAGCTTGTAATAAAATAAAATTTCTTAAAAAAACCCTCAGACAGTATTATCATAATGTGAATGCCAAGAAGCTTCTTTAAATTTAGCTAGCATGCATTAGCTAGTGCCTTATTGTGCGTTTACTTAGGGTTCAGTTACCACTTCTTACCAAACAGGTACCTTGATCAAATTTATTTCAAAGTACTTTAAATTCTGTCTCCTTCCCCAACATCCAGCTTTTAAAAGCCTTTGGCCCAAGATGTGATTTTGACTAACTGTAGGTTTCCATTAATGGGATTAGTCACTTTCAGTTGAAAGCTCATTTCACCTCCTGTGACGCAAAGTAATTAATTACAGAATATTGTAACTAAATGCATGTAACTAATTAACATGTAATTAATTCTAGTACCTGAACAGGTTAATGATGCAGTTTTCCATTTAGCACAATTATTCAAGGGCGCTGAACTAACATATGCCTTTTGACACTATACATTGTGAGAGCTTTGAGAAACAATCTCTCTTACGTATCAACAACAGTGCACATTAGAACTGACAGTGCTCCAAGTATAAATAAGCCTATTCCTAGATCTCAAAAAGTACATCTTCTCAAGAGTGTAGCAAAAATCTATTCGTAATAGAGTTGCTATATTCATTTCTGGAAGTAAAAAGCCTACCTGTGACAAAGACTCCAGTCTGTCTACAATACCAGTAGATACACTGGCTTGAAAGCCTTGAGACTGTGAACAGATTCTCACTCTTGATTTGAATGCTTCAAGCTCAGTTTTAAAAGCTTCCAAATAGCCTTCTTCCCCTGCCTGTAAAGAGAAGAGTGAAATATTTTTCATCTCAGCCAGATTTACTTCTACTTGTAAGCATACATACCGCTAAAAGGAAGTCCTGCAGTAATGCGTATTATACTCATTGAAGGATAATGGTTTGGACAAGTCAATAACAATATTAGCACCAGTCAGCTTAAAAAGAAGATTCAGGTATGCTGGGTTTTGTTTGGTTTGTTTTAAAGAGAGACTTTAGCATTTGATGAGTATAGGAACGGAGTTAATCATTCATCTGAGAACATGTAAGAACAAAACAAATATAATTTTAACCCTTCCTTTATTCCATCTCTGAAGCCAATACCCTTAAGAGAAAAGGTACTCATGGCAGCACTCAATTCAAAAGCAAAGCATGAATCAAAGTGGGTGTCAACTTAAGTCCTTAAGGCAGCATTAAGATCAGCATGACTTGATTCTTCAATCTTGTAGAACTTAATATAGAACCTGCATCAAACCGCAGCTTCAGTCTTCTCACATGTCCCTCTCCTCCCCCTCTCAGCATTCCAGAGCTAAGACTGACTGAAGAGAAACAGACTCCAAATTGGGCCCTGCCATGAACTGCACAGAGAGAAATTTTGATAAGCAAAATAGGACACAGTCCTTAGACACATTCATGTTTGCCACTGTAATTTAGGTGGCACTTCACTATTCCACACTTTGGAAGTTCCCATGCTGTTCTGCTTTCCCTCTGGCCTAACAAGAATCCATGGAACCTCCATTCTCAAGATCAGAATTACACAAAACATTCATCCTAGAACGAACTGCCAACAAAACAATACTCCTCCATAAGCTTGATTTGGTCAGTAACATATTTAACCTCCAACTGTCAGGAAGAAAGCTCCTTCAGAACACTGATCCCTTGCAAGGGTATCAAGAGTTTCTCTCAGTGTTATACAAGTTCTGACTTACTTTGGCTTTTTGGAAAAATAGACGAAAACAGCCTCTTGGATCCACATTACAACTTCTGGCCATTTCTATAATAAACTGCATCGCAACTGCTTGGTGTGCTATTTGTTCCATCAGAGCTCTTTTCTGAAAAGAGAAGTTACATAATTACAGAAAAATATCTTTAAAAGTATAACTCTATCTAAAATTCAGCAACATCTTTACATTTGATTCCCGAAGAGAAAAGAACTGATGCTGACAGAAGCAAAGGGACTGTTAATTTGCTGAGACTAGATCTAATGCAGTAATGTGTTTTGGAGGCTTCCTTCAGTAAGATAACATGGACATGGGAAGACAGGGAGAAGAGTAATTAAATGGCTCATCAATTTGGACAGCTTTTCTGTAGTGTAAGTGGGAAAGTGCATACTTTTAAGCAGTTTAATGGTCTTCTTAGTACCTGTTCAGCTTCTAGATGAAAGCACCATAAGATGAGATATTTAGTTGTTTCTTCACATACAAGATACGGGTGGTCAGACAAAAATCTTTGACTGTCATCCCATCTGCCCAGCATACCTGATTAAAAAAAAACCAACACCATGAATTAACACATTCAATATGGAGAAATGATTTAATGCAGTGAAGACGTTATTCAAATTTACATACTACTACATTGTCTTTAATACTTCAGTGTTACCTCAGAAGAACAGCATGCAAATAAAACTGAACTCATTTTTTTTGTTGTTTTTAAAACACCTCCCAGTGCTGAAAGAGCATTACCAATAAGGTATGCTCGGACTGTAAAGATACTGAAATATAGCTAGGTTTTAGGAAATACAAAGCTATTTTTATGACCACGTTCAAGCATTAAGGTCAAAACAGGAGAGCCAACTCAGTGGTTGAAAGTTAACTACAAGACTGAATTGTAGCAATTAGCATGAAACTACTTTCATGGAAAGAGCTGTAAGTTGAAAGTCAGAACTCAAAATTCAAGCAATGAGATCATCTTCCCTTCTCTCCCCCCCCCCCCATTGTCATTCATATGAGTTAATTGCCCTAATATACATATTAGTGATATTTTACTGCTTGCCATTACTAGATACAAAGTTTTACCATTCTGTCGCTCATATAAATATATCTTTAAAAATAAAATATCGGTTCCATCTCTACATAGCCTGAACAGCTGTTTTGCAGATATTTACCTTTTATCATTCACCCCTCTCATGGATTAACAGACAGCAAAACCCCAGCTACTTATAGGAGGCAGGTACAGACAGTCCCAGGCACTTTTACATGCGGGAATTGCATCTCCATTAATGCCCCTATCATTTCTCATGAAACAGCAAAAAAAGTTGCTGGAATTTTCATTTTCATGACTTGAAAAACTTTTTCAGTTCCGTGTTGACTCATAAAGTTCCGATTGATCATAGGAACCAACGGGCTTCTGCGATTTACAGTTTCCTTTGCCTTGAAATGGTTATTTGTTACGATGCCACGTTTCCTGTCCTGAGAAACAAGAATCTAGATACTCTCATTGCCAGATGTTTCATTTGTTAGCATCCATTTTGTACAATAACGAAAAAAAAGAAACAGGCCTACACAAATTCTACAGGAGGTTAAACTGCAAAATGTTGGAAGCAACATACTTACCAAAGTATCTAATCTTTTGTTCATGCTTCTGTATAAATGATTTAGATATACCTTCATCTTCTACTTCTTTTCCTTTATATTGACTAATAAAACTCTAAAGATGAGAAAAAAACTATCATAGAATCTCCACATATACCTTATTTGAACTATAGGATTATTTTAATTCATTACTATTTAAAGGGCAATGTTCTAGTTTTAAGCATAGCCCAGCAAACACATATGTATGCACTTAACGTATCTAAGAAGGTTATTTACCAAAACACAGCTCGTCCAATTAATAATAGGGTGAAAAATGCCATATCATATTCTTCTTCTGAGCAATAATCTATCTCAAAGTTCTACGCACTAGTAGGAACTTACTGATCTATAAACAATGAGAAACATCTACATCATCTAGCCCTGATGAAGCTAACTCAGTGGAATTATGAAAAACAGTGCATTAACAGTTCATATTCAAGTTAAGTGCCGAAAACAAAGCTGGCATTTACTATGAAGACAGTTTATGCTAAAATAATCTGTATTAAGAAATTCATGTTATTAGAGGCAAATTGTGCATGTTTCAAATGTGAGAATTTGGCATAACAAAGAAGCAAACTTCATGTGAAGAACTATTGCTCAACCTTGGTTTTGGCAACAGTTGCTATGAGGGACAAATAGAAGTTCTGATTCCCAGTTAAAGAAGCGTCATGCACATTCGTGATATCAATGCAACATGTCCCCTTTAATAGGGCAAAATAAGAAAGAAAAACATTCACCACATTACAGTAAGCAGTATACTAGATATAGAAAACATTCAAGATAAGACATAAATGGAATAAAAAAGGCCTATAACTCTTTTCATACACATTTATACGTCATACCTTATTAAATACCTCCTTACTAAAAGAATCTGTATTCCATAGATTCTGTCTTTCCCTCTGTATTAGCGCTGCTTCTTTTTTTCTCCACTCTTCCTCTCTCTGTCTCAGTTCTGAAGCTTCAGTTTGTGCTTTAGCATATTCCTGATCCGTGGATTCTGAATTATGCAGTGCTAAACTACCAAGTTTCTGCTGGGCTTCTGCTAGATTCCATTTGGATTCTACAGAGCTCTTCACAAACTCTTTTTGTTTTTGACAGATTAATTCAATCTCTTGACCACAGGTCTGTGTGGAAAACAAAACATGCTGTTTACGGAAGGAAAACTGATAGAATTTATGAAGCATATAGAAACAGAAGGCTTTGACTCCCAAATAGAACACTGAGATGGAAGGCATCTTAAAAGCAATATTATATTCTCAACAGTGACTAAACGTGATACTGTGCAGCTAGATGATTTTTAAAGGAAACTTCTACTTCAAGCTTTCTAAACTTAATTGAAAGATATTTACAGAATCATGGATCAAGTATTGCCACCAGTAATACAATCTCCAGACTGCATATCATAAAATTCTTTTGCAGATGAAAGGATTTTCCTCACTCCCCTCTGGCTGTCTTTATTCTGCAAAATTAACAATAGCCAAAATAGCAGAATACTCGTAAAACATACTTCTGAGAAGAAAGTATCTGCTTTACGATGTCAAATCATAACAACAGAGTAACTATTACTACCTACCTTCCAGCATGGATTAATATTACTGTGGTGGGTTGACCTTGGCTGGTTGCCTGGTGCCCACCAAGCAACTCTCTCACTCCCTCTCCTCAGTGGGACAGGGGAAAAAAATAGGATGAAAAAGATAAAGACAGAAAGATTGCTCACCAATTACTGTCATAGGCAAAACAGTGAAATAAAGGGCCTTGTGATTATTAGTGAATCTTGCTAAAGTAGTTAATAATTTGCTTATCTGTTGTAAGCTGTTGCGTGACTGTCAACATTCTAAGGTTACCGCGAGACTGTTAGACAATGGGGTAACTAGTCTTGCTTATCATAAGAAGAACTAGAAAACAAGATAGAGGGAGCTCAGACAACAAGACTGGAGAAAACCGGCTTGAAGGAAGGCCGGCTACCAAGTCAGCAAGAAAAGGGAGCAAAACAACCCAAGTTCATCTAGGGGACAACTGATGAAGAGGAAGATACGACCACCAGATGAAGTAAACGACCACCAGAGTGACTGTGGTTCCTGAAAACGGTCAATAAATGGCAGCAAAGGCCGTGGAGAAGCTCGCCTCCTGAATATGTAATTAGTTCTAAGAAAGGCGGACTTATGTTAATCTTGTCGCAGAAAAACTATGATTATGCAAAACTTTTGTAAATATAAGCCTGTTGAAACTGTGGCTGAGCGGGAGCACCTTGAGGAAAAATCCTGGTGCGACCCCAGCGCTGCAATAAAGAATACCGCTTGATAGTCACATTGGCTATTGAGTCCAGCTTCTTTGTTTCAACAGACTCGACTTGGAGAACATTAATTTAATGTATTGACAATTAAAAACAGACTAGGATGGTGAGAAGCAAAGACAAAACTGAAAACACGCTCCCCTCCCCCTTCCCAAGCTCAACTTCACTCCATTGTTCCTGACTCTTCTATCTCCTCCTCCCTGTCCTGAGCCAGCGCTGGGGAATGGGGGTTGCGGTCAGTTTGTAACAGTTCCTCTCTGGTGCTTCTTCCTCCTCACACTTTTCCCCTGCTCCAGCATGGGGTCCTTCCCATGGCTTGCATTTCTTCAAGAACTGCTCCAGTATGGTTCTGTTCCTTGGGATGCAGTCCTTCAGGAAAAGACCGCTCAAATATGGGTCCGCTACAAGCTGCAGCTCCTGCCAGGACCCTGCTCCAGCGTGGGCTCTCCACCAGCTGCAGCTTCCTTCAGGGCACATCCACCTGCTCCAGTGCGGTGTCCTCTATGGGCTGCAGTGTGCAGGGCTCAGCATGGTCCTCTCCATGAGCTGCAGGGAATACCTGCTCTGGCATGTGGTCCTCTCCATGGGTTGCTGAGGGACAACCTGCTTCACCATGGTCTTCTCTATGGGCTGCAGGGGAATCTCTGCTCCAGTGCCTGGAGCACCTACTCCTCCTCTTTCTTGTCTGATCTTGATGTCTTCAGGGTTGTTTCTCTCACATTTTTTCCTCACTCCTCTCTCTCACAACTGCTACACAGTATTTTTTTGCCCTTTCTTAAATATGTTTTCACAGAGGTGCCACCAGCTTTGCTGACTGGCTCAGCTTTGGCCTGCAGTGGGTCCCTTTTGGAGATGGCTGGAACCGTCTCTGTCTGACATGAGGGCAGCCCCATGTCTCTTCTCACAGAGGCCACTCCTGCAGCCCCCCCCCCAACCTTGCCATGTAAACCAAATGCATGTCCTAGCATCTTAGCCTGGACTACCAGTGAAAGTGGAATTTAAGCTATGAATTAGTTGAGGCACAACATAACCATCCCTTTCCTTCTACCAAATGTATTGAGAGGGTCGCTAACAGCTAGGAGATAGAAGTGATTTCTTAAACCACAGTATTTATATTGCCTACAGATGTACACTAGAAACTCAGCAATTTAAGAATTTTTCTTTAAACCATCTACAGGCTACAAAAAGGGTGCAGGCTCTCTCTTCACAAGGAGCCACACGGACAAGACAAGTGGCAATGGGTACAAGTTACGCTGGAAGAGGTTTCATCTCGATACAAGAAATAAATTTTTTACAGTGAGAAAAATCAGTCACTGGTACAACCTCCCCAGGAATGCGGTAGAGCCCCCATCACTGGAGGTTTTCAAGATGTGATGGGACAGGGTGGTAGATTGTGGAGAGATGGCTGCGTGAGAAAGGACATGATTTAGTCTCAGTGAGCAGCCCAGGCTTGGAGGCAGATAGAAA
>JAOXNO010006090.1:0-14093 GCA_028565335.1 Limnodromus scolopaceus
TGTTCTCTGCAGAGGAAAAAATTGTATGGAGTCTGTCATACTTACACCTAGGATTTTTAAGATGCAGCCCTTCATAATTATTCAGTTTTCATGAACTGTGCATTTTTTTGCAATGTATTTTGAAATATCAGTATAACTGTCCGGAGATTGCAAAGGGTCAAACATAAGCCTTAATTTCAGCAATAATGCATAAGTTCCCATGATCCTGTACCAGAGATACTGGAGATGTGTAAATCTTTCAACAAGCTGTATTTCTGGTTCAAATAACAAAGAATACAAGTACACAGAGATACAACAGTCTTTGGTCTTGTCTCAACTGATGGGTGCTGCTGAAGATGCAGATGTCCTTTGTTTTGTTTTGGGTTGATCAATGATTTATCTTGCCCAGCATATACTGAAATGAGAACACTGAGATGAACCTTAGCAAGTTGTCATGCTTTGATTTTTTTATATATCTTGTTTTAGGGGCACAGCCTGCAAGGAGGGGATATCAGATGACCTGGAATCTTGTGTAAACTTTCTTAGCTTTGACGACAGTAAGTGCTTTTAACAACCTATGTGTGGCAATATCTAGGAAATATGATATTTTATTTATGATAATTTTAATTTGTTTAATAAGCCCAATATCTGGCAAACGTGATGAAAAGCTGCACCTAGTGGCCGGGAAGATGCTGTCATTCAGAATACAGCTGTCAGAACTGAGTCATCGCTCAACCAAGGCAAGAGTGGAAAAAAAATTTCTGGCAAGTGCACCTGTTTTGGCCTTTCTCAGGCACCAGAAGGGACTCTGCTTAAGTTTAGAAACATAACTGCTTGCCTGCTTCTCAGTTCCTTAAATTACTTCTTCATGTGACCGTTTTCACAAAATGAGTGCTGTAAATTTTCAGGAAAAATACTATTTATTTCAAAATCAATCAAATTGTAATAGAAATTATACCCAAAGCTTCAGTGCAATCTGGAAAAGGCAAAATTAGCAATCATTGAAAGAATCCTTAAGAAAAAAAGGCTATTTGCTCACATTGGGAGAACACATCTGAACAGGGCATCTGCAGGCAAATCAGCACAGATGGATTTCTTACTCTCTAGACCGCCTTCTAAAGTGATGGCTACTCACTCAAGTCAAGGCAGACTTGAAAGTCAGTGCTTTAAGGCTCTGTATCACTTTACCTGCTTGAAAGATCTTGATCAGGTCCTCAGATGTACTGTAAATTTTTACAGCTCTTCAGACCTGAGTGGCTGTTTCTGTCAT
Source organism: Limnodromus scolopaceus (assembly GCA_028565335.1). Taxonomy (NCBI): domain Eukaryota; kingdom Metazoa; phylum Chordata; class Aves; order Charadriiformes; family Scolopacidae; genus Limnodromus; species Limnodromus scolopaceus. Next base: position 1,250 of record JAOXNO010006090.1, read on the forward strand.
CTTGTGGTACCATTTCCAAGAGCAAGGGTGTTGAAAAGCACCTGCAATCCAAAAAGACAGAGCAGCTGAGTAGTGAGGAGCAGAAGACAGGGCAAGACTGTATTTAACGTGGCAATAACTTTGCCTGGACAGGTGTTCAAAACATTATGCCAAAGTTACACATTATCGATGTCAAGGATAACTAAATTTTTGTAAGTAAGCTAAAAAATAAAACACATGCTGAGAAAAGCTTTCCTTGCTCTCTAGGGGACACAGTGCTTTGTCTCCATGCAGGGTTTCTTTGAGGATCTCAGAGATGCTGCAGGTGGATGATGACTCTTACTGTGCTCAGTCAGCCTAGTGTCAATGCCTATTTTGTTGCATGGATCCTAATCTGTTGTAAGGTCTGCACATTTGTCAAACCCTACTGCATTCTGCAGGTTATACAAATAATATAGCAGAATTGCAACAGAAAAGGAAATTGAGGGGACTGAAGATTTTCAAGGGAAAACCACACAGCCTTTTTGAAAAAGTCTCTAAGGAGGAATATTTTCTCCCCTCAATAAGAAAGAATCCTCATTAAAAGAAGAAAATAGGAGACCAGTTTTCACATGCTGCTGAACCAAAGACCTGTCATTGTGAAAGACTCAGCCATCTCACCCAGCCGTCTCTTCAGGGCTAGATGTGTAGTCCAATTCACTGTCATGTGGAAAATCAAGGACCCTGTAGCAAAAGCAGGCTCTTTTAACAAGGGAGCAAGGATTACTTAAGACAATGAAGCCTGAAGGAGCTCCATGAGCCCCATCCTGCCACAGTGGGAAGGTGGGCCAAGCTTGCCCCATGCTGTTAATTTGGACAGGCACATCAATTTCAAAGCCAGGCAAGAGATTTTGCATTTTTGTATGTGGTGACTTTAAGCAGTAAATTCTTACTTCAGTGAAACCTGTGGTACTTTACCAGTGTGCCAGAGTACTTGTCTTTTGGGATAGAAGCAAAAGAAAAGAGACTAACCATGCCTGTTGTACAGTGTCAAACTGAATTTCAGATTAGTGTAGTTCATCCAAGAAATTACAAGTGGTCAGTTCATTGTGTATGTATCTATCAGTAGTTCTATCAAAAAGAGTAATGAATTAAAGGAGATTTTCAACAGCTACTGAACAGAGTTTGCTTCAGTTGCATTTATTTTCTAAAAATACTTCATTGAACACTTTTTCTGGTGTGAGCACACCTTACAGAATACGGAGCTTGAAGCAAAGATTGCAGAGAACGAATCCTATGTGCCTGCCATGTTTCAGTGGAAACTGGATGATGCTATACCCATTCAGTTAGGGTCAAGGAGAACTCTGTGCAATGTCCTGTCAAGCTAGAAGACAGCTTTCTCTCCCCAATATTCCATGTTTTTTTGTTAAAAGAAGCTCAGAGCCAACCACCAGAAATTCTGTCAGAAAATTCCTTAAAAGGTCTAAGTGTTCATTCAAGTAATTTCCTTTGCAGAGCTGCACAACCATATACATAGACATGGCAAGTCAGTCTAAAGGGATTGTGTGTCACTGTAACCCAGATTTGTGAAATACTCTAGCTTTAAATAAATCGTTAAAAGTACTATGTGAATTCTGGGCAGGATCCTCTTTCTTTTGGTTTTGCCGGTGAAAGAATTGCAACATAGAAAGACAACAGAAGAATATGTACCATGTATGTACCTGTATGTGTGTCTGGAGACACGGCTCAGACAGACACACAGAACACTCACATGCACACAGGTATGGACAAGGTGGGTCCCTCTGGCAGCCGGCTCAGACTCCCAGCCCGAACAGCAGCTGCCCCTGGGTCCCAGTCTCCCCAGTTGCTGGCACCAGGACACACAGCCCCTGAGGCTGCAGCCCCACGCCAGCTGCTGTGACAGAGCGGTGTGTGCACATACACACACGTGCACTCACACATGGACGCACATGCACACACATCCACACAGAGCTGTCTGGGTCTCCCCTGTCCCCAAAGCCAAACCCCTTGTGCTCTCACTCTCAGATGCCCCCGCCCCACTGTCTCCCAGCCACTTCACTGGCCCAGAGCCCCATATGGTGTGATCCTCACTGGCACTTGCACACTCACTCAGACACCCACACCTGCTGTGGTTGCTGAACGAGGGCCACGGGGCTCCCACCCGCACTCTGACTCCAGCTGCTGCACTCAAACCCCATATGTGTGCACCAACACACGTGCACACACATACACGTGCGTGCACACACATACACAGACTGGAGAGTTGTCAGCAGCAGAGTGAGAATGAAGAAGGACTCTGGCAAGCAGCCAGGAGAGGCTGTGCTGGCCAGACACGGGGCATGGCTGACAGCGTACCCACCAGCCAACTAATTACCTGCCACTGGCCCTTTTTGCCCACTCACCCCTCTTTTTCCCCACTCCTGATCCTCCCCAGATCACCTCAAAACCCTTTTCCCACCTTTGGTCCCTTCCCAAACATCCCATAATAAATCCTATGGGACCCCAAGCTGCTCTTCCGCTGCACCCACAACGGGTCCCCCTGCCCTGGGCAACAACCCTCTCAGTAGGAGCTGTGACCTGGGTGTGCTCCTGATGGCTAGTGGTGGTGGGTTTCATGCTGGGTGCAGGCTGGGGCTCTCCTGGGACAGCCCTGGGAGCACATAGAATCACAGAATCACAGAATCATATGGGGTTGGAAGGGATCTCTGGAGATCATCGAGTCCAATCCCCCTGCCAAAGCAGGTCCACCTAGAGCAGGTTGCACAGGAACTTGTCCAGGCGGGTTTTGAATGTCTCCAGAGAAGGGGACTCCACCACATCCCTGGGCAGCCTATTCCAGTGCTCTGCCACCCTCAAAGCGAAGAAGTTCTTCCTCATGTTTAGGTGGAACTTCTTATGTTCAAGTTTGTGCCCATTTCCTCGTGTCCTGTCCCTGGGCACCACTGAAAAAAGACTGGCCCCATCCTCTTGACACCCACCCTTTAAGTGTTTAAGTCGTTCCATCATCTTTCCAGGGATGGAGGTGAGGCTGAGTGGCCTGTAGTTTCCCGGGTCTTCCTTCTTGCCCTTTTTGAAGACTGGGATGACATTGGCTTTCCTTCAGTCCTCAGGCACCTCGCCTTTTCTCCAGGACCTTTTGAAGATGATGGAGAGTGGCTCAGCAATGACTTCTGTCAGCTCCTTCAGCACTCGCGGGTGCATCCCATCAGGACCCATGGACTTGTGGGTATCCAGTTCACTTAAATGCTCCTTAACTTGGTCTTCCTGCACCAAGGGAAGGGCTTCCTTTGTCCAGACTCTCTGATTCTTCCAAATTCTGTGGCTCCCGAGGGCTGGCCTGAGTAGCCCTGGCAAGGTGGCTTGTTCTTCAGGAGCCTTTGAGTTGGGTTCCCACCTGCAATCCCATATCTGGGCTCCTTGGGGCTGGTTTGATGGGCCTTTAATAGGCTGGTGGCCCTGGGGTGAGCCGGGGTGCAGCCAGGGCAGGGTATTATTTGGGGTCCCCTCCTTCACTGTCGCTTTTTGCTCCTTCGTGGATGTGCAATATAGAAAGAGCAAGAGAGGCCAACATGGAAAGAACAAAGGGCTCATGGGAATAAAGTTATCCAAATACATTTATGAAAAATGTCCAGCTTCTAGTGACTTAAGTACACTTGATGAAATAGCTTCTGCAGGAACCAGCCCAACTGAAACACTTGCTGTTTGCTTATTGGAGCTGGCACAACCCTTTCAGCATAGTGTAAGATTGTCTTGAAAACGATCAGCAGACTTTATATTGTGGGAAGATGCAATTTATCAATGCCAGTCATTAAGCTGTCGTGAAAAAAATAATCTTATTCTCTGTTAATGCTGACATACTGCAACATAATAACAAGTTAATGTATGATGATAATTCAAAATTTGACAGGATTCAGTCCCTACTTTCAGGAAGCTGTTGAAGGTGCATGATGACCGGTATACGACATTGTGCCTAAAGCAAGAAAGACTTTTATGTGTAGATTGAATACCTATATGGTTCCTTGACATATGCCAATACATCGTGCCTATTTTCAGTCAGTGAATCACTACCACACAGTGAACTGTGGCCATGGGTTTTTTTTCAAATGCAGTCAACAACAATCAACAAGAGAAAACATTGTACCTCCTCAGTTCATGGTTTCAAAAGATAAACATTTGCAACAGCAAGCGAAAACAATCAGTTTCCCTATATTCCAACTTCAGACCCTCTATTTTAAATTGATAATTATAAAGATTTCACTAGATTTTTCTGGACTCAGTTATAAAAAAAATATTGCTTTTTTTTTTTTTCCTTCTGGGGCTATAACAGATCTAGATTTCTGTTTCAAAAATGCAGTATCAGTATGAGAGATGTAGGTTGCTTCACAAGCTTCTTAGCGGAAAATATGTGGAGGAAATATTTATTTTTTCTGATCATCTTGATCTTCAGAGGCACTCTAACATGACAGAATAGCAGGAGCCAGCACCAGTAAAGGTCAAAATGCCTTTCTTAAAGAAAATCTTCCATCTTTATAACTCTTGTAGAAACAAAAGGACATGCATAATGAACAGAAGGTCTGCCATCACTCTGCTGGTAGGGAAAACCAGGCTAAAGTAGGAGTCGGGATGCATATGAAAACAAAGACAACTGAATACAGCCCAATATATCAAATTAGGAGGAGAAAAGGTCCCCTTATCGCAGGCTGTGTCAGCCTTGGGGGCCATCAGCTTGTAACTGTGGGAGGTTCATTGACACGTGAGCTCACTGAGAGACCCTGGTGATACAAACTACAGTCAAAATTTCAAGCATTGTGAATATCTAACATATTTATTTTTCTGAGATAGAAAAACAAGTCAGAAATTTGCCAGGATGGAATTAAGGAAAATACTGGTCTTACTACTTCAAGACAGATATGATCCAAGAAGGCGGAAACCAAGATGGACTCCTCATTTCTCATTGCTTCATTACACAACAGAGGATGACATTCTTAGGCTGATTGTCTATTTAACTTCTAATTAATCTCAGTGAGCTGGAAACCTGTTTAAGAATCTACTAGGATTTGGGAAGGACAAGGGGAATACCAAAACTCTTCTAATATCTTCTTGTCAAAGTCTTGAAATTGCTCCCTTATTAAAAAAAGTTAGTGTTGGGCTTGCAGAATGTATCCTGAATGCGAAGCAAAGTGGAAAATGAGCCACTTGCAATCAGCAAACTGTATATACTAGACCCATTGATCTGTAGAGACCAAAGTTTAGACCATTGTGCTTAGGATACCTGTGCAGGGGTTTCATGGGCAGAACAGTCATGATGCTCCCTGCACCTTTGGTAGTAGTGAAAATCTGTGTACAGCTGGTAAATCCTGCGCTGTGCATCTACTGAAAGAAAATAAAAAAGATCTAAACATTCTGTCCTAAAAAGCGTAATCTGTTTAACATGCTGAATTACAAACTCTCTTCTTAAGGTTTTCTCAAAGTCCCATTCTTTTAAGCATTATGGTCTGGAAAACAATACTGCCTTACTTGTACAATCGCTAATGGTTCATCAGTGCCATTCATATTTCTGTGCCTATAGGAGAATTTCATCATTTACCATCACCATCACCATCACTGGAAGGTGATGAGGACTAGAGAGCTGGTTAGGCATATTCACATGGAATTTACTGTGTCAGAACGTGCTGTCACCCTGACTATTTGTTCGTTTTGGCTGAGGATGTGTGATCTCTTGTATCAGACACAGATACAACTTCAGGTTTCTAAGGTTTTTTGGGTTTGCTTTTGGTTTGTTTTGGGTGGGGTTTTTTTGACACTGAATGGCATATTCATTTAGCCAGCAAAGATCACAGCTTCTTACATCGCTAAGTGCTGTTGGTTCATATTGACACTTAATAGACAGGAGGTGTTCAGCATCTGCTGGGACTCGGTCTGAAGGAAGTAGAGCTCATTGCTGCAGTTTGTCTTAACTGGGATATTTTCAGTGGAGGAAGCTAGCACTGGCGGGCAGACATTGCCCATTTGACAAGCATATGATCCAAGCTGACATTTCTTCTTCCAAAGTGACAAGTGAATACCACAAGTCAACAGAGCAAAGTTTAAGCTACTCTGCAGCCCTGTAGCTGAGGGGGATAACCTTTGTAGCATCCAGGCAGCTCCCCCTTCTTCTGCCTCCTGCCTCAAAATTGGGCTAATTCAGAAAGAATGACTTAAAAAGAAACTATCCCCATGTCATCTTCCTGGTCTGCAATTTGTCGGTGCCAAATTTACCATCCTGCCTGACCTGTGTATTACTGTAGTATTTTAAAAAGAAGGCAAAAAATAACCAGGCCAAAGGGGATGGGCAGAATGGGAAGCCTCCCCTGAATACGACTTCTATTATCATTATTTTTAAATCCAGTTGGTCTGGATGACAGTTCTGAGTGGCTTGTTGTCTGTCCCACCGTTACAGGTTGGGCTGCCAGCAGGCTGCTATTGCACATGTCCATTATAACACAAGGAGCAGCTGCCATGCTGGGCCTCAAGGCAGCATATGGCAGGCACCAGTGGCAGGAGGCCGATCAAACCCTTAACATCTGCAGGCAAATGGCATTTTTTTCCCCATGTCTGGCTTTTAGTGTAGGCCTGTTCAAAAAACTGCTCTAAAAAATACTTTTAATGGGTTTGGTCTCAACCTGGATGTTGCAAGTGAAGTTCAAGCAAACCCTGGTGAAGAAGGAATTAGTAATTTTTCTGCACAAATAATGTCCAGCTATTGACTTTTTTTTTCAAAATGTTATCCTGTCTGAAGGCACAGTGTTGTTTACAGTGCAGCTGAAAAGAGGGAAACCTCCTGAAATATCACAATAGGAGATGCCAGTGAATCTCAGGAACGGTTGCTTTATTGGAAAACAGTTTGGAACTGACTCCATGCCAGTGAATGGTGTGCTAGGCCTGAGGTTAAAGATATTGCCGTCCTAGAAGATCAGGAACAGGACCACCCGGGGAGCACTGGTGGGATCTGCCAGGCTCTAGTGGAGGTAAAGAGAGCAAGCAAGGACAGGACGGGCAGACTCTCCCAGGGAGACATGCCTGGTGGAGGCTTCTCATGGCTCTTCATCAAACAGCTCTTTCAAGGCTGCAGAGCAACACCACAACTGATCTGGCCTTGGGGTGATGGCAGGCAGTGTGTGTGTGCACAGGGTCCTGACACACTGTAGCTCCAACAATATTAAAGTATTTACTTTCCTTTTATACAGCCAGAGCAAAGTGTTCAAGTAGTATTAACCTAAGTGCTTTGTCACCATGAACAGGTCTTGTGGTGGATGAAAATGGTCACCTATACCTAGAGGTTAAATAGGAGGAAAAGGAAGATCCCTTCTTGCAGTCAGGCTGGTATAAAAAGAAATGAGTGTTGTGGAGAGTGAAGCCTTCATCTCATCCGGTCTCATCACGCTCAATAAGGGTATATGCAGAACAACACATTTTCACAAGCACTCAGAGTGCTCTGTGTCATGCTTTCTCTTAAGTGAATGAATGCAAGCAACAGAAGCAGAGCCAACCGTAACCATTTAGAAATCCAGCTAGTTTTTCCTCCCAAAAGGTATGCTGGGGTCACTCTGCAACAGATATGACTCTCTTTTCACTGAAAGATACATCATAAAGATAATGATTTTTTCAAAAATATAGTTAAAAGAGAGGTAGAACTGACTGGTGCAAAAGAAATTGGCAGATGTTCTGGTCTCACTTATTTCACCAGGGTTGGGACTTCCCAGCATTGCTATCCCCTATTTCCTAAAAGTGTCTACTACTTTATGCTATTTCCTCTTCCTGCTGGGGAAAAGGGACCAGGTATTCCCATGCAATTTCTAATTATACATTTTTAGCTCTGAATGCAATTTTGACATGGTCTAGAATTTGACATATAATTAATTGGAAGGGTATCAAAGCAGATAATCAGAAAAAAATGAGGGCTAGTATTTTTTTAATGGAGGAGGTGGGAAGACAAAATTTATCATTCCATTTCAGTTGATTCAGGGACTACACACAGGGTGATTAAAACTAAGTTGTTGGAGAAAGAAAAGGGAGGGCTGAAGGGAAGGAAGGCAGACTCATACCAAAAATGTGTTTCCTCGTTATACTTTTAATATCCTCTTTTTCTTTCTCTTGATATAAATTCTTTAGTAACACTTTTTTTTCATGTATCCTGATACTTTTTTTTGACATTTTTCTTATTTATGACTACTGTTCAACACAGGCATCTTTTGCCCTGTCAGTCTCATCTCCTATGAAAGACAGCACATATTCAAAAAGTGATAAAAACCAGGCATCTTTTCTGTCTTACCCAATGATAACCCGCATACATACGTGTGGGTGTGCACATACGGACTGTCTACACACAGACATAGGCAGGAATGGCTGTCTCACCAGTTTTCTCAGGACTGGATGGTTCTGGTCCAGGATCTGAGCTGTTCTTTTCCATTATGCGCTGCATCAAAAATGATTTCTCCTGCCAGACTCTTCCAACTGAAAAATTACTTTTACATATGCTACTGTTGCTTCAAATGCACAGGCAGTTCCTTCGTGTGGGTGTACTTCAATTATATCAACATAAGAGCATAAAGGGTACTATGTTTTCTTTTGCATCTTGATTTTTAAGTCAGTGGGGGGATGCAAAGAAGTCACCCTAGGAGCACAGTTATCGTGTAGTCTGGTTAAAATACTTGATGGTGTAAGGTGTTTTTATCAGTTGTGTCTTTTTGCCTGATAGGAAGGCATTGAAAAGGGATATACAGTAAAGACACAAAGATTTAGGTCTCCTATGTGCATGTGTAACTCTAAAGGTTTTCTCCATCTTTGTGTCCCTCCTCTATGCTTGCAGAAATTGGTGGGTGGCTCCTGTTGTGTTCAGTGAGTGCTGGGCTGGCACAGAAGGGCCCTTACTCCTATGGGGGCCCATATCTCCAGCAGGTAATGCAATGAAGTCCTGCGCTGATCATGGAAGAGGTGAGACTTGGCAATGATCACAGCTGAGATCCCATCTTCTATGTCAGAACTGTGGCGTGTTTGTTCTGCAGAGAGGACGGCGGTGCGAAGGACAAGAATGTACTATGAGAGCAGACAAAACACTTAACAAATTCTGTACCTTTTGAGAGAGGGGTGATATGGTATGCATATGAACTAAAGAAGGAAAACTTTCCTCCCTTAAAGAAGGAAAAAATACTTCCCCTCAAAATACAATACTGAGTTGATTCTTCCCCAGAGGAGAATCTTCCATCTCTGTAATTGCATACAGATGTCCTCTTGTATTTTCAATATTGGCACTTCTTGTGCCCTGCCACAAACTCCTATTTACAGTCTGTGTTGTCATATACAGCAGATACAGCAAAACCATATGCCAGTTAAATATGTTTTATTGTTTCTTTTCCTCCTGTCAGCTTTCAGACCTCTGGAGTAGTCTGGAAAGGAGTGCTTTCCCTTTCAGGCATTAACCAGCTTTTTTTACATGAAGGAATAAACTTGAGGTTAGAGAAGCGGCTGAGGATTAACTGAGAATTTTTGCTAACAACATATCAAATTTACAAGCAGATAAACTTATTCAAATTTCTCCATGTGTTGTTATGCTGTAGTTACTGGCTAGTCTGTGTCATCAGAGGCTGTAGGTGGTGTAAGAGGAGTTTATGTTTGAGACCAGGCAAGCTAACATGCATTGCATCATCAAAGGAAAGGTAGTGAGTCTTTTCTCTGCGTCTCTTTTATCTTTCATCACAATCTCTGCCAAGCTGTTTCTCCTAGAAATGCTATGGGTTCAGCATTCTGACTGGAGGTTGCTACTTTGATATGTTTCAGTCCTAGTCCCAAGAGTGGCACGCTGCACCCTACACAGTCCCTGCAGCTTTTCGGTGTATGGTTCCTCAGTACTAGCAATCAGTGCTGAAATATGTAAGTGGAATATTTAAATAAGACAACTTCACAAGCAATAAAGAACTTGGAAGGGGTTCTTTGCGTATGTGTTAAGGCCAGGAAGTGACTGTCCCCATAGGATAAGAGGTTAAACCTTTATTTCTAAATCACCTACATACAGCACCCCGCCAAGGAGGACAGTGTTGAAAGTGTACAGACAGAGACTGGTGAGATGCTGAGCTGAACGACAAGTCACCTGTAGTTTTTCAGGCATTGGATATGTGTGGGAAATGTTTCTTCACTTTCAGAGAAACTTCCTAGAGATTCTTCTCTATTCCACAGTGATGTTACAGAAGACAATAACTTAGTTTAAAACCAGCACTCTGAAAGCCTTTCCTCCAAAATTCTTTCAAGTCAATGGGACAATTTCCACTGACCACAAGATGAAGACTTTGATAGGATCTCAGTTTTCACTGAGTTGTTTTAGACTTTGACATTATAAAAAGATATATTTGGGAACAGATAAACACATAAATATTTTCAATTACTTTTTTGTGTATATTCGTGTGCTGGTTTTAAATAACTAAATAAATTTCAGTGGGGATGAAAATAAGGAAAAAAATGCAGACACTTATTTAATCTCATTCAAAATTTTCTTCAACTAACTTAATGCAATGACAGAGGAATTATTTGAATTGGAGCTTTATGTTAAATACCATTCAACTGACTAAAGGAATGGTTATTTAAGGAAGAGATACTTATAGGTCTTATTTATTGCCTTAAGCTATTGATGGAGGCATCTAATCACACCACTTTGTAGAAGTCACATGTCTTCATAGTTTTTGAAAATATGACCTGAAAGAGTACAAACTTGATCTCAAAAACCCCAATTTAATCCAATTATGAGGAAGGTGAATAAAAAGCTGTGCTTGGAAACAGTAACTAAAAGTAATTTCTTTTTGATTTTGGAAAAGTAACTGTTGTGCAGTTTCAGCACATCTGTGCCATAAATAATTCTTAAGAAATCTCTCCCAATTCTTTAGGGTTTTGTAATTCATATATTCATAGTTCTAAAGCCAGAGAGACCACTAAGTCATGCAGCCAGTCCTACATTATAAAGTCCAGGGAATTCCGTGCAGCGTGTGCTATTACACCAAGTCCAATAGCACAGGCTGTGGTCTTAAGCCTACCTCTGGAACAGTATCCTGACTTGCATGGCCAACTCTAGGAGATGGACAACATGCCCTTTTCATGACTAGTTCATGCTGTGATTAATCTCCTGCAGTGTTTAATACATGTATCTTATTTCTAATTTTAATGTGTCTTCCTCAATTTGGCAGCTCTCAGTTTTAACTCCCTGGAAGGCAGTACACCACCAAAACGCACATGGTTTTAGGAAGAGAAGATGACTGTGAACTCTGCAGAACCATCAGTAAATCACAATTCCCACTGAAAACTACTAAGGGCTTTTAATGAGTGACAAGGGATTTGTTGATGTATCCATACATTTAAGTTTTATGTGACTGACCCTTCATCTAAATTCATGGTCCATTCCAAGCACTGGCTTTTTCAAATCTACATTTTAGAGTGCTGGAAAGGAGTTATGATTCATGTATTATTTGCACTATCGTTCACTGTATAGTTGGGTATTGGGGTGAAGATGAGGTCTCTGCTTCACAAGGCATTCATGTAAACCAAAATGTTATGATTAAAAATAGATAACACTGAGAAACTGAAATAACACATTCATTGGAACTTGCTGCTAGACAGAGGAGAAAAAAAACAAATTATGGTACTATTCACTTCATCTTTGTTGCAGGCAGGAGAAAGGAAGCTTTTCAGGAATCCTAAGGTGTCCATACAAAAGCAGAGCTCTACTTCTCTCAAAATTAAGTTTCTTCATTGAATCACTAGTCTTCGTTGCATCTAATTAATTGTCAGAAAAGGACTCCTGTGCGTACATGGTCAGTAGACAGAGTTACTTGAGGAAAGCTATGGTGCAAATACAGCACGACCAGCCACAGTTCTGTGGGTGCAGGGATTTGTGATCCCACTAGGGAGAGCTCATGCACTGTGTTCTTCTCACTGCAAACAACTGTTGCAACATGGTCCTGTCTCTTCCTTTTCCTACACCACCCCTCAGGACTACAGCAGATCTATGACACCTGAAGCATGTACATATAATATTTAAAAAAGTAGAATACAGCAGGAAATACCTGGGATGTTTCTGCCTATACCCTTCTTGTAATTAGGTTTTCCACATTGTTTCTGAGGTGTAAGATTCGATAACAAAACCAAACCAGAGACTGCAGCTGTTGCACACATTTTGGTTTTCCCCAAAAAGCATATTACAGATCACCGCCCCACTCATCTCTGTTCCTTGCATACACGGCTTGTATTTGGAATCAATCTTTCTGTACCTTGGTTTCTTATCTATAAAATTGGGATAATGATACTTTTTGCACCTGCCTTCACTAGCTGGTTGGCACAGCCTTCAAAGCAGGGGCCAGATGTGCCCTCACTTTCAATTGCAGCCCCCTGTTTTCACGGTACTCTGAATAAGACATTATCTGAAGCATATCTTCAGCATAAAAAGGAAATACTAATGAATGTTTGGGGAAGATGTTGATTCTATATAGTAAGGTTGGGCATAAGAGAAGAGAGTGGGATCATTTTCTAATCTTGGAAAGTTGGCTTGCATGAAAGAACAATTTCCATCTGGGAGCTGATAGTGATATTTCTAACACAAGCACTTCTATAGCAAGCTACTATTCGCTAAGCAGCTGTAAGGACTGCTATAAACCGCCAGAGGTTGCTATTACCAAATTAAAAAAAACACACCACCAAACACTCAGATCCATTACAGGACAAATAGATCTTCCTCCTTCCCACACGTATTCATGTCTCCCTTCCAGTTTCTTGCCCCAGTCCCCCTCAAGCCAGGCCAATTTGGAAGGAAGAAAAGGAAGAGTTTGCTGCTCTCTGTTCGTATTCG
>JAOXNO010006091.1:0-14088 GCA_028565335.1 Limnodromus scolopaceus
CCTGTTCCAGGGCTCTGTCACCCTCACTGTAAAGAAGTTTTTTCTCATATTTGAGTGGAACCTCCTATGTTCCAACTCCATTGCCCCTCACCCTCTCACTGGCAACCGCTGAAAAGAGTCTGGCTCAACAGTCCTTGCTGTTTAAAGTTTCATAATATGCATAGGCTACTAATTGAGCATGTGTGCAAGGGAAGAGGAGTCTGGGCTCCAGTCACTGTCAGAAATGAAAAAAAAAAAAAAAAAAACAAAAACCAAGACAAACCCCTCTGACCAAACTCCTGAGTAGGGCAGTTCTCTGCAAAATGGTAGTGTGATCTGCATAGCCTAAGATGAAAACTGCTTGACTATATCTCCATTATGCAGTTAAAGTCTGCAGGTAAATGTTTTAATGCACATCAATAGGTGAAGAAATGGAACGGGCAATGTACACAGAGGAGATGCAGTTGAACCTTGCAGAAAACGTTCACATAAAAATACTGTTTTACATTTTTTGAGAAATGTGATAAGAAAACAAAATAGTTTTGGAAGAAAGTAAGGTTTAGCTGTAAATCTTCTGCTTAAGAAAAAATGTAACTGTAACAGCACTTAAGTTTGCTTATTCTTGGTCACAACTGTTGCTGCGTTAGTATCAATCCAGGATGACATTATACTTCATACCAAAATGCTTTCTGGAATCTTTAATGAAATACTCAGCAGTAGCAGTAAGCTAGTAAAAAGGAACCTAAAAAATACTTGTCTTTTCTGATGGCTAAATACTCCACATGCATTTTGTAAACTTCTTACCACACTAGAATTAGGTACATCTTATGAATAATTTGACTGTTTTGTTTTTTCTGTTCACAGAAAGGCTAATCTTGTACTACTTACCACTACAGTAGCAATTTTTTTTGGAGGGCAAGGAACAAATAAATAGTTAAAATAAACTGTCAAACACTGTAGCACATGTCATTATAATTGTTGCTAAAATGAGGTGAGATTATGATGAAATAATTTCAACAAGAAACATGTCTTAGCAGTACACGGTTAAATGTCTGCATAAGAAGATAAAATAAATATATCCATATGAAGGCTCATTTAGCAGGGAAAAGAATAAAAAAACTGGTAATTTTCCAGAGGTCTGGACGGAACACATTGTACAGAATATAGCAAAATAAAAGTATGGCCACTCCAAAACAAAACCACATAAAATAAGATGTGGTTTTGTGTGTGCTTTTTTTAATGGCTGAATGTTTAAAGAAATTACTAGAAAATATTTAAAGAATTTACTAGCATAATCTTATTTTGTCAGTTCTGTGGACAGAGCTTTCTTTAAAGGCCCAAGCTTTTAACATGTACTTCTTTGTAAGTGTTAGGCTTAGAAAAGTGCAGTTTGTGATACTCTGTGAAATGGAAAAACAAATTGGGAAAACAAACTTCTTACCGTAATTCCTTGCAACAACGTCTTATGTCACAGACTGTCCGAAGGCACCTGGGGCACGGGGACAGTTTTGCAGACGATGCAGGACGCCCCAGGGATGTGCCAACACAGAGAGCAGAACCGGGGCATCGGGAGGTAGGGACGCCCCCTCACCAGGCAGTTCCGTGGCTATTTGCTCATCTTAGGATGCTTATTGGAAAAGAAAACATTGAGGTTTTTGTTAAAAGCAAAAGTTGGACTTTCGCAAGTTATTTATTATTTGTGTGTGAGTGAACATTTGTTCTGAAGAATTGGACAGAGAGAAGCAAAAGCCCCCTAATGCCTTCCCGCCTCCATTTGTGATAAAGAATCTTCCTGTGTGGGTACAGAATGAGGCTAATTTAAGCCTAAAACAGATACATTGAACAATGTGGTCATACTCAGTTACTCTTAGTTAGGCTAATGCGTCTGCATTACTGTAACACAAATCAAGTGAGGTTTACAACATGCAAGGTTGGCCAGCTAACAAAGGACCAAAAAAAAAATCTTGTTTTTTTGATCACACTGAACGAGTTACGCAGTATCAAACTGGAGAGAGAAACGGAGAAGGAAGGCTGGGATGCCAACAGGTTCAAGCGTATTTGTTAGACGTAGCCAGGTCAGCGCAGCCTCGGGAGACTTACCTGGGACTACCAAGGGCACTGGCCTGATCAGCTCTGAGCCTTTCTTTTATCTTCAAGTGCTTACAGAGGCAGCAGAGGTACCACTGCTCTGATGAACAAAAATGGGAATTATTTGTGTAAACTCAAGGTCCTGGTGGTCACTGGAGAGGTAAGAGACTGACTGTGCCAATTTTCCAACAAATCATGTGGAAATAATCATCCGCCACCTTTGTCAGGAAAACTAAGAAGGTTAGAAGTTTTTTCTTACCAAAAGGCAAGAAGAAAATCAGTGGGGAAATCCAGGCTTTGAATCCTCTTGGGCCACAGCCTGTCTGAGCTTATTTTAAACAAGCCATAGAAATAAGAGTCCAGATAAAATGACTGGAAGTTAGGGTCACAACTGACTAAAATCAAACTCAGTAGTAGATTCCAAAAACTAAAAAGTGGGAAGGTGAATCAAATAAAGTCTGCAAGAACTTAATGTAGTACTGTTTGGTACCTTTTTAATAAGTAATTTGAATGCAGGAGTAGGCACTTTTTTCTTATTAAACATGAGAAAATGCACCCCGGGAGCACTATTGGCACTTCTGAGGATAGGCTAAAATTCAAAGTAGTCTTGTTTAACTAGAAAAATGATCTGAAATCAATCAGATAAAATTCGTCATGGATTAGTTAAAGGTCAAAATAAAAAGGAAGGGGAAAAATATTAAAACGGTGAAGAGCAGACTGCCTAGGCTGCAGTTTTGCAGGAAAAAAAAAAAAAAAGAGCTTCACACACCTGGAGATTTGAGAGACCCAGAAGCAGAGTATGAGTCAACAGCATGATGTGGTGACGAAGGAAATGAGTGACATTTGAGGGTGATTAAGGAAGTGGTGTATGTAAGACACAAGCAGCAATTATTTCATTGATCTTAACACTAGTGAATCCTCAGGGTGCTGTCTTGCGGCTTTGATTTTTAAGAAGGACACAAAGAGGTAAGAGGATTTGGAGGAAGATAATATAATTAAGGGTCTTGTGAATCGCACACTGGGTTTATTTCAGCTGCCAAAAAACTCAACAAGTCCTCAACTATGGGTAAGGCTCATGGAAGAGCACAGCAAATGCTGATACTGAACGGGAAAAGGAATATCTCTGTTTTTCAGGCAGGGCTGTTCTGATGAGCTATTTCGAGGGGAGAAAAAAAACCCAACCAAACCAAAAAACAAAAACAAACAACACCCAACAAAACACCAAACCACAAAACCTAAAAAAAACCCCTGTAATTGGTGAAAAATGAAAGCAGTCGAGAGTACCTGCACAGAAGCTGCAGCCAGGCTCTTTTGGGAGAAACAGCTTCGCGCAGCCACAGACGAACACCCTTCGGTGCGTGTTCAGGGTCTGGGGCTCCCCGCGGGTGTCAGTCGGGCCGGGAATCCGCTGCAGACACCAGCTGTGGGGACGCCGCTGTACCTGCCTCCCGCTCCCTCGGGGACTGGTGAGGTCCGTCCCGCGTCCGGCAGTGGTATCCCGGGCTCCGGCAGCTCTCCCGGTACCTCCGGCACCCCAGGCATCCCCGGCGCCCCGAGCACCCCGGGCTCCCCCGGCAGGAGCGCCTTGCTGCCCCGGCGCCGACGGACTGGGGCGAGACGGGGATACGCGCCGCCGACCACTGCACCGGCACCATGCGGTCCCCCGGCTCTCTCTGTACCTCCGGCACCCCAGGTGCCAACCCAGGCACCCCCAGGTCCTCCGGCAAAGCGAAGCCGCCCGGGGGGCCAGCCGGCCCCGGGAAGCTCGGTCGCCAGCCGCGGCACCAGCGCTAGCCCGCAGCCCCCCAGGTGGCCCAGCAGCGCGTCCCGCCACCGGCGCGGCCGCCCACCGCGCAGCCCCCCCAGAACAAACCCGTTGCCCACCAGCGCCGGCCGCGGAGGGGCGCCGGTGGCGGGGAGGTTGAGGCCGCGGGGCAGGTGGTCCTCCTCCTCCGTGGGAGCAGCCACCGGTCGGGACCCCGAGCTCTCCCGGCGGCGCGGAGCTCCCCGGAGGCATATACAGGGTTTGGCCGTCATCCGGCACCAGGAGTGGGCTGCCCGCACGGTGGGTCGCACGCCCCGGGACCGACGGGCGCCTTCCCCAAACCTTCCTCATCCCCTACACAACCTGGCACCGTCGCGCGTCTTCCCCCTTTCCTCATCCCCTGGACAGCCCAGGACTGGTGAGCATCTTCCCCCAGTGGTCCTCATCCCCCCCAGCACCATCGGGCATCATCCCGCAATGGTCCTCATTCCAGAGGAGACTGAGGGGTGACCTCATCACTCTCTACAACTACTTGAAAGGACATTGTAGAGAGGTTCCTGCTGAAACCATCCCTGAATGTGTTTAAGAGTCCTTTAGATGTGGTGTTGGGGGATGTGGTGTAGGGTAGATGGTTGGACTCAATGATGCCAAAAGTCTTTTCCAACCTAAATGATTCTATGATTCTAAGCACCGCTGGCACCAGCAGGCATCTGGCTCCAGTGACCCTCATCCATTACACCTCTCAGCACCCATGGGCACCTTCCCCTGGTTGGTTCTCATCCCCTATACAGCCCAGGACCGGGGAGCATCTTCCTCCGACGATCCTCATCCCCCCAGCACCATCGGGCATCTTTCCTCGGTGGTCCTCATCGCCTGCGCTGCCCATGACTGGCAGACATCTTCCTCTGGTAGTCCTCTCTCCCCAGCAGCTCAGTAACCTGCTCCCCCCCAGGCAGCCCTGCCACTGCCTGCCTGAGCAGAACATCCTCTGGAGGGCAGCCAGGGGAAGTGGGGGGTCGCATCCCCGCTTGTTTTTGGGACCCGAGCCAGCCCCCGACAGCTATGGCCCTGACACACATGTCTGCAGGGCACGTTGGGCCCACTGTATTTTTCCTTTTCCCCAACAGAAGGAGAGGAGTTAGAGCAGGGTAGAGCAGTGGGTTACTGCAACTCATAAACCGGGCTGTATTTCCAGCCGGAAAATGTATCCTTTGGCCACTAGTCCCTTTGACTGTCGGAACGACAGCAGACAGCACTTGGCTGCAGCAACGCCTCCATCCAGCGCAGTGTGCAGTGACCCAGAAAACATCAAAGCAGCCAGACTCTTAAGAAAACATTGGGAAAAATCTAGTAGAAAATCAACTTGAAGTGCGTGTGGTGGGGGAATAACCTTTTCTCTTTTGGATTGAAATGCTACCTCCATTGATAGGTGCCGCGCTGGTGACTAGCTGGTAGCTCAGGTTTCTGTTGTGGGACCCAGAAGTATTATGTGGTCTCTTGTACTCTAGATCTTGTTTGAACAGCTGTTTTTAACATGGTCATCAGTCTGGAACTAGCATCAGCTCCTGGAACAGGAGCAAGCAAAACTGGTTATTATTTCACCCTGTGCTGTGAGAGGGCAGACAGACAAATTGCCTTTTCTAAGTGATTTTGATATGCAGGTGATGCTCGCCCACTCAGCTGTCTCCTGACCCACACTTAACACCTGTGGCTGTGTGCTAGCAACCCGTCCCTCAAAACCTGGAGCATCATCCCTTGGCCTGTCAGGAGCAAGCTAGATAGTATCCTTCTCCCCCAGCAAGTCTAGTTTAAGGGTCCATCAATGAGCCCCACTGGCTCATGAGTGAACATCCTTTTTCCCCTTTCAGAAGGATGAACCCCATCCAACGCCAGCAAGCCTGGTGCCACCCCATCAGCCATCTCATTGTCAAAAAAACCCAAAATTGTGGCAGTGACACCAGCTACAGAGCCATGTATTGATGGTTGGAACACATCTGCTTCTTTCGGAGTCACTGCCTATAACTGGCAGAACAGAAGAAAAGGTAACCTGCACCCCAGATTCTCTCATTAACCATCCAAAGGCCCTGAAGTCTCTTTTGATTACTCTTGGGCTACGTGTTGCCACCTCACCACCACTCACATGAAAGAAGATTTAAGGGGATTATTATTTTTTTCTTCTCTTATCCCTGCCCTTCATCTTTGTTAACACAGCTTTGTTTTCATTATTTTTATTTCAGGACAGTTAATATTGTGGCCTTTGGGAACAAGAGATGGGTTTTCTGAGGATAATCAGCAGTCAAGCCTGATCTGGAGCTATTTCAGGAGAAGTGCTCTCATTTCCCAGATTGGCAGCAGCTTGTCTGCCCGTCACGTCAGAAACCCAGTTTTTATCAAGCACCAAGCCTGCACGTTTGGCAGTGTCAGACTGGTGGTACACGGCTGTCCTGTCTGGCTAAGAGATTGGTCTCAATCTTTTTTACTTCTTTTTAACACTTAACAGTATTAGCTGTTTTAATCAAGTGAAAATAGACACTAATTTTAAATTATTTTCATCCATGGGAGATTTTATTCATGTTTTAATTATTGCAAATAGTAAAAGCATATAAAACATAAGCAGGCAAATGCTGCGAAGTCTTCAAGGTGCTACAGAAAGTTTCTCACTTACAAGGCACTGCCCACCTTCTCTGTAGGAAGGTGATATTTTCAACTGTGCTGTTGACCAAAAACTTTACTGAAGTTAATCCCGAAGGTAAACAAGAACCCTTTTTTGTGACATTGCATCATAAACCCTCTCTCCAAATATTTACCAACAAAAAAACAAACTGCCTTTTCTTTTTTTCTGTAAACATTTGGTATCTTGCAAAATACAGTCCATGGAGTAATCTTACTTCTGTAATCACATCTTAACATTATTTCCTTTATTTGAAGGTAAATAAAAGGATTTTGGCACTGTTCCAGGTTGCGAGCCCTTTTGCTAGTGAGTGAGATAACTTACTTAGGACTATGAGCAGATCAATGTTTATGCCAGAAATGATACCGCTAATCTAAATTAAAACATATTTAATGACTACTTAGTAGCCTTAAAAAAAATTAAGCTTAGCAGCTTTTAGAAATTAAACCAATAATCAGGTTCAGTTCCATAAGTCTGTTCTTGGGTTGATTTTTTAAGTCATGTGGGGAAAACTTGTCTTGGAATCCGCAGGAATCCTAACAGTTCCAGAAATACACAATCAGGAGTTTCTAATCTTAAAACTGAACAGCTCAGTTTAGCGATCAATCTGTCCTCTGTTTTCCAAGCTTTTCTGTCTGCTGCACTCACAGACGCAGGTTCAGATGGGCCAGGGGATCCTCTTTTTAATCTTTGAAGCTGCGTGTGACCCACACGTGCAGTTTGCTGGGGCCATTGGAGTGCAGCAGTGAGTAAAAGCTCCTGAATGTAAACTGAGGTTGCAGGACTTCAAAGGGTGTTTCAGAGGCTTGGAGGCTGGTAAGGGAGGAGGGAAGGCAGGCAGGGGTAGCTGGAGAAGGGCAAAGAAAGGACCTAGGTTGGAGACACAGTTCATGTGTTTTTATGTTGTTTTATTTGCATTTGCTCCTCTACAAAACAAGGTCCTTCCATTCTGGAGGCCTTATGAGTTTTGCCCTTGAAAAGCTAGCTTGTTCTTGCCTGCAGCATTATGTTTCTGAGGCCTCTTTTTTTTTTTTTGCTTTCTCAGCTAAGCAATCCAGGAGCTTTATTACAGGGAACGATGAGGAACAGCTGGCATTTTTCACCTAGCAGAAGATATCTCATATAGCTGGATGGGGCTCTGCAGGAGGTCATTAGTTCCAAGCAAAGATGCCCCTTGCTAGGGTTCGGCAGGACAGGATTGTTTTCTGTTGTCTGGATGCTCAAGGTTTGCTATGTCACAATGGTCCTTTCAGGACTGTTTCTCTGGGAAATTGTACAGGACAATTCAAAACATTGACTGACATTGCCTCAAGTCATATTCTTCATGGAAAAGGATTTTTGTTGCATGTTACTGAAAGATAGAGATGGTGGTATGGTGGGCCTTGCATCGTTTCCACCTCTGTTGTCTGAACATAACATAAAGGGGGACTGGCATTTTACCTGAGATTTGTATCTCATCTAGATAAAATCCATATGATTAAAGAAAATTTATTAGACATAAACTTGGTAACTGATAGCTGTGAGTCTCCAAACTTGAGGGTGCCCAACTGCTCTTTGTCCTGTGCAGCTATCTGTCTGGAAATGCAGCGTGGATGCAAGTTTACCAAGTGAAGCTCCCCAGTGAATGGGGATAGACAGATTTTGTGAGATAGATTGTGGTACATGGTGGGTTTGCTCGTGTTTCGGTCTGCTGCTCTTCATGTCTTTGTCAGCCCCTGGCACTGCTCCACTTTTTAAGTCTGTAGGAGTGGTCAACAGCTCATGTGCCTTCAGTTGAACTCTTCCTGATGATATTTGCAGCCCAGAAGGCCAACCATACCCTGGGTTGCATCAAAAGAAGCATTACCAGCAGGTCAATGGAGATGATTCTCCTCCTCTACTCCACTCTTGTCAGACCTCACCTGGAGTACTGTGTCCAGCTCTGGAGTCCTCAGCACAAGAAGGACATGGACCATGCCCCATGCAGGGTCCATGAGGAGGGACAGGATAGGTCCTGTTCAACCTTGCAGTTGCAGTTGTAAGCCAAAGTATGTCCACATGGTAAGACTTTGTGGCAAGATGAGCTGCTTTAAGAGGCAGAAATGGAGGTGTATGGCATAAAGAACATACTCTGACAGAGGACAGTGCAGCTCTCAGTTCCTTACTGCTGCCATTACAGAGGTGTCTACCTCCTCTTCAGGCGTCAGTGGGCTGAAGCCATATCACCCTATTAATGATGTCTGTAGTCAAAACTCACGGAGATGGAACAGGCATAGACATATGGCAAACTGAGCCCAAACCTCTGGAAACCTTAGCCATCCCTCCAGAGCCCCTCTCTGTGGTTGACCTACTTTGTGGAAAGAAAACTTGATTCACTTTTTGAGTAGTCATGCTTGGGTGCTTTGGACAGACGTTTTGGGATGTATAACTTAGTGTCCATCATTCCTCATAAAAATTCACTCTTTTAATTACAATTTTCACATCCCAGAGGCTTAAGCCTACAGTAATTGAAAATCGTCCCAAAAGTAAATAAAAGCATGGAGTAGAACTGACCCCTGGATAAAAATTCCGTCCTGTGGCATACACACGTTTGAAAGGGGATTTCGGTCCTGTGCTAGAAAAAGACCACTCAGAATCTTCCTATAAACACAGAAATGTGTTAAAAAGCAATATTTTTAAATAGGTTTTCCAATTCAGATATGCATGTCTTTGACTGGGACCTGGGCCAAGTTTGCAGAAACCCCAGATGGAGGACGCTGCCTGAATTTTTCATGTCAAATCACTCTGAATGAGATAGATGAGGGATATAAATACATTTCCTGTATTTCATATTTGTAGTCTTACTGCAATGCTGCTGAGAGACAGTATCTCCTGGTCTTTTTTCCTTCCTTGCCTTCACATGAAATAGTGTTCGACAGTGAAATATCATTTGGTCATAAATGAACTACTACTGCTGCCTGTGTATTATAATATACAAAATGGATAGATATATATATAAATATGTTGGAACCAAAGTGACTTTTTGGATATGTGGGTACATGCACAAGCATGTAAGCTGAAACACTTATCACAATTTCCATCTTTTCAAAAGCCATACACATATGTGTGCCAGGTACTACAGTGCCGGGATTATTTCAGGTTTCCTCAGAAGAGAACTGTGAACAGGAGTTTTGACACCTCTCTTTCATCCCTCCAGTGAACACAATAGGATTGTCCATAGGACATCTTACAGGAAGTGTCTCAACATTGTCATTCCCTGGAGAAGATACGGGTTCACCAATCCGCAGGGCTTCAGCCTCTGCATTGTGCCCATTGCTCACTGCTTTGCAAGGAACTGGGAATTTGTGGCTACCCAGTGCAGCATTGTGAGTCCTGCTGGCCCCGCAGCCCTGCACAGGGCTAATATGGAGCATGAGAGAGGATCTACAAGCTGTGCGGACATCTGCTTTCCCCATCTGCAGTCCTGTGGTGCTGGTTGCCCATCTCCCATGGTGTATCTCCACCATCCTGCAGCCACAGAGTTGGGCCCACCCATGCCCCAAACATCAAGGGGTTGTCTCTATAAGGGGTTTTCTTTCAAGGCTTCTGCAAAGAGCCTGCCTCCACATATTGAAGTGTTCAACCAGGGCCTAAAAGTTTTATTATGGGGAAGCGTTCATGCGCTATGACAGACACTGATTCCAGACATGCTGATTACACCCACATTCCAGTGACTCCAAGAAAACTGGGAGTCTTTAGCACGTCTCTGGTTAAAGACCAAAGCACACTTACAAATAATGAACTTAGGGTCCACAAGCAGCTTCTAGTTTCCTTCAGCTTTCTGAATTATTTCTTCCCGAAACTTTTTCAAGGTACAACTTTAGGTCTTATTATACATTGCTGTCACATTTACAGCTTATATGACTTCATGCATGATGACTAGAAAGTAAGATGTAAGTAGTTACACCAATGGCAGGCATGCACTTGATGCGCATGCTGTGCTGCTTTCTGTGTCATTAGGATGTGCTAGAAAAGAGTAGTGAATAATTATATGGCCACAGTTACAAGTAACTCTACAATAAACTATATTACCCAAATCTCTATAAATTATGTTTTAAACCTTCATATGGCATTGAGACTATATCCTTAGGTTAAATAAAATTTTTTAAAAAGGTATTTTTTAAAATAATAATTAGACTTTATTTTGATTGGAACCAAATGTCAAAATGCACTAGTTTTTAGGAACTAGCGAGACCAGTACTTCTAAGAGACAGGTATGTGTTGGCCTCTCATTTGGTTCAGTGATTTCATTTAGAGATGGAAAAGAAGAATTTCAGCTCCAGGATGCATGGTTCTCAGTAGAAGATGCACAGATCCACAGCCCTGGGTCAGATCCCTCCCTTCAGTCAGTGTCTTACCATATTTCTATTGCGTTTCCCACTGTATTGACAAGAAGACTGTGTTCCCAGCAAGAAAGTCTGCATAATTCCAACAGAGAACAACAGTAGCAGTGTATCTAGATGGTAAAGTGTGGCATTAGTAGCCATATGATTTCCCAACAGGCTACTCTGTCCACCTTCCAGCCATTCTGCACATTGGAGGAATCCTGAACATACTGAAGCGCAAGCAGCAAATTTTAGAAAATGTCAGAGGTTTTTCCTGGGTCGGGTTTGGGTGACCAGCTTGGATAAATGAGTGTGTAAACCGGATTAATTTGGCAATAATGGCAATTGTTCTTTCCCATTCCTTTTCGCATGGTGAAGCAGTAAACAAACTTCATACTTAAGGAGTGTCTGTATAAATGTAAATCCTCCAGAAATAAAAATGCAGCATCCGAAATAGCGTTAATTGTTCTTTTTTAAAACCAAAGATGCAGCTGAAATATACAAATCCAATGCTACAAAATGCACTAGTTGGTTTGGAATACCCAAAAATCTCGGTAGCTCAGAACATACCAGGACACAAGGGTAGAAAATGGAATTACAGATAAAATGGTCAATTTCATGGAACTATTTTCCAATTTTAAATTGGAAACTTGGCTATCCTAAATTATAATTCTTCACACTGAACTTTTTTCCCCTTAAAGTCCCAGAAGTCAGATTGAAAAAAAAACACCAAGCAATATAAATTGATGAAAATATACCCCTGCTGCCAAACTGGTTGTCACAGTAACAAATGACATCCAGAAAAAGGATTAAATGGGTAACAGCACTAACCTTCCCACATGTCAAACCACGGAGAAGCCTTAGATGGAAGCATGTTACAAACACACCTCACCCTTGGGCACAAGTAGCCTCTTCTGCCAGGAAGATCACAATTTGAACTCCATGTCAGTTCAGCTCATGGAGTTTCACTGGGTAAAGCCAGCTGCTGTAGTTGTTTCCAAAGGTCTAATAGTTGGAATTCCTTCAGATGAAGTAATGAATTAAAGTCAGACCATGAGGAGAGGAGCCCTTCTCCAGCGCCAAAGTTCTGGCTGAGGTCACCAGCTCAGCAGGACAAACCACATAAGAGGTCATGGAGCAGCTCTTCTGCACAAGCACCAGGACAGGGTACATGCCACCCTGCCCAGGACCACTCACACCCAAATTCTTGCTCTCGTAAAACAGCAAAACTGGGCTCTGACTCTAAGCTGATGCAGATCTTCACAACCAAATAATTCTTTGCAAGCTTCAGTTATTTGGGAGAGAGCTAATCACAGAATCATAGAGTGGTTTGGGTTGGAAGGGACCTTTAAAGGTCATCTAGCTCAATTTCCTTGCAATGAGCAGGGACATCTTCAACTAGATTAAGTTGCCCAAATGCCTGCACAGCTTGACCTTGAATGTTTCCAGGTATGGGGCATCTACCACCTCTCTGGGCAACCTGTTCCGGTGTTTCACCACCCTCAGTGTAAAAAATGTTTTCCTTCTATCTAGTCTGAAGCTACCCTCTTTTAGTTAAAAACCATTACCCCTTGTTTTATTGCTACAGGCCCTACTAAAATGTTTCTCCCTATTTTTCTTATAGGCCTCCTTTAAGTTCTGAAGTGCTGCAATGAGGTCTCCTCAGAGCCTCCTCTTCTGCAGGCTGAACAACCCCAACTCGCTCATCCTGTCCTGATAGCAGAGGTGCTCCAGCCCCCTGATCATTTTTACAGCCCTCCTCTGGACCCGCTCCAACAGATCCATGTCTTTCCTGTACTGAGGACTCCAGAGCTGGACACGGTACTCCAGGTGGAGTCTCCTGACAGTGGAGCAGTGGGGGAGAATCACCTCCCTCAACCTGCTGGCCACATTTCTTCTGAAGTGACCCAGGATACTGTTGGTTTTCTGGGATGGAACCGCACATTGCCAGGTCATGTCCAGTTTTAATGTGACTTTTACTTCATGCTGTTTGGGCTTTAGAGTAAATCAGGTATTATGACACACAAGAATAACTCATTCCTTTCAGAATACCCATTTAAAGCAGCTGACTTTTAGTCTGTGATCTGCACAGCCTTTAAGGCCCACAGACTATACCTAGTGCATCTGAAAAAGGTAATTAAGAGATAATTAAGCAAGCTTTTGGCTTGAATTCAGTATACAGTTGTCTGCATCTCCAATCTCCATATATTTTAAGGGCCTGCAGATGGAAGAATGTTGAAAACTACTGCTTTTCTGGCCCTGAGTGTACTTCATAAGGAGGGCTTGATTGAGGGCTTCTTAAGGCTTCCCTTAAAAAGGCAGCACATCCAACAGCCCAGCTGAAGTGCCTCTACATGAACGCACGCAGCATGGGCAGCAAACAGGACGAGCTGAAAGCTACCGGGCTGCTGGAAAGCTATGATATAGAGGCCATCACTGAAACCTGGTGGAACGGATCCTACGACTGGAGTGTGGCTATCGAGGGCTACAAGCTGTTCAGAAGGGACAGGCAAGGAAGGAGGGGTGGAGGTGTTGCCATCTATGTCAAGGAATGGATAGAAAGTGAGGAGATGTCCCTAAAGCCCTCCCTGGGGTCAGATGAAGAGAGAGTTGAGAGCTTGTGGGTGAGGATGAAGGGGCAGGCCAATATGAGGGACACTGTTGTGGGAGTTTATTACAGGCCACCTGATCAGGATGGGAAAGTTGATGAGGCCTTTTACAATCAGCTCAAAGTAGCCTCGCAATCACAGGCCTTGGTTCTCATGGGGGACTTCAATTACCCTGATATCTGCTGGGAAGGCTACACAGCCAGACATGTACAGTCCAGGAGGTTCCTCCAATGTACTGATGATAATTTCTTAACACAGCTGGTGGATGACTCAACGAGGAAAGACGCACTACTGGACCAAGTTCTGGCAAACAGAACTTGAAAGATCCATCTTTGAAAGGTCCTGGAGAACAGGCAAGGTGCCTGAGGACTGGAGGAAAGCCAATGTCATCCCAGTCTTCAAAAAGGGCAAGAAGGAGGACCTGGGCAACTACAGGCCGGTCAGCCTCACCTCCATCCCTGGAAAGATGATGGAATGACTCGTTCTGGGTGTCATATCAAAGCATATGGAGGAAAAGAAAGCTATCAGAAGTAGTCAACAGGGATTTACCAAGGGAAAGTCATGTCTGACTAACCTGATAGCCTTCTACGATGGCATGACTGGTTGGATAGATGAGGGGAGGGCGGTGGATGT
>JAOXNO010006092.1:0-14080 GCA_028565335.1 Limnodromus scolopaceus
TGTCCAGCAGTCTTCTGAACAGATTAAAGTTTGCCCTCCGGAAGTCTAAGGTGGCAGTTTTGGTAACCCCTCTCCTTCTTTCTCCAAGGATGGACAACTCCATCATCTCATGATCACTGTGCCCTAGACGGCACTATGAGACTATATCATCTGGAGTTATTACTTCTAATTCAAAAGGATATCCTCAGTTAGGAGTGTATAATTGCACATGCTCAATCAAAGCATTTTTGCATGCATCAAAGGCTTCTTGTTGTTGCTTGGTCCCCTGCCAGACAACTTTCTTCCTAGTTAATTTCTGCAGAGGGCACATTAATATCACCAGATGTGGGATGAAAGTTCTCCAGCATCCTAAAAGTCCTAAAAAGGTCTGTAACTGTTTTACTGTAATCGATGCAGGAAATCGCTGGACTGTTTGCTGTACCTGATTTGGTATTTCTCTTATCTGTCCATGTCAAACTATTCCCAAAAATTGTACAGTAGTACTAGGGCTCTGTATTGTCTTTGGATTAATTGCCCAGCCTCGGTCCTGTGAATGTGCTTTCAGCAATTCGGCAGTTGCTTCACTTTCTTGTTGTGACTCTGCCATAATCAATAGATCATCGATATAATGATAAACAGTAATGGTACCCGACCATAGTGGTCATCAGCTGCTATCATTAGGTGGCAAATGGAGGGACTGAGTTTGTATCCCTGAGGCAATACTTGTAAAGTATATTGCTTTTGATGCTGGATAACATCTTGCACTGAGGTGTCAGGCAGGGCAGAGGGTGGGTGCGGAGTTGGTGGTGGGGCTGGGGGCAGTTGGCTTTTTTAAGTAAACGCTAACTTTTGCCATTGGTGAAACATTTCTGATGTTGTGATCCCATCTGTTTCTGATCATGGGATACCGGCTTGTACAAGATCATTCCACATTTGCTTCCTCATCACCTGTGCTGTAAATCCTTTTGGTTTTGCCAGCTTCCCTTTATTCATCACCTGCACAGATGGCCCCAAAATTACAGCCCCAATTTCCCTCAAGGTATTTGCTAGGGTGCCTACACTACTCGTAGCATTTATCACTGCTGATATAATCAAGGGTTTTAGTGAGGCAGGTGCTCCTTTCAAAAACTGCATTTTCATATTTCTCGTTACTGCTACACTGTTCGGAATGGGTCCTGTAACCAACACATGAGTCATCCCCATCTGCTGCACCAAATGAATACCTTCTTCCATTGTACACCAGTTTCTGAGAGATGGCACTAATTCAACAGGTTTTGTATATGCTGTTAAAACTGCTGCACACAAACATTGATATAGCGTAGATGCAATAATGTCTTGCCCATCAGGACCTCTGACATTTTGCGACTGAGCATATCTTGATTGTATCTGATCATCATTGGCTATAGGGCTTAATAAATCTTTTTCAGCCACTGAAAAATTGATAGATGCAGCTCCACTATCCCATGCTTGCAAAATCCATGACAGTATGCCTTCCCCACCCTTTTGCTGATAGAGCTCTAAAAATTTTCTGAACTCTTTTGGAGTAATAAGTACGTGTGATCTGTACTCCCCTGTCTGCTCGTTCCTCCCCCCCCTCATTTGTATGAGGGGTTGTGCTTCCACCACTTCACTGCTTTTTAAGTCTGGATCAAATTCAATCTCAGAATCTGAGGATTCACTCCCAATATTTTCATCCCATTCCTCGGGATCCCATGACCATTTTGTGGTGAGAGCATGGACTTGGGAAATCTAAAGCTTACTTTTCCCATATTTGTCCCTTTGTTTATTAATGATATGCGCTACCAACTGCTCTACATTATCTTGCAGCTCATAGCACCGCTCTGCTTGAACAATAATTATTTTTTGCGTGATCACCTTCTTGTAAACTCCTGTTTTCCTTTTCCAGTTCTCTCACTACTCCGTAATGCAACAACTTCATGGTGAAGAGCTCTAAGTCCCCTGCCTGCCTTGCCACTTGCCTGCCAATGGGAAGCAGTGAATGAATTTCTTGGTTTGCTTTGCTTGCATGCGTGGCTTTTGCTCTACCTATTAAACTGTCTATCTCAACCCACAGGTTTTTTCTCACTTTTACTCTTCCGGTTCTTTCCCCCATCCAAATTGGTGGGGTGAGTGAGTGACTGTGTGTTTCAAGTTGCCAGCTGGGGTTAAATCACGACAACAATACAGTCTGCTTCCACTTTGGCTAAGAAGGCAACTAGCAACAAGATGTTCAGTGTGGCACATTCCATGACTTTAGGGTCCCTACTTAGCTCTAGGAATAAAGTTATCCAGAGGCTACGGTATGGTAAAAAGGCACATGCCAACACTATAGATTTGCCACATATAGCTTCAAGGTCTGTGCATCTAAGCAGGTGAGTCTTGTCTGTCAGATATCTAAATTCTGTTCCAAATTTGACCACAAAAGACTTTGCAAAAATCTTTACTTATATAGGTATATAAGAATAGGGGGAGTCACCGTCATGGCCTCCCCAGTCCCCAACTTTTTTTTTTTATTTTTTTTTATCAGTCATGGCATGGTTGTTCCTGGACCTGCCAACTAGGCCAAATGTGTGAGCCAACACAGGCAGGACGCAGGAACAACCACAAAACCACGTATGAAAGGCAAAGAACAAATTTAATTTTAATATCTCATGGACCGGGGGATCTCCAAAGCAGCACCCGGGCAGAGGCACGCAAGCGAGGGATGTAGGCACTGCAGAGCGAGAGTCCTTGTTAGTGAGAGTGTCCAAACCTGCTGTTCTCTCCTATATTTCCATGATTCAAGCAGGCATAGTTTTCCAACAGCAGGGCAGGAATCTCAGGCATGTTCAATAAGGTGCCTCTGAGTCCATCATGGGCCTGTGTTATCTAAGTGCAGATGTTCTACTTGTCAAGCACACAAGACTAAACAGTAGTGTGATATATGTGTTTTTCAGTACCCCATGTGTGAGTCACTTGAGCGCGTTTACAATCCTCCTCTCCAATCTTTCATTACTTTCCCACAGCATTTGGAGCTGACTCCATGGCAAAAACGTAGTTCAGGATATGTGTCCCGTTTTCTTGCATACATTCCATGCCATAGATAATATAGTCTTACTCTTCTGGAGTTTTGGTCACAGGCATGAAGCACTGGTGTATTATAGATATGTTCATAGCACATTTCACTCTTTCAGCCTTTACATTTGGGATGCTTTTCTACACAGGCCTTGTACTTCTCACAGAAAATCATAGCCAAACAATCATTTTTTTTTCTTTAGTAGCCAGGGCTGTGAATAGATAGTACTCCATGAAAGGATAGCTGTGTTGTATCCAAAGCAGCAGCCTTCCTAGTTTCTTAGGTTTTAGTTTTTAGGATGTCACCTACATACTACTGTGGCATGTGCCCTCAGGCGTCTTTGCCTTCAGCAATACCAGTCATGCAGTTTGTTAGTAAATTATCTTCTTGTCAGCTAATTTCACTCAGCTACATTCAAGCACTGCTTATGCCATTATCTCATGGTCTAATTGTTAAAATCAATCTTGGTTATTATATTCATAGTGAGTTGAGCATCTATATTTTTGTTTTGTGAGTTAACAAGAATTTGGATTTTCCAAGGTAGGTCCATGCAGTTGCTTGACATGTTTGCACTCGTCTAAAAACATCTAGTGTTGTATTTTCAGGCTTCCAATTGATATGAGTATACATGATGTGTGGTTTTTGACATCTTAAATGCACAATTGTGGTCTGTCCTCAGCTTTGGTCGTAATCTTTAAACTTACATTCAAAGACATCCAGTCTCAATTAAATCTGAATCTTAGGGAGAGTGCTTTATTTTGTTAATCTTAAATATTAGTCAAATGTCTCAAGTTAGAGAATTACATTTTATGCTGAGAGTTGTCACAGAAGGAAGGAATGTCATTAAAGCACCATTGTGCTACAACACAGACCTTGGTTTTGGCAATTTTATTTGCAAATTGAAACATTTATTAATGGACCTTTCTCTCTAGTTAACAGCATTCACTGTTAAACTGGAGACTGCTGCCCTCTTGCTTTCTGATCGGTAATAGCAACGCTTTGACTATTAATAAACCTTGTGTATGTTCAGTTTTCTTAAGTACTCTCTAACTTGATCTTCTTCTACTGTGGGTAATGCTTTATTCCCCCTAGACTCTGCTAGTAGACTCAGAGACCTGAGGGAAAATCTTACCAATGAAAACTGAGGCAAGGAAATTGAGTACTTCAGCCTTTTCCATGCCCTCATTCACTATGTCCCCTGCCCCATTGTGTTGGAGCCCACGTTTTTTCTTAGCTTTTCTTTTACTGCCAATATACTTAGAGAAGCCCTTCTTGTTGCGCTTCACATCCCTCACTAGTGCCAACTCCAGCTAAGCTTTGGCTATCCTAACTCCATCCCTGTGTACTTGGGTAATGTCTCTATATTCCTCTTGGCTAGCCTGTTCTCCACGTCCAACTTCCGTGTACCTCCTTTTTGCATTTGAGTTCAGTCTCACTCTGCCACACCTGCTAGACTTCCTGCATGTCAGAATAGACTGTTCTTGTGCGTTGAGGAGGTTCTCCTCTGAGATTAGCCAGCCCCTTTGCTCTCCGGGGCAGTACCCCATGGGAGCCTGTCAAGCAGATCACTAAATAAGCTGAAATTTGTTCTCCTGAAGTCCAAGAATGTGGTTCTACTGTTTGCCTTGTTTCCTCATCTCAGGATCTTAAACTCCACTATCTCGTGGTTGCTGCAGCCAAGGCTGCCCTTGATCTTGACATCCTGAGCCAGCTCTTCCTTGTTTGTAACAGATCCAGCAGAGCATCTCCCCTAGTTGGCTCTTTGATCATCTACATCAAGAAATTCTTTGGCACATTCAAGAAGTCTCCTGGATTGCTTGCACCCAGCCATATTGCCTTTCCAGAAGATACCAGGGTGTTTACAGTCCCCCATGAATACCAGGGTCTGCACACATGAAGATTCCTTTAAACAACTGGAGGAAGCCTTATCTCCTTTCTTGATCAGGTGGTGTGATTAGATTAGCCTTGGCTAAGGGCCAAACTCCAACCCAGCTGGTCACTCACTACATCTCAGCAGGACTGGGGGAGAAAATAGGATGAGAAAGCTCACGGGTCAAGATAAAGACCGATTGCTTACCACTTACTGTCACAGGCAAAACAGACTCAAGTTGAAGTAAATTAATTTAACTTATTGCCAATTAAAATAGATTACTACATTGAGTTCTCTACATGTCAGGAAAATCTGCTCTAGTGTGAGGTCTTCCACAGGCTGCAGGGAATATCTGCTGTGATGCCACGGAGCACTTCTTTCCCTTCCTTCTCCGATGTTGGTGTTCCCTTTGCTGTTTCCCACTCTTTTTGTTCCCTCTTTCTGGTGGAATTTTTGCCCTTTCTTAAATATGTTTTCACAGAGGTGCCACCACCTTCACTGATGGACTCAGCTTTGGCCTGTGGAGGGTCTGTTGCCAAGCCAGCTGGAACCGTCGGTGTCTGGCATGGGGCAGCCCCTTACCTCATAGAATCATAGAATGATCTAGGTTGGAAGGGACCTTTAACATCATCGAGTCCAACCATCAACCGAACTCTGACAAAAAACATCACTAAACGATATTGCTAAGCACTACCTCTACATGTCTTTTAAATACCTCCAGGGATGGCGACTCAACCACTTCCCTGGGCTGCCTGTTCCAAAGCTAGACCACCCTTTCGGTGAAGACATTTTTCCTAATGTCCAATCTAAACCTTACCTGGCACAACTTGAGGCCATTTTCTCTTGTCCTATCGCTTATTACTTGGGAGAAGAGACCAACACCCACCTCGCTACAATGTCCTTTCAGGTAGTTGTAGAGAGCGATATAAGGTCTCCCATGGGCCTCCTTTTCTCCTGACTAACCAACCCCAGTTCCTTCAGCTGCTCCTCATAAGACTTGTTCTCTAGACCCTTCACCAGCTTTGATGCCCTTCTTTGGATGTGCTCGAGCACCTCAATGTCTTTCTTGTACTGAGTGGCCCAAAACTGAACACCGTATTTAAGGTGAGGCCTTTCCGGTGCCGAATACAGGGGGACAATCACTTCCCTAGTCCTGCTGGCCACACTATTTCTGATGCAAGCCAGGATGCTATTGGCTGCCTTAGCCACCTGAGCACACTGCTGGCTCATATTCAGCCGGCTGTCTACCAATACCCCCAGGTCCTTTTCTGCCAGGCAGCTTTCCAACCACTCTTCCCCCAAGAGTGTTGCCTGTAGCGTTGCATGGGGTTGTTGTGACCCAAGTGCAAGACCCAGCACTTAGCGTTGTTGAACCTTGTACAAATGGCCCCGGCCCATCGAACCAGCCTGTCCAGGTCCCTCCGTAGAGCCTTCCTACCCTCAAGCAGATCAACACTCCTGCCCAACTTGGTGTCATCTACAAATTTACTGAGGGTGCACTCAATCCCCTTGTCCAGATCATTGATAAAGATATTAAGCAGAACTGGCCCCAATACTGAGACATGGGGAACACCACTTGTGACCAGCCACCAACTGGATTTAACTCCATTCACTACCACTCTTTGGGCCCGGCCATCCAGCCAGTTTTTTTACCCAGCAAAGCGTACACCTGTCCAAGCCACGAGCAGCCAATTTCTCCAGGAGAATGCTGTGGGAAACGGTGTCAAAGGCTTTACTAAAGTCTCAGTAGACAACGTCCACAGCCTTTCCCTCGTCCACTAAGCAGGTCACCTTGTCATAGAAGGAGACCAGGTTAGTCAAGCAGGACCTGCCTTCCGTAAACCCATGCTGACTGGGCCTGACCGCCTGGTTGTCCCCTATGTGCCACGTGATGGCGCTCAAGATGATCTGCTCCATAACCTTCCCTGGCACTGAGGTCAGACTGACAGGCACGTAGTTCCCCGGATCCTTCTTCCGGCCCTTCTTGTAGATGGACATTGCATTTGCTAACCTCCAGTCAACTGGGACCTCACTGGTTTGCCAGGACTGCTCATAAATGCTGGAAAGTGGCTTGGTGAGCACTTCTGCCAGCTCCCTCAGGACCTCCTCCTTGGGTGGATCCCATCTGGCCCCATAGACTTGTGTGTGTCTAAGTGGTGTAGCAGGTTGCTAACCATTTCCCCTTGGATTATGGGGGCTTCATTCTGCTCCCCGTCCCTGGCTTCCAGCTCAGGGGGCTGGGTACCCTGAGAACAGCTGGTCTTACTAGTAAAGACTGAGGCAAAGAAGGCATTAAATACCTCAGCCTTTTCCTCATCATTTGTCACTATGTTTCCCACCGCGTCCAGTAAAGGATGGAGATTCTCCTTAGCCCTCCTTTTGTTGCTAATGTACTTATAGAAACATTTTTAATTGTCTTTTATGGCAGTAGCCAGATTAAGTTCTAGTTGGGCTCTAGTTAGTCCCCTCTAATTTTCTCTCTGCATAGTCTCATAACATCCTTGTAGTCCTCCTGAGTGGCCCGCCCCTTCTTCCAAAGGTCATAAACTCTCTTTTTTTCCCCCTGAGTTCCAGCCAAAGCTCTCTGTTCAGCCAGGCCAGTCTTCTTCCCCGCCAGCTTGTCTTTTGGCACATTGGGACAGCCTGCTCCTGTGCCCTTAAGATTTCCTTCTTGAAGAATGCCCAGCCTCCCTGGACTCCTTTGCCCTTCAGGACTGCCTTCCAAGGGACTCTGTCAAGCAGACTCCTGAAAAGACCAAAGTCCGTCCTCCGGAAGTCCAAGGTGGCAGTTCTTCTGACCCCCCTCCTTGCTTCTCTAAGAATTGAAAACTATCATTTCATGATCGCTATGCCCCAAGACGGCCTCCAGCCATCACATCACCCACAAGTCCTTCTCTGTTTGCAAACAGCAGGTGCAGCGGGGCGCCTTCCCTAGTTGGCTCACTCACCAGCTGTGTCAGGAAGTTATCTTCCACACACTCCAGGAACCACCTAGACTGTTTCCTCTCTACTGTACTCTATTTCCAGCGGACACCTGGTAAGTTGAAGTCCCCCACAAGAACAAGGACTAGCGATTGTGAGACTTTTTCCAGCTGCTTATAGAGTATTTTGTCTGCCTCTTCATCCTGGTTGGGTGGTCTATAGAAGACTCCCACCATGATATCTGCCTTGTTGGCCCTCCCCCTGATTCTTACCCGTAAACACTCAACCCTATCGTCACCATCATCAAGCTCTAAACATGTTATCTGTGTTGAGAGCTGCTGAATAAGGATTGGGTGACAGGCCAACTGGCTCATCACCTGCCCCAAGGCAAAGCTCCATTAATTCAAGCCATGTGTTTGCATAGAGCCCAACCCTTATTCTTCACCTTTTTGGCCTTGCCTTCCTAAAGAACCTGTATCCATCGGTTGCAGCACTCTAGTCCCTATGCAGTCCCTGAACGCTCGCATCAAGAAATTGTCTTCATCACTGTCGAGAAGTCTCCTGCTTGTTTGTGCCCAGATATATTTCAATTCCAGCAGATATCAGGGTTGTCGAAGTCTCCTATGAGTACTAAGGCCTGTGCTCAAGAGGCTTGTTTCAACTATTTAAAGAGCTGTCTTCCTCTTCTTGGTTAGGGTGTCTGTAGTAGATGCCTTCCACAACATCAGCCATGTTGGTCTATCCTCTGATCATTAACCATAAGATCTTCAGTCAAGGATGATCCAGGGAACTATAAACAGATCAGCCTCACTTTGGTTCTTGGGAAAATCATGGAGCAAGTCTTTCGGAATACATTTCTGGATTTACTAAAGATATCCAAGTTAGGACGTTATGGTCAGGATAGATGGACAACTTAATGGGTAAAAATCAGGTTGAACGGTCAGGTTCAAAGGGTAGCAGTACTCTATCTGGAGGCTGGTAACAAGTGGAATACCACAGGGGTCTGTCCTGGGACCTGCCCTGGTTAACAGTGTTATCAGTGATCTAGACAAAGTGACAGTGTGCTCTCATCAAGTTTGGAGATGACATGAAATTGAGGGGCCTGGGGGCAGTTAATATGCTTGCGGACAGGGCTGCCATTCAGAGGATCTAAGCAGGCTGGAGGAATGGGCCAACAGGAACCTGATGAAATCAACACGGATAAATGCCAAGTTCTCTATCTGGTGCATTACAGAACTGCTCATAGCACATTCCACCCTTCCAGCCTTTACATTCATGATGCTTTTATACAATCAGTTTGTTCTTTATTAGTCAGGGCCTTGTGCCTCTCTAAACATTCCCTGGACTTGCACAGCAGTCTGCAGCTAGGGCACCTTATCCTCATGCCCATGCTAAATGCACAGTCGTGCGACTAAGAGAGCTGGCAATATTTACAGCTATGGATGTGACAAAGCTCACAAAAGTTTCTCATCCACTCTGGATACCTTCCTGATGTCCCTAACACCATAATTATGTTCAGCATGTAAAAGAAGGAAAAAGGTCTTGGGATATTCAAGCCTATCATTTGACTTCAAAAATTCCCCAGCATTTTTTATCCTCAGATAGGAGGGAAGACATATATTAACATGTAGCAAGTTGTCAAACAAGGTGCTCTCACACAGTATAACCTTCCTGTGCACTTACCACCTCAGATTGTCATGTAGCTCTTTTTTATCCGCATCTGCCAGATCCCTCGCTGCTGTGAGCACTGTAAACTCCCAGAAAAACAGAAATTATGGTTGTTGATATTTAGATGAATTAAATAGGGCTGCTTTTTGTCTTGTCGGGGTTTGGGCGAGATTGGCCAATGACAAGACAACAGATGCTCTCCCCCACCTCTCACTCCAAGCAGAGTAAGGAGAGAAATAAACAGTTATGAGTTTAGAAAAAAACTAAACTACTTTAATAAAATATTATTAATAAAATAAAAAGGAAATAATGAAATAGATGCTATATATATATAAAACCATATCAAGTTCCCAGGAAGATGTCACCACCAGGCACTGGGGAAGTTCCAGACTGGACTCAGTGACGGATGGGAACTGGATTCCAGAACACACTGATCAGAATCAAAGGCAGAGGAACAGACAGGATCCTCCTCAGGCATCAGTCGTTGAAGAAAGAGAACCGTTGAAGAAGAGCTGCCCCTTTGATCCCTCAGGTTTTATACTGAGCATGGGAGATGGGATGAAATACCCTACTGGTCAGTTTTGGATTACTTGGCCTGTCCACTCTTCCCCACAGGTGCGATCCCTCCCCAGGGTAAACAACCAAGTCAGCTGACCCTGGCTGCCCCAGCAAGAAGTATAAGCAAGAGCCTCTCTCACTGAACAGAAAGTTGGTTCTGCTCCACCCCAAACCAGGATAATGTCTGTAACTTTGGAATGGGGGATAGACTGCAGAGTTCTGCATATCCCAACCCCCAGCAGCTTTTACAAGAATGATAGCCAGGGTGAAAGTGTGATCAAAACACAACTTGCTCTTACTTTGCAGAAGAGTACTGACCCAGTCTAAAAATTTCACAGCATTCATATTGCTTAAATTGACAATAGGAAAGTATAAAGTTATGCATGCGGACATCTTCAAGACAGAGCCAAGCATAATCACCAAGTTCAAAACACAGGAACTTGAACACTTCCCGGCATGTTTCTGTCTTCTCCCTCCTCAGTCAGTCAGCTAGAGTTGTTTAAAATGTTCTATAAGGTCTTCATTGACCGAAGAATAAGAAAATACATGTAGCACTAGCCTGCACCCCATAATAGTCTTACAGGTAGCTGTAAGCTCTCTCACCCCTGTGGGCAAAGGGAGCTCCCACCACCACCTGCCCTCTCTGTGTGACACTTACCTCAAAATATAGTTTCCCATTCATGGGCCCATCGACTAGTTCTTCTGGTTCACATGGTCTTTTGGGGAGAATCCCTTGGGGGCTTTTCCTTATTGTCTGCATACATGTTCTTCTGAAGTTGATGTTTTGTCTTGATTTTTCACTTTAGCAGACTGTGTTGCCTGCGTCTTGAAGCACAGTGCAAAGCCCAACGGCTGCCTCAATAGTAATCTGTGGCCATCCTGTTGGGCTGGGGCCAGATGCAGGGGGACTCTTAGTCTGGCGCACAGAAACGATCTCTCCTTTGCACAGGGAGGGGGTTGCACAGGGGCCCCTTGGTGGCCCTCCTAGGAGGGGTCTGTAGTCCTCAGGCGTGTTCCAACTTGTTTGTGCCCCCCCCACCCCAAACATGTTAGGGCTTGTTAAGCACATTTGTAACATGGGCGGGAGGGGACACAATCCCATCTTTTTACTTTAATTAATTTCTATTCACATTTATAATTATCTATTTATAAATGAACAGCACATATATTTATACATCATTTACACTCCTTTATATATCTATCTAATATAGGGGTTTTTTTTATACATGGTCGAAAGGAAATGAGCAACCTATCAGAGGGTGCTCTGAGATCACATGGGTATGATGGTGTCAAAAAAGTGCAACCAGCCAATCACAGAGCACAAAAATGGAGGAGTGAAAACAAAGGAAGAACAAGCCGCTCTACTTTTCTCACAACTTCTTTAACTGTTTAATGTTTTCCACGTTCAATAGACTTTTTTTTGTTAGTCATCCATTATGACTAGCAGCACAACTTTAACAATCAATTTTAATGGCAGCAGTCAATTTTAACAAGAAAATATATATAAAAGAAAAAGAAACACCCTTCCCATTTCCCCTTCTACCCTTCTTAATTAAAAAAACAAATGAACAATTCTTTTTTGTCCTCTGAAAAGACTGTTTCAGATGTTCAGGATGCGCTGTATATAAATCTCTTCTGAGTACATCCTGAGCAGGATCCTTTCTCTCCTTATCAGCCAAACTTTAAATGTTACTGGTTTATGGTTAACTGTTCTAGTAGGCTGTCTGCTAAAGAACCAAGGGGAAAACTGTTTTAGAAATAGTATGTATTTGAGCCAGTATTATGTTTTTATTAATATTATTATATTATTTTGGATGTCCCTAATGGTATTAAAAAATGTTATAAAAGGTTGGACCAGATGTCCCTGAGGTCTCTTCCAACCTGGTATTCTATCATTCTGTTCTATGATTCTGTTCCGAAGGGTGGTTCTTGGTGAATTGCATATTAGAACCAAATGCTATTCTGTGGGTAACAATAGGGGACTGCACTACTTGGCATCTTTGTATTAAAAGACTTTTTCTCCCCTCTTTGCTGTACATTACTCACTTCTGTCTGGTGTTTGGAATTTGTAGTCGGGACGAATAAAGACCCAGTAAAGTGATTTTCTTGAAGTTTAAAAATTCATGGAGGAAGACTCATTAAATGCTGTATACTGGGAAGGCAGAGAGCTATTTCAAATTTGATCTGATGGGAGGAGTATATAATTCCTTGCATGGAATATCAGATCATGTTTAAAGATGAACCCCACCAGAGCGGAGGAAATTGTCTTCCAAAAATTTTTAAACATGTTGTACGAATGTGTGTATGCACAACCTGGATAATAGCCATCATTTTGTGTGCTAATTAGTAAAGCTGTGATAATTCAGGAAGTTCTGTAATTTTAAAAATAATATATGTTCTCTTATATAAAACGTAGAAGAAATTTAATGTAATATTTACAAGCTAAACTTTCTTGATCTTTTCCTAATTTTCTATTTTATTATTTGTTATTGTGGGCTGATATACAGTCTGCTTCTGTTGTTGTGAAATAGTTATACGATACTTGCAAATGTAATGCATTGCAGTATTCCTGTTTGTGCTTTTGTGGATGCTTTAGTCACAACTACATAATAACAATGTAGCAATTACTTGTTTACTTCTATATTACTTTCCCACGTAGTTTTTTACCAAAAATTGGTCTCATGATTCACTTCTCTACTGATTTAATTTCTGCCACCCCAATATATTATTTTGTCTCAGTTCACTATTAATGCGGTGTTAGCTCACTCCATGTACTTTCAAGGTAGAAACCGCTAGCTGTTTTTCTCCATCAACCTTTTCCTCAGTCTTATCTAGCACTATTTCCCTTGTGCGTAAAACTTGACGTCCATGCCCTGTTTTAAGGGATTTAGGGGAATTTTGTAGAATAATTTAGATACAGAACATAGTTTCACAAATTCATTGAAAATAAACTATTCAGAGGCTGGGGAGTACAGTTGCTATCGTTGGTTAAGGAAGAATGGCTTGACTGATCTATTCTGTGAGGTCGTATATTTTGTTCTATTCAGATGTTTTCTACAGAGTCAAATTTTTAACATGTAGAGGTGAGATGGGAAACTTCACAAGGTAATAAATTCCCATGCTTGGTGAATAAGCAAAGCTGGTGGTTAATGCTGCAGCTGTTGCTGATTAAGGGTAATTGATAATTGCTTACTTTCTCCAAGGCTGAATTAAGTGGTTAGTAATAGGCAATTTAAAAAACATTTTTCACTACTTCTGTTCATTTAAGTGAAAACCCTGTTGAGCACTAAGCAGTAAGGGAAAATATAGCTAATATTTTTTTGAGACCTTTAAGGTCAAATACGTAATTGAAATATATTGAGTATGAGAACAAAATTGAGAATTCTGGCTGATGGGCAAGTTGGTGAATCTAGTTCTCACTCCACCTGCCCCTTTTCTGAAGAATTTCCTCTTGCCCTTTTTACCATCTTCAGGCTATATTAGCAAAACCTGCCTTCATCAGTGGTTTGTGCTAATATGACATACTGTTGAGCATCCGAGGTGCAAATATATGTTTTTGCTTCAAGGTGGCCACGTCTAGCAAGGGGTGGACAGTTGCAGGCAATAATTTCTTAAACCACAGGAATGAGTCTGTCAGCTCTTACATAAATGAAACACTCCTGTGATGATCAATGTAATTTTTCTGTGGCTGTGATAATTTGGACCTTTCAGTTTTTGTTCAAGATTAGCTTCACGGAGAAGCAGTCTTTCTCTGTGTTTTGACAAAACAACCCAGAACACTGTTGTCATTTTCTACTGAGCTGTTTTCTCTGAGACCACATCCCTTAGGCCAGTGTAATGTTGTAGTGTTACTGCTGTGATGATATTGCTTTCATTTCTATAGTTGAGGTTTCATTCTATCCTAAGATTTTGTTTGTCATAGTTTGGGAAATGTAGCTGGTGGTAATGGCCTTGACTTGGAATACAGACAAAAGACTGCACTGGAACAATCAAAGAATGTTCCATATGTTCCTTAAGGTATGTTTGAA
>JAOXNO010006093.1:0-14067 GCA_028565335.1 Limnodromus scolopaceus
CATGCGTGCCTTCCTGTCCTGTTACTTGTCGTAGCTCTGCAGGGGGTAGGCCCCTGTTTGTGGTCAGCCAAGCTATACTTGCTAACTCATACTTAGGTAAGCAAACCTTCAAGCCATACTTAGCTTTATTCTTTAATTCATATCCAACATCAGTCAACAAGAAACAAGCATATCAAGAAAGAGAGCATCTCTGCTTTGTGATGGCAGTTCTTAATGTGCTGAATGCTTGTGATATTTTGCCTAGCCCAAATCCATAATAACCAGAAGTATTTTCTTCCTCTACAGTTTTGTTGTGGACATCACAATATGAAGAGCTGATCTAAATTAAAAATGTTGCACTTGTTTTCTTGTAGTATAACTGTGAAATTGGGTATGGCAGCACTACTTGAATGTTTATTAATCCAGAAAGTTCTTTGCTCTGTGTGTCACTTGCTACTTTTTCTTCTTTATCTTAATTTGAAATGCAACCCATGTACTGCAATGCTTATTACACATATGTAGACCTGAAGCAAGAGAGAAAGCAAATGTCTTGTAAATTCCAGAGTAGTTGCTCACTTCATTACCTAACTGAATTAATATGATTAGGAGTATAAACACTTAGGCACACAAATGAATAACTTGTGTGCAATAATATATATGTATCAAATGCCAGCTCTATATTTGGTCTCAGTGGAGATAAGAATCTCTTTATTACTCATTCTCTAAGTTGGAACAAATTGCAAAGCCTCTCCTGGTACTTCTACATCAAGAGATGCAGAGCCAGCAGAAGCAGATACTCAATGCAGATTGTAACATTAAGAAGGTTCTCTTTCACCACTACTTCTCTATCCCTACATTTTATAGAAAAAAATATGCCAAAAACCAACCAACCAAAACTCATAACTCCAGTCAAAGTTCTCAAAAAAAAGGCATGTGAAAATGATGCAGAGCAGGGACTAGGAGTTCTGTAGGTGCAGATGTAACCTGCATGAGCAGTCTGCGGTTGGAAAGCAGCCTGTGCACATCCACATCCTCACAGACTCAGGTTGGAACAGTGTCTGAGATTGGCATGCTCCACAGGTAATAGAAATATTAATCTCATTTCTCTGCTATGCCTGTCTTGCAGATTCTTCTATTTTCATTCATATGTATTATCCAGGTTTGGCTTTTCCTGTTATCCAGTATGTCTGTCTTTCCTATCCTACATTGCTGAGATCTGATGGTAGGTAAATTAAGATAAATGTTACAGGAGTTGCCCTGCATTGGCATCATTTTGCTTACCTGTCACGCCAAGCTGCCTGCCAACACAGCAGAGAAAATGTAGTAGAAAGCCACAAGGGGCAGTATTGGTAGAGTCTGGAGTGCTCCTAGGGCCTTCCTGCCTCTCCCATGCCTCCATGGTGGAGACAAATTCTTGACTGGCAGAACAGGAATTCGGGAGCTGCTAAACTTCTGGGTAATGAGATCTTTCAAGATTTAAAGAAATTGAAACTCATCTTGCTTCAGGGCAAAAACTTGCCCTTGTATAAAAAGCCTTGAACATGCCATTCCTAGAAAGAGCAAACAGCAACTGTTGGGAGTTTTGCAACCCCCTGAAATACCCTGGTACTAGCCAGTCAAGAAACAGGACACTTTTTAGAAGTTGCTCTGAAAAAAACTAAAGTCATACAGGATGAATATCCCAAGCAGAGATGGGAGAACAGCATTAAGGTTGTAAAACCAATTTCCAATTTTTTACAGTTTCCAGTTGCCCAAGCGGGTAAAGGGAGCATGCTATCCTCCTTTCCACACAAGCTGATGGTAATGCTGCAGGAAGTCCGGCCAGGAAGGAATTATAATTGAACCCTGTGTTCATAGTGGAGGAGCTCCGCTCTCAGGAGGTCACTAAAACACACAGACCTTAAGCAACCTGCATGGTAACATCCAAAACCCAAAGGAATTCCTTTGCATTGAAGATAGGATTAGGCTTCCTATAGGGAATGTGCAGCCAAGACCAAGGTTAAAATGGTCCTAGAAACAGGTACAATCCACCTTTAACTCATGAAAATAACTGACTCCATTCT
Organism: Limnodromus scolopaceus; assembly: GCA_028565335.1. Classification (NCBI taxonomy): domain Eukaryota; kingdom Metazoa; phylum Chordata; class Aves; order Charadriiformes; family Scolopacidae; genus Limnodromus; species Limnodromus scolopaceus. The sequence continues at coordinate 2,043 of JAOXNO010006093.1, forward strand.
GCCCTCAGGATTCATGACTGGAGAGAGCCGTGTAAGATGTACTACAGGTGTGACTCTGATGTTGGGCTTCAACAGCACCAACAGGGCACTACAAGCGTTTGCCAAAATGCAACAGGCAACGGGTAACATGTAATGACAAGTAGATAAAAGGTTTCTCTTCTCTCCCCTCCCCTATTCTGAATACAAAAAGAGAAGACATGAAGAGGTCCATCTCCCAAATGATTATAAATAACACTGCAAAACATGACTAGAGGTTCAAGTCACAGCTGGGCAGAAAGATCTTGGGAAAACCTTCTATAGTAGGTGTTTACCTTTGGGCAGAGGGAGAAAGATAAAAAGAGCAATACTAACTGGTCACAACTGTGGTGGCCCCGAAGATGACAAACCCTCCTGGCAACACACAAGCTGAGCAGCATGACTCACACAGGTATCATCTCTGCATTTGATTAACAGGTAGTCCTTACCCAGGAACACATCTGGGAAAGGTACCTAACAACAAAATACACATTATCCTGTTTACTAAGCATCAGCTCTAGCCAACTATAGGGCTTGCTGCAAGCTGGGCCCATCTAAGATGCACTATCCTGTTGAGGGGAAGGGAGGGGACACACACAGGTAGTATTCCCAAGAAAGTCAGAGCTCAAATTATGAGTCCACAGTGATCACACCATCCTAGCTGCAGGTGTCCCGGCCACTCCAGACAGCAGGCTGTGGAACAGACAGAAGCTCCCGAACCTCAGACCAGCCCGGGAAAGGAAAGGCACTCGTGCCTCCCGCCTCCTCACGGCGGCAGCTCCGCTCCCCGCCCTTTCACGGGCGCAGAGCGGAAGCCCCGGCAGGTCCCACCCGCTGCAGCACCGGCCCGGCGCGGCCCCGCCACATCCTTTCTGCCGCGGAGCGCAGGAAGAGGCCGTACGGCCAATTCCCCTGCTTCCCGGCGACGCTACTGCCGCGCATCCTGTCCCTCCCAAGCCTTACGGGGAGACCGCCATGCACCCCGGGGCGGGCGCCCCGCAGGGTGAGGCTCGGCCCGCCTCCTTCCGGCGCGGGGCGGAGCGCACTGCACAGCCACCGCCCGCCGGCACCTGGCCCGGCCCCGCCCGGTTCTCACCACCCCGACCGTGGGCGGGCTCTGGCGGCGGGGCCTGCCTGCAGATGCGTTTCTCACCTCCCCGGTGCGTCCTAAGGTCAGTTGGGGCTGTGCTGCGGCCGCGGAGGAGCGGGGGCTGCGCTCGCAAGAACCCCGGGGCTGCGGGGGAGGGCGCGGAGCTACGGCTAAGCGGCTGGAGCAGGCCGGGAGCGGTTCCGTCCCGCTGGGAAGCCAGGGGCCTAAGCAGGGCCCTTCCAGTCCTTGGCAGCGGTAGAGGCGAGTGCGCGCACGGGGGTGTCTGGCCCGCCCCGTCGCCCTGCTTCTCCATGCGGGCGGCGGCGGGGAGTGGGTTGGGCGATCGGGGCGCCGCGAGCAGCGAGCGGTACTGAGGGCCCGCGGCCGGGAGAGACGATGGCCAAATGGCTGAATAAGTACTTCAGCCTGGGCAATAACAAGACCAAGAGCCCTCCGCAGCCTCCGCGGCCCGACTACCGAGAGAAACGCAACAGTGCCGGCAGCGTGCCCCGCCCTGACGGGCCGCCGCACCTGCACCTCCACCACCACACCTCGCCCGGCTTTCCCCACCGCTGCCTGCGCGACGACACCAGCGACCTGCTCCGTGCCTACCGTGCCCAGAAAGACCGTGACTTCGAGGACCCCTACAGCGGGCCTGGCTCCTCCCTGCTCAAGTTGCGCGCCATGTGCCGCCCGGACTACTCCGTGCCCGAGGACCTGGGTGGGGCGACCCCAAAAGCTTTCTCCTCCTCGTCGTGCTGCACCGTGCCCCCCACCACCTGTGCATCTGGCTCCCCGCACCTCTTTCGCAGCCACAGTGAACGCCGGCCAGCAATGCCACCTGATGTGAAGTACATCTCCCCCAAGCACCGGCTTATTAAGGTCGAGAGCAGCAGTGGCAGTGATGGCATGGGCAAGAAGCTCAACAAGGGCTCCAAGCAGATGGCAGCCTCTGTCCCCTGTGCCATGAAAGATAAAGTAAGTGTTGTGCTCCTGTTCCCACCCCCTGCAGACTAGGTATGTCAGCCCCTGGAAGGCTTTTTCGTGAGGGGACTAGCTCCTGTCTGAATGCATCTGGAGCGGCCACTGGCCTCCACTGTGCTTCCCTGTGTGGCCTAGCACCTTCTAATATCTCAGGGCAGTCAGGACATGTGCAAGGCTTGCACATGGAGCAGTGGTGCCCTGTCGTCTGGGGCTTTCAAACTCTCCTCCCATCTGATGGAGCAGGTTTGCAGCAGAGCCTGGCCCTACTCTGGAACATGCTGTAGTGCCAGCCTCATGAGTGGTACCAAGGCTCTTGGAGTAGCACGCTGCTGCAGAATTGGATGTGAGTCTTTGAGAGGATGCCTGGGGAGCCCTAGGGTCACTTGAGAAGCTCCATGCTTGTGACTCAAAGTTGCAGCCACAGCCCCATCGCATGTGGTATGCAGCAGTCACATATAAAAAAATTTTAAAAAAATAAAAATCTGGTGGCATCCCAAGTCAGACTACCTGTTTTTAAGGAGGAAATTTAGCATGTGCTCAGTAATAACTTCTTTGTCTCCTAGTTTAGTGTCAAAGGTGAAGTAGTTCAAAGTCCTGTGTTACAACAACATCGCAACTTCCATGATAACTGTATTTCCAACTGGCAGGTACCTGAAGCAAACTATTTAGTACTGGCTCAGTTGCAAATGTTCTCTTATCTTTTGATGGTCCTTCTCTACAAATATTAAGAAAATACTGTAGACACAGCACTGAAAAGTGCTGGGCTCAGGAACTCAGGTTAGAACTGGGAAGCTTTGCAGAGGGAAGTTGTGTCCACTGCTGGTCCTGTGAGTATATTTTAGTTTTTTCATATATTGGGAAATATTTCTCCATTTTGTAAATTGGCATTTACAACTTCAGTGTAATAGTCACATCACAGGAATTCTAAGTATGTCCTGAATGATATAAATTTAAATGACCTGTGTGTACGTGTTTAAAAGTGTAACATGATCGCACTGAGTAGTGACACATTTTCATGACAACTTGATAAATTATTTCCTTTCCAGGTGGAATTCCAAATAAGTCAGTTTGCAATGGTGAGATGATACAAGATTAGAAGTCTAGAGTTTATTACACTGTCTGTCATTTTAGGTGTAGTTCCTGACTGGAAGCTACTTCTGTTGTGGAAGTGATTGATTAAAGTTAGTCTCACTATATTACAGTGTCAGTATATTCAGTCTTCTTTCAATTGCTTATGTTGATACCATGTATCTGCTCTTAGGCATATTCTTTCAGCAACTTCATGCTTCCGGGAAAATAACTGCTTGGGGCAAAATGCTTCCGTGTGTAACTGCTATTCTTTTCTTTTTTATAGAGCCTGATTTTTTTTATTTTTTTAAATTAGATTTCAATTTTAGACCCTACTGAAGCAATTTTCAAAGCAGAAACTACGTCTGTTGCTAGGATACCTGCTACTTTGTGTGGTCATAAATCTGTGTGCTGCTGTTTTGAATGAGCAGCCTACAATTTTTTTTTAAAAGATATATTTTTTAAAAAGATATAGAAGACTCTTGTCATTGACACTTTCTGGTTTTGAGAGAGAGAACTATATGTGACAAGCAGGATATCTTAACTGTTCTGAGAAATAAAAATGTCCCTACACCTCAAAAAGTAAGTGTGCCTGCTCCCAACCTCAACAGAATTTGGCTGTGAGGAGCTACATGGCTTGCCTTTTGTTCAGTTGCATTATTTCTTTCCTGCAATGGAAATCTGTTTTATTTGACAGCCCTTAAATGTAAAGCCTCACAGGTTTGACATTTAACATGTAAGCAGTGGTAGTAGTGGGCAGGCAAAGAACTGCTTCCCTCCTACACCTTTCATTGAGGAGAAAAAAATGAGGAATTTAGTTAACATAGTGTGTCTAGTTCAGTGGCAAGTAAAGCTAGTGGAAATAGATTTCTGTAAGAAGGACGTAGTGGAGGAGACAATAAAGATGGTATCAAAAAAGCTAGAGGTCTAACATTCGGAAGAGTTGATAGAAATGTTAAAAACAGAGAGGAAAAAATCTGTGAGTAACATAGCTTAAGATAGTAAGTACCTTAGGAATGAAAAAGAGATCTAGTTGCCATGTTGATCTGTCATTGTAGAAGTATATTAGTGTTTAAAAATCCAACAGCATTTGATAAAAGCTTGTGTTCTGTTTCAGCACCTGTTTTTTTTCTTAGTCATGTACACTGATAGAGTGCTGTTTTTCTTTATGTGTTAAGTTTGGTTTTCAACAAATTCAATGAGAAATTTTATAACTTTTGTGACTGATTATCAGCAGATTTAGCTGAAGAGTTCAGTTGTGTGTTAAACTTGAAAGAGTTACTGGAAGGGAAAAGAGATTTGGGAAGGTTCTTGTTTGGTATGGTTACATATAAAGGACAAATGGCAAAATATGAATAATGACAGACTAGTTAATCAAAATTTCCAGGAAAAAAAAATTATGGACTAGCTGATTCAGGCAATAAAGGAGATAGAGATTAAAAGCAGTGGCAGACATGATTGTATTTTGCAAGATTGCAGGCATAAGCTGTAAAAGTAACCACAGTCGTGTAATGTATCTGGGATTCAGGAAGCTTTGATGTGTAGAGGTAGAAATACCAACTAAAGTTGGAGCAGACAAACCCAAATTGCCGTGCATCTTTAATAGTGAGGTGACTAACTTGTACAACAGATGCCCAAGGGAGAGTCAACATTGTCTGATGTCTTTGAATTCAAATTGGTGAGTGGATTTTTTAGTTAGGTAGTACAATCAGGCAGGTTTTGGGGCTTTAACAGTGATGCTTATCTTCAAACAAGGGAGAGCAGATTATGTTAGAATTCATAGCAGAAGGAGATCAGTTCCACCACTATGGAGGGTAAAAAACTTCCAGCTTTAGTACTGGCCTGGGGGATGGTAACTACTGAGCTCTCCTGTGGCAGACAAATGAGTGTAGGCAAGCCAGAACAATGTGACTATATGCTGGAACAACCTGATGGCTACTGTATTTGTGTAAGAATAAATGTGAGACTTGGGTTAGCATCAGCACAATAGACAAACCACCTGGTGAACTAGGGACCTAAAGGAAGTATTTGCAGTCTTCCTGAGTGACCCTTATCTATGTGGCATTGTGTGGTGTGTGTAAATCCATTAAAGTAGTAGTAGTTGAGGGGAAAGTGCCTGTGTGAAAGAATACTTTGTATTTTCTCACCTATTACACTTTTTTGAACCTAAACATTTCTCTGGGTGGCTTTACAGCTGAAGAACCTGAAACACTATTCAAAGAGCAGCTGTATCATACTCCATTGCAGGAAGTTCTTAGGATTTAAAAGCTGGGATTGTAGTGTATCTGTGCTTTTAAAGTTAATTATTTCATAATGAGTAGCATTTTGCACTCCTTCTGTGCAGTGGAGGCAGAACCGCGCATCAGCTCTGGATATTGAATGCAGAAGACACTGCAAGTGGCAAGATCCATTTCCACACAATAGGACATACTGTAGAGAATAGCTCAGTTCTGCACAGACAGAACTGGTCCAGTGCAAAAGCATGTAAATGTATGTGGCAGCAGCAATCAGGAAGGAAACCATTCAGGGCAGCATTGTTGCTGACTTAATTTATGAAGATCCGAAAACAATGTCTATGTGTGAATTCTACACTTGTAAAAGAAAAAAAATCAAGCCTTTATTTCCACGGGATCCACCTCAGAAGTGTGTGGTGCAGAGATCTAGCTCTGCTAGCTAAGCATGAGGGCTAAAGCTGTTTGCCTTGAAAGCTTTTCCCCCATTATGTAAGAAACAACTACCTTTTTGGCATTGCAATAGACTGTGGAAATGCTGTTTGAACTTTTAAGGTCTTGCATAAAAGTGCTTAGGTTCCATGGAATATTATTAATAGCGGTATATAATTAAAACCTTTTAGTAAACATTGAGAAGATGTTTGTCTTATTTTTGTATATGGAAGGTCTAAGTTTTAGTTGATCTTGCAAGTGAAAATAAGTCAGTTGTGTTTACCAGAATCTTGCAGCTGGCATTTCGGGGTGCACTGAGAGAACATTTGAAAGATGTCTAAGCAGTGTTTGGGTTATTTATATCAAAGTATATAGTTTCTAGAGATCTTAAACTACAAATGTAATTCTGTCTTATTCCTGTATTTAATCCATTGCAGCAGGGTGTCAGGCTGCCACTCTTTACAATTGGTTCTACTCTGAAGCATTCTTCCTCTCAGCATGGAGTTCCTATTCGCATATAGCTCTGCCTTTGAGTCAAAGGTCTCAAGAAAAAAAGTTGCCACGAGTCTTGTGGACCTGCATGAATGGCTTGGGCAAGGCCACTCATAAAGGCAACAAGCCGCATTTTTTCCATGTGTATAATGCAGCTAGAAGTACATTTTTTCCACGTATGTCTGTCTCATAATTAAGAGATTATCACAGTCTTGTGAATGGGAAGACATTCAGTTATTAACTGAGCCTGTGGAGTCTCAGTGACTTTTGGGCTGTTCAAAGTGATGTGGTAGGCTGGTCAGTTACAAGTATGCCTGGTGTCTGCAGTGTATTGCACAGCTTGGGACAGTCTCATCTCTGGGAACCGTCCAAATTTTCAGACTCTTGAATACAGAGAGATCCAAACAGAGGAATGCTCTCAGGAAGGAGTACAAAGCAGTTGGACACATGGTGATTGAGTGAGGGAATGGTAATTTTCTGGAAGAGTGTATAATGTGTATACCCTTGCAGTAAGCGGATCCAAACCATTGAAAGAAGGTACCTCGCTGTGAGAAGCGAGAAGGATTCAAGCAAGAAGACTGACTTGTCATAGAATCATAGAATGGTTTAGGTTGGAAGGGACCTTAAAGATTATCTAGTTCCAAGAGCAGACACCTTCCACTAGACTAGGTTGCTCAAAGTCCCATCCAGCCTGGCCCTGAATATTTCCACGGATGGGGCATCCACAACTTCCCTGGGCAACCTGTTCCAGTGCCTCACTGCCCTCATAGTGAAAAATTTCTTCCTAATATCTAATCTACATCTACCCTCTTCCAATTTATAACCATTATCCCTCGTCCTATCACAACATGCCCTTGTGAAAAGTCCCTCTCCAGCTTTCTTTTAGGCACCCTTCAGATACTGGAAAGCTGCTGTAAGGTCTCCTTGGAACCTCCTCTTCTCCAGGCTGAACAACCCCAACTCGCTCAGCCTGTCTTCATAGGAGAGGTGCTCAACCGCTCTAATCATCTTTGTGGTCCTCCTCTGGACTTGCTCCAAGAAGTCTATCTTCTTCTTACGTCAGGGGCTCAAGAGCTGGACACAGTATTTCAGGTGGGGTCTCACCAAAGTGGAGTAGAAGGGTAGAATCACCTCCCTCAACTTCCTGGCCATGCTTCTTTTGATACAGCCCAGGATATGGATGGCTTTTTGTGCTGTGAGTGCACGTTGCTGACTCATGTTGAGAGTCTCATCCACCGACACCCCCAAGTCCTTCTCCTCAGGTCTGCTCTAATCCATTCTCCACCCAATCTGTATTCTGCTTGGGATTGCCATGACCCAGTTGCAGGACCTTGGCCTTGTTGAACTTCATGAGGTTTGCATGGGGCCCTTATCTCAAGTCTGTCAAGATCCCTCTGGATGGCATCCCTTCCTTCCAGCATGTCAACTGCTCCACACAGCTTGGTGTCATCAGCAAACTTGCTGAGGGTGCACTCAATCCCACTGTCCATGTTACCAACAAAGGTGTTAAACCGCACCAGTCCCAGTACCAACTCCAGAGGAACACCACTCATCACTGGTCACCACTTGGACATCAAGCCATCAACTGCAACTCCTTGGGTGTGACCATCCATCCAATTCCTTATCCACCAAGTGTTCCATTGATCAAATCGATGTCTCCAATTTAGAGATGAGGATATTGTGTGGGACAGCGTCAAATGCTTTGCACCAATCCTGGTAGATGATGTCAGTTGCTCTTCCTTTATCCACCAACGCTGTAACACCATTGCAGAAGGCCACCACATTTGTCAGGCATGATTTGCTCTTAGTGAAGCCATGTTGGCTGTCACCAATCACCTCCTTATTTTCCATACGCCTTAGCAGCGTTTCCAGGAGGATCTGCTGTATGATCTTGCTGGGCATAGAGGTGGGACTGATCAGCCTGAAGTTTCCCATGTCTTCCTTCTTACTCTTTTTAAAAATGGCTGTTATTTTTCCCCTTTTCCAGTTAGGGGGAACTTCACCACACTGTCACAACTTCTCAAATGTGATGGACAGTGGCTCAGCAACTTTATCTGTCAAGCCACTATGTCACTTCTGAACTAAGATGTGCCTCTTTACTTTTTACTGGGAGACTGTAACTGAACATATTCCACATATCCTTATTCTGAAAAGGGTTTATACTATAGTACAAATGCCCATAGGGAAACTGGGCAGGGCAGTGGACCTTTGTCCTGTTTCCACCTCTTTCCGTGTAACCTGTGTATCTAATGACGTGTGAGACCCATGCTGACTTAGTCCCCAAAGAGCAAGAGTGCATGCTTGCATCACTCATTCATTTGTACCCTCTTGCCTCACAAGACAGCATGCAAGATACATATGTGCTGGGCTATGATATCTGTATGCCCTGTGAAACAGGCTTGATTAAAGCTGAACACCAGACTGGAGAATAGGGAGTTATGGAGTGCCTTTCTACCAAGGATAATGCAGCACAGTGAGTCCTAAGCTGTGTGGTGGAACAAGTTAATCATATACCATTGTATACATTACCATTGTGTTATTAGGAACATTGTTAGGGGTGCTGTTGTTGGTTACTCTTTGGCACTAAGTCTAGAGAAACCTTGTGGTAATAGGCAAATGTTGCTGTCTTGATTTATCCAGATTGTTGTATTGGTCTTCCAGCTGTAGTACAGTATTGTAGAGTGACTTTCTTGCAGCTGGAAAGCCTGCACAGAGGGGCTCCTACCACTCTGAAGTTAAAGCATTTAGTGTATTGGAGGAGTCAACATGCTCATGTTGATGAGGGGAAGGTGGAAGAAGGCACAAACAACTTGCAGTGGCAGCTGGAGGTGAGACTGAAACACCCTGATTTCAGAAGTGGCCAGCTGTGTGAAGACCTTTGGGCAGAACAGCAGGATGCTGGCTGCGTTTCTCTTTACAGGGTGACAGGCTGGAGCTGCACAGCTGTTTCTCTCTGAGGTGGTAGAAGGGTGTATCTCTTTCTCTCCTTACCTCAGCTTTCTGGTGCACAAAGAGGAGCCATGTGGCCCTACTGCACCTCAGCATGTTGGTGCCTTATCTTTGAGAAGTTAAGTGGGCTGCAGGAATACCCCTGGATGGTCCTAGTACTAGTATGTCCATTACAAACTTGCCTTGTGTATTTCACAATGCCTTTACCTCTTTCTGCTCCTGCATAATTCACCACTTAATCTTTCTGTCTGTTGATTGCTATGAGTATCTATACTCGAAAGGTCAGCTGTGGGAGAGAGGGAGGTCATCCATTGCTTTTACATGTCTTTGCTTATTCAGTAGTGATGACTTTGACCTGGTTCTAGGAGCTGACAACTTCATAGAGACAGAAGAGAAAGCTGCATGCTACAGATACATGCTCTTGCAGTATCTGTAGACTGCTGTGTCACATATGAAGATCCTGGAGCATTCCTTGTAAAAGTTAAATTTGCAACTGTGAAAAAGTGTTAGCTTGTATTAGAGGAACAACTAATAAATAGTAGTAGTGAGATATGTCCCTATGATTGCACTTTTTTTTGACATTGTTTTTTTGATATTCAGCCAGCAATTCTAATTAAAGTCTTCAGACTGATAAAGCTAATAAATGTAGGACACAAGAAGGAGGTGTATTGTTTAACCTCAAAAGGTAGTTACAATCCGCATATGGCTAAATTTTGGATAAGGCTAAATTGAATAGTGAAAGGAAAAAAAATCTACCTAAAAATGAATTCAGTGTTGCCATTTGCACTGATGGCAAAGGCAGGCAGGTGAAAAACATCAAAATGCCAACAGTAAATTTATTGCCTTACAGGTTCTAACTTTAAATACAAGTGAAAATTACATGGTGGATACCATGTATTGCCTATGGAAGGATTTTTCTAAATTATTGAGCTGAGTCCAATGCAATTCATCAGTGTAGCACTTCTGTGTCTTCCATCTTCATGGGAACTATAATATCTGTGAATGGAATCCAAATGCCTATTAATTGCATTCTCTAGTCTATGCATCTTTTGTCTCTCTGATCTACACATCTTCTGTCTGATCTCAAACTGTTGCTGTAATCTAGTAGTTATATTTAAGTAAATTTAGGTTTTCTTGTTACGCATGTTGAAATGATTGGTAAAGTTCTGAAAGGTTTTTGTGACTTAAAGGGCATTTTAGTTCTAAATGAGAAATTAGACACAATAAGAACATGTATTGGAACTTATGTAAATGGCTTTTGGCCTGATAAGTGGGGAGAATGGATCAAGAAAGGAAAAAGGTGAATCTGTGTTGCCCTTTTTTACTGCCAGGTTGCCAGGTTCACTAGTAAACTTCTGGTTTGCAATTTGATCTTGTGGTGGCCAGTTTGCCATTGCATTTGCTTGGATCACTGAAGAAATGCCTATTCTATATTTTTTACAAGCTCCTTTGCTCCCCAAGCTCACTGACACTGTTTGATATAAGAGAGTTGTTTGTGTCTCTGAACACCTTTGTATATGTCCTTGCCCATGAGCAGTTGGTTATAGTGTCTAATTCTCAGACATTCATGCAGAGTTCTGCCCCATGGCAAACAATACAGTTTGACACTTCATTCCTTTGCTGCCCTGTGTCAGTGTGATTGTATCCTTGACTAACAGTATACTAGGCGCTGTGTTGAAGTGGAGATAGTGATACGAGGCCTGGCAGTTGAAACAGCATGTGGTGGGTTCTGGGGATAGATAGGAAAGGAACTGCGGTACTGATCTTCCTGTATATGTCACTGTTTCTTTAAATGTTACTGTAAAACAGCCCATTGACAAGGAAACAGAGATAAGGTGTGGGTTTGGAGTAGGTGTGCATTGTGCATGAACTGTTCAAAATTGTTTTACAAAACGTATTCTGCTAATGGCAGTGCATGGGATGCAAATTTTTTTTGTTGGACTTTTTTTTTTTTTTTTTCTTTTGACCTGGTATTCTGAAGAGAGCCATACTTAACAACTGCTCTGTCTGTTCTTCCTTCCAATAACCCTTGGATCTATTGGCAGGTGCTGGAAGGTGTATTTTCAAATTTAAAATAGTTGAGTGGATGGGTCAAGGAAGGACCCTTTACTTACTGAGGGAAAAGCAGGTAGAACTCTGCTTTTAAACGCAGAAACATCTGGGCAGCCTGCATTGCCCTATGTCAAGTGTTGTGGCCTTTCAGTACTTAAAGGGAGCCTACAGGAAAGGTGGTAACAAAAGGTGGGGCCTCTTTTTAGCAGGGCGTGTTGCACAGGACAAGGGCTAATGGCTTTAAACTAAAAGAGGGAAGACTTAGATTAGATATAAGGAAGAAATTTTTTACAGTGAGGGTGGAGAAACACTGGAACAGGTTGCCCAGATAGGTGGTAGGTGCCCCGTCCCTGGAAACAGTCAAGGTTGGGTGAGAAGGGGTTCTGAGAAACCTGGTCTCGTTGAAGATGTCCCTGCTTATTGCAGGGGATGTTGGACTAGATGACGTTTAAAGGCCCTTTGCAACCCAAATTATTCTATGAAGGAGGGACACACATGAGATAAACTGCAATTACTGCCTGAGGAATCAAGGGCATAGAGGAGAGAAATGGGGAGGCAAGAACACAAGAAATGTTTATGTATCAGCTTGTCAGCAGTTGGGTCGTGTCACTGTGAGTGTGTGGGCTTGTAGAAATGACAAAGAGCAATTAATGTTCTCTGAAAATTAAGCCTTGTGTATGGGGAAGCAACTCTTGAAACCCTGTTCTTAAAC
>JAOXNO010006094.1:0-14035 GCA_028565335.1 Limnodromus scolopaceus
TGGTCTGGTGGGAGGTGTCCCTGCCCGTGGCAGGGGGGTTGGAACTGGATGATCTTTAAGGTCCCTTCCAACCCAAACCATTCTATGATTCTATGATCTTTTGCTTTGGGAAGCCCTTGGGTAAATGTCGTCCCAGCACATGATGTAGCTGCGTACTATGATAAAGCAGATGATAATGACGATAATTAATACAACATTCTAGGCAACAGCAGGGAAATTACAGTGCTTTGAATAAACATGAGGGTTTGGTTTTCGAATAATGTCCTCTTAGCCTAACAGGCGGTCAGAAATGTCACCCACATTGTACAGCAGGAGCAGGCTGTTAAGCAATCACAACTTTGGTGATATTTCTTTGGTAAATGTGACCGTGTGAGTTCTGTCGCCCCATTCAGCATCTCCGTGGTGGGTTGGGTTTACACCTTGCAGTGGTGCCTGACAGTGACCACCCCGTGTCAGTGCTCCATGCAAATGCAGGGTGACAATCTCATGCACGAGGGCCAAGGGGTTGCAGCAGAAAGCAGAGCCTTTCCCCAAGGTCTGATTTGGGAACCTGCAAGAGCCCATCAGGGCTGACAGGACAGTTTGCTGAAAATGTGGTTTTACAGCCATGTAATGTACCTTTCTCCCACACTTTCCTCAGGCTTTATCCCAAATGTGATGTTTCAAAGGGGATGAGGGACAGTGCAGACATCCCCTGGATGGTATCCTGCTGTTTTACAGTTTCTAAAGTTTTCTTGTGTCTACATGTTTTTCTGTTATCAAATTATTTCACTTAGAGAGGCTTGGCAGGGTCTGTCTCTTCTCGCTGTGGCCAGCATTTCCACGTGCTCACAGAAGGACCAGCTGCCCTTTGGCTCTGCTGACACCCCATGCTTGTCCTCATTAATCAAAGGAAGCTCCAATTAAACAGTATTAGTGGTAGCACTGAAAAATTGAGAATAGGAAGCCTGATGTGTAAACAGAGCCATAAAAACTCAGTACAAACACAGAGAGAGAGAGAGCAGCCTCACCCCGAGATCCTCGGGCTGGAGAAACGTTCATGTAAATCAATGGGAAAGCTGTGGGAATTATTGCAATAAACCCAAGGGCAGAGCCTGCAGTTCTCCCTCGCCTTGCGTAGTACCTTGCTTTTTGAGCCACCCCATTGATTTCACTGGGGCTCTCCGTGGAGTAAGTCACTGCTAAGTATGAATAATTGGTCTGGCACGCAGCCCTCGGGGCATGGGTGATGGATGAACTTTAACTTTCACAAGTAAGATGAGACCCAGACTGACTGAAATGAGAAAGGTGCTGACTTTCCTCCCTCACCTGGAATTGAAATGGAAATGAAACTGTTTTCAAGATAATACAGCCAACTTCATTCTCATTTCTGCTACACATTCTGCGTCTGCACAGTGCATGCACTCTGCACACATTTCAGGCATCTGCCTCATGGGAAACATTCCCAATTATCTGCTCTCTCTGCCTGCCCCATTCCTCACAATATGACTCATTCAGATGTTTGCAAAAGCCGTTCCCAGAGGAAGTCAGAGCATTTTCAGTGGGATGCTTTTCTCCCCCCAAGTTGTCGTAGGACTGGGTTGAGCTCCTGGGTCTTTGGATCTACTGCCTTGGCAGCATGCAGTCCTGCAACGTGCCTTAAATTAGAAGGGTCTGTAGAGCATCTACTTCACCCACCACCACCAGCCGAAGGTGCCTTTCCTTCTCCCTGGAGGAAATGAAACTCTGTGTAAGAGTTCGAAAGTAAAGGATCAAAAACTAATGGAAAACTCAGAAAGCTCTGTGGGGTACCAGAAGCATTCGTGGTCTCTGTGATACCCTGTGGGAACACGCCAGGTCCCTCAGCCAGAGCAGCGTGTTCTGGCTTTGTCATTGAGGAAGAAGATCATTGAATGTATTATAATATGCTGGAGTTTATTAAATGATAAAGCTGAGTGAAACGCTTTAGCCTCATTGAAGCAAAATATTTAGAGAAGGCTTTTCAGTGTTTATAGTAGGAGTTTGGAATTTTTATTTCATTGGAAATTTGGAGCTGCTAACACTGTTGCTCAAATATGGGATGAAAGAAAACTCTGAAACAGTGATATTTTTGGCTGAATGGGAATTCTGTATTGCAGCCAGCTCTAATAGTCTTGTCTTATTTTCCACCAAACAGAAGATAAATGAGAAATCTTTTAACTTTCCCAAAGAAAGCTAGAACAAAATTTCTAGCCTAAGTTTTCAGAGCCTGAGGTTGTGGAAAGAGAAGGCTCTTCAGTTGACTTCCAAAAATTTGCAGTGATTGAAGTGTCTGAAGCGGTGCTTCAGGTGATCTGTGGCTCACCCGTTACTGCTCTGGGTGATGCTTTCAGAGCAGATCCCAGCCTTAATGAGAGAAAGAAGCAGGTCTGAGGGCAGCTCCGCAGGAGTTTGTGTGCGCGCGTATGTGAATGTACTCAAGGAAGTAAATGATGACATGTGGCCATTAGGGCTGGTTACAAAGTGCACGGGTTTCTCCTTCCTTTCCCCCTGCTCTCGCCTCGAAAAGAAAGATGTACTGGGAAAAGCTTACTCATGGCAATAGTTTCATTTAGCAATGCAGCCCATGGGAGCTGCAGTCTGAACACGCCAGCCATCCCGTCCAGCTGGGGGTAGGAGCTGGGGCGTCTCGTACAGCTGCTTCGCCGTGACAAAGCCTCCCTTTCTGATGGGTGGGAACGGGGTTGGTCCGTGGGACTCCAGGGTCGCTGCTGGACAATCTGGAAATGTCGATGTTCTCCATGCTAGGCTGATGCTTCTGAAGAAATCATCCATCAGACACTGTTTTAGAAGCATCATAAGGTGTGCCTGATTAAGAATAACTTTATTTGTAGGAATATCCCCATCGGCTTGAGCCCTTCCATGTGCTTGCATTTTTTCTTAAGCTTTGGAAGACTTCATTCATTTTTGAATTTCCCTTCCCATGTCTCTTCTCTGCTGGTTTCTAGCAATTTCCTGGACTTAATAATTTCAAGAGTTTTGTTGAAATGATGTGGAAAACTCTACTGGGCTGCAAAGAGAACAGGAGAGAGGGGTGCTGCCTCCAGGTGGGTCTGGCACTGGTAGCGCCAGTGCCAGTCCTGCAGATGCTCCTCCAGATGTGACACAACCCTCTGGGTGTCAGGGACTGGGCAACTGTGAGTGATATCAGAGAGAATTAATATTTCCCTACCCCTCAGTTGTGGCACCGCTACGAGTGCCGTTAGATGCTGGAAATGCATGTGAACGCAGGTGGAAGGAGGGAGGCAAAGCCGTGAACTGCAGTTAAAGGATCTGTCTTATTCCAGCTGTGGCAGGAAGATGGAAGGGTTTCTCTTCTCCTTCCAAGGAAACAACGATCCCAATGAGCTTATGTGTGTCCTGATTTTGGAAAGTTCCTACCGCGACACGCATCTCTGTAAATAGCAAAGGCCTGAGCTCAGCTCCTTCGTCTCAGTGGCTGTTGAATCAATACTCCATTCCCCAGGTTAATGCAGTCGGCAGCTCAATTAAGGGAAAACCCTCTGGGAATGGGAATAAGTATGTTCGTTGGTGGAGCAAACAGCAGGTCCCTGGCTACCTGGCTCACAGAGCAATCAAACGCAGGTCGTTGTGCCTGGAAAGCACTCGTGGAGGCAGGAGGTGTCTTCGTGGGACCCATCAGCACCCCAGCTGCTGGGGAAATTGGCTCTGGGAACAGCTGGGTGAGCACTGCAGCAGGTTCTGAAGCTTGGGGAAGGCTCTGGGTATTGCAGTGATGACAGTGGTGGGGAGAGACACAGGAGCCCCTCCACTTCAGGACGATGTAGCTGCAACAAGAAAAATATCCAGCTAAAACACGGATAATTTTGTCTGTGTTGTGTGTGTCGTCTACAGAGCTCTTTGTGCTTACTGGATTGGCTGACAGAATAAAAAATGAAGTAGATTAATACAATCAAAGTAAAGAGGAAGATTGCTGTCTCTGGACTAGGACCGTGAAAAGGAGTGGGAGGAGAAGAGAGGGATGATGTACGATAGACAGGACCCCCCTTCCTTTCTCTAATGAGCTTTCACAATTTGCTTGAGGTGATTTTGTAAAATTCACATTGACTGTGCATGTCTCAGTTTCTTCATCCTGCAGTAAGGACACGAGTAAAGGAAAGCACTGCAGAGATCTGTACCTGATACTGTGACCTGAAATCAAACGGCCAGTCTGAACTCAGCAGTGATTTGTTTGAGAGACATACAACAAACAGAAGTAAATAAAGTGTGCAAGGGAAACAAACGCTTCTTCATGACATGGAAAGAGAGGAATACGATAAGTTATTCTGTTCTTTGATAATGGCTTGGCTAAGCTGGCAGTTAGAATCAAGAACATCATTTCTCTAATCCAGATGGCTAATAGATGTGGATTGCTTTTCTAAACCCACTTGACAAAATACAATTACTGCTGGTTGCAGAGCTTCCTATATGAAAAGCCAGTCTGGGTGCAGACTCTGTTCTTGCTGAAAAAGCCACAGGGTTGAGTGGAGCTGCTGTGATTCCTGGGTCCAACCCCAGTGAAGGAACCAAGGGATTTTCCTACACTAAAATTTTGTTGGGAACTTGAGGAGGTCGGCTCCTGCACAACTCCCACACCTGCATCCTGCCGCTCAGTGTGAGATGCTGGGGCTGATCGAGGTCACCAGTTTCAGCATCCAACGGCCACCATTCCCCAGGCTGGGATATTTTTTTTTCCTGGTGCTCCTTGGCCGTGAGAATGGTCGGGAGCCTCCCAGCCCTGCTCGGACCCAGTTGGGAATGGCAAGCGGTGGGCATGTGGGGTGAACTGCAGAGCTAGAGCCCACTTTGAGGTTTCATTCTAGCCTTAACACAGTAAAACGTTGTGAGGTTAAAAACATACTTTTCCTTAGTTGTCCATTTTGGCACATCTGCTACTCACTGAAGCTTTGGTTTTGGCTCTAAAAGTGGTAGTTTTAGAGATATTTAATCAGGTGATCAACATTTTCTTCTGAAAAAAAATTTAAAATAAATTAAACTGTGGATGAGAGAAATAAAAAAAAGGTGGATAAAAGTGATGGGGTTTCATCACCAGGTGAAACAGCGTCCAGGTGAAGGATGGATGAGCATCCACATTTGAGGCTCTCCCTTTTTCAAGCCAGCTCACCCGCTCCTTAGACTAACCCTGGGACATTTATAGGTGTGATTCTATAGAATCCAGTGTCCTCCAATGGGGGAAATTATGCCAGATGAATTTTCCTTGACTTACCCTGGTGGAAAATAAAACAGAGTTGAGTCCGTAGTGAGGAGCACTTTCCAATTTGCACTCAGAGACAAAGTTCTCTATGTTCACAGTTTAAAGCCCGAGATCCATCTCCAGGCTCGGCTCGTGAAGCATCCGCCAGCCAAAGGAATGCTCTCTGGTAGCTTTCTAGGTCGAACAGTTATTTTGTTAGAGGAAACACTTAAAACTAAAACTTTGCAGAATTTCCCCTGAGGCTATGGTGTTTGTTTAGGCTTCTCCAACCAAAGAATCTCAATCACTGGAAACTGCAAACCTCCCACACACATTCATCCCTCTCACGTTGCAGGCAGAGGCTGTTTTAAGAGTTTATATAGCAAACAACAACACAAGATGAGCTGCTCCTTCCATATATCATAACCTCCAAGGGAAAGCAGAGGAAGATGATGCCGGCCAGCCTGGCACGCTGGGTCTGGGAGCTGGAGCAGAGGTGAAGAAGAGGAGTAGGGTCTGAACTACCCAGCATGGAGAGCCCCATTGCAGGGAATGGGCAGGGGAGTGGGCAGAGGGGGAGACCTCGGAGCTGCTGCCCAGCCCCTTGGTGAGCATCTCGGGAAGGAGGGCGAGCTGCCCGGGAGAAGCATCCGTGGGAGGGGGTTACCAGCAGGTCAGGAGGATTATGAGGGGCAGGGGATGAGTGATAGTGCACGAGGGCAGTGTGGGCCATGTCTTCCTCCAGCTGACAAATGCAAAACATTAACTCTGACCTCATACTTTTTCCTGTCTAAAAATAACACATTATCAGTGCAATGATGACTACGGCAAACCACAATTTATCACGCCAAAGGCAAAGTTGAGGATGTGCATTTGAGGGTGACACGGGTCAATTTTGGACCAAGCTCAATGATGGCCTGTGAGCTATAAAAGAGCTTTTTGGGGACAGAGAGATCTGAGGATGATATTTGGACCTGGATATTGGCCTGGAGAAGGTTGCTTTGGTTTTGAACCCACTTGATTTGTAATTGTTGTGCCAATGCAATTTGAACTTGGTTGTCCTTAATGCCAATCAAACCTTGTGCCAGGTTCTTCACCAGCACCTGCTGGAGGTCTTCCTTCCAAATCAGGAGAGAGCACCAGTTTATACCAGCTGAACAGTGACCTCAAATGTCTCAGCAGGTTTGGCATCTCAGTAAATGTCGGCCTGCTTGAGCTGCTGCCCTTGTTAGGGATGCTCTTGGATTTCAGGCTCATGCTCTTGGAGCAATTATCCCGCTGTTGATCTGCTGGCCTTTGCAGAGCTGTGTCTTTACTGTTGGGATACCAGGGTTCTGGGTAGGAAGGACTGGAGGCAAGTCAGAGCTAGGAAAGCAATCAATTGTTAGTTAATGGAGTTACGGTAAAGATGTTATCCAAAACCACCGTGGCTGCCTAATTATTCATAACATCCCTCTGGAGATTCTCCTTTTGGCAAACTGTGAATCTGCTGCTTTGTTGCCATAATAATAGCAGTTTCAGGGCTTTAAATGAGAGGGTACAAATTACCATGCAGCCACTGACAATATGGCAACTACCGAGCATTGGATTACATGGCAATTTCCATGCAATATCCAGGTTATTACATAGTAAGTGCCATGTCATTACAGGCTAAATGAATGATTATCACCACTGCTTGACAAATTCACCTGACAAATTTTGCCTCCTTTTCAGTCTATGGGATGTCTGCAGGCAGGGTGCTGTTTCCATGACATTGTGGTGGAGACGTGTTTGGGATGGTCTTTTCTGTCCCTGGATTTACCTTTCCACCAGTTAATTGTGCTGGGTCAGATGGGACATATATATAAGGCTGTGAACCCTGGCTCTGTGTGTGCATGTGTGAGTGTATGTATATGTGTGTTTCAGGCACAAAACGGTGGTGGGTAGGAGACTTTGCATACCCATGCCAATGAAGGCAGTTTGAACGTTCCCAAAAAGGGACCTCAAGTGCATCTGGAGGAACCATTTAAAACTTTTGAGCTAATACCAGCAGAAAATTATTTACAGTCTCTGCTCAGCGTTATCATTTCTGTTTTGAATGTTGCAAAGCAAGTATGCCCCAGTTCTTCTGTACACGCACTGTGAAATAACTAACTGGTGAATGACAGTTGCTTACTTTATATAATCTAAGGCCACTTAAAACTGCCACAGATCTGATCCACAGTTTTTTGACATCTTTAAATTAGCTTGCATTAGGCTTGATGGTGCCTTACGGATTTAAGGAGTGGTTACACACTTGTGAAGAACAAGAATTTGGCCATTTGGGTAATTCAGGTCCTGTGAATGCCCTCGATCTTTCTACAGAAAGATCTGTAGAAATCTCTATCTAATCTATAGATCTTTCTATAAAATGATCAAGGCCAGACTTATGATGTTTGATGGATATCAGATGCATCCAGCATTAATATCGCAGGGAGGGATATTCTGCCGTAGGCAATCAGCATCACTTCCCAAATTCAGAGTTTCACACTGGAGAATAAACAACCGAACAACAAATGAAAAGATTCGAGGGGGGGCTATAACGCAAGCGAGAAAAGTCTTTCATCCTTTCCCCAGTAAAATAATTGAAATGGTCTTAGAAGCAGCCCAAATAGAATCATAGAATCATGGAATTGCCTTGGTTGGAAGGGACCTTTCAGATCGTCTAGTCCAATAATCAACCTAACACTGACAAAAGCCATCAAAATAGTGACAATATCAGCCCAGAAGAGAGATGCTGCAGATTGCTGAGGCCGGAGGTTAATCAAGCAGCCCCTGCAGCCCCTCTGTCACCAGCAGACCCCCCCATTGCATCCCCACCACTGCTGGTGCCTCCTTCCCGCGCTGCCTGACAGCT
This sequence comes from Limnodromus scolopaceus, assembly GCA_028565335.1. NCBI lineage: Eukaryota > Metazoa > Chordata > Aves > Charadriiformes > Scolopacidae > Limnodromus > Limnodromus scolopaceus. The sequence goes on from JAOXNO010006094.1 coordinate 8,088, forward strand.
GCAAGTAGATTTTCAAGCTTAACTTTATAATAGCCCCTAACTAGTTTAAATATTTCTTAATCACCCTCTCTGGCAGCTAAGAACTCGCCGTTTTTTTCAACCTTTCCGTGGACTCTGCCTTGCCTCATGATTGCTGTTGGTCCTTTCCCAGAGCACCTACGTTGTTCTTCCAGTGTGCTGACCAGAAATGAGCTCCTACACTGTTAGCACCATCCTGTCATGGTCTTTTAAGCCATAACACTCCCCTGGCTTCAGGTGTTGGTTTCAGCTGGACTAGATGTTCATTGTAGGTCCCTTCCAAATTATTCTATTCTATTCTATTCTATTCTATTCTATTCTATTCTATTCTATTCTATTCTATTCTATTCTATTCTCATTAGGAAATTTTCATGTTGTAGCTCCCATACTGCTATATCATTTGCATTTTAAATGCAGTGGTGTCCTCCCAGACACTCAAACACCAGATGGGTCTGGAGCTCCGGATCTGCCCCCATGCCTCATTGATGCGTTTCCTTCCTCTGTCCTGCTCATGGTGAGAACTGACCACCTAGATTAAATGGTGGAAATATTTGTCTAATATCTCATCCCCAGGCAGACCTCAGAGATGAAAAGGGATCTCTCTTTGATATTTCAAAATATCGCATGTGCATATAGCGCTATGTTTCACACATGGATCGCAGGCCTAACAGGTTTCTTAGCAGGACACCTGTATTTCCATTATGTCCACTGTTCAGCCACTTACATGTAAAATTGCTTTTGTTTTGGTCCTGCAAAACAAAGCTACAGAGGCTTCGGAAACCTCTTTCTGTCCTGCACAACCAGAGATGCCATCTTCGACAGTGTACAGTTATTCCTGGGTAATTAGCTCTGTGTTCTTCCTCTCCACCACTAGTGAGTATGGTATCATGAGATTATCATCAGCCTCTTGACATGATGATAATTACCCTTCTGTAACTTTAAAGATAATCATAATCCACGAGGACAAGTAATTTTCTGAGTCTTTCGATGGTATTTGCAAAGCTCATAGTTGGCTGGAAGTGGAAAAGGCGGCTGACTCACATGGAGGGACCGGGCACCAAGCACCCAGCCCGAGGTCTGGGGGTGATGGGCACACCAGGTTGGTCGGGAGAAAGCATGAGCCTTGAGGAGCAGGAGCTGCTGAGCTAGTGAAAGGGCACAGGGTGGTCGTTGCTCCTCCTTTGTCCCTGTAAAGTAAAAAGTCCCCAGTCCCTCTCCAAAGTAATGAGTAATGCCGGTCCTGAGAGTCTTTCCAATAATTGCCATGAACAAAATTGCTGCTGGGGGTGGACCATACGCTCTGGAAGCATCCCAGGGCCGGCTCTGATGCCGTCAGCTCCCTTGGCCGCCAGAAGCCACAGGCTCTTTCTCATTTAAAGCCCCGTTCGTGAAGATGCTTCTGCAGCTGCTCAGAGGGAGAATTAAGCTTCATCAGGCAGCGCTGACATTTAGCATCAATTCCCCCCTCCCATTCTTCTGTGTGAATTTCCTTGATCGCCTTTCAAAGCGAGAAATAAATGGTGCATTAGAGAGAAAGAGAGAGAGATGAGCTTTATTAGCTGTTTATGGAAGAAATTAAAATTGTTCATTAGTAACCACGGCACCAACAGTGCCCCTCATCCTGACTCCATCCTCGGGGCCCAGCCAGCATCGCTGGCAGAGCCCCGATGGGTCCCCAGGGACCACTCGCCTCGTATTTATTTGGGCTGGCACCTGCCTGACGCCTCCTTGCCCTTCTGCAGATGGGCACCTGGGGGACTACGGGGGAAATGTCACTGCTCTGCTCCTACCGGGAAGCATCTTTATTCCTTCCCACAGCCTGAATCACTCAGCCGGCTGGCAGGCAGCTTGGCATTACCGCCGGGAGGTCTGGGGTGGTTTGCCGTGCTACAGAGCATCAAGGGACTGAGATGGATGGGGAAGGAGAGTATTTGAGAGCTGAGGTAGTGGGTGTCTGGAGGGGGGTGACCCAGTGGCCATACACACTAGATGTCCCGTTACGGGGTGTCCCACGCCAGCCAAAACAGTCTTTGGGCTCAGGCGATGTGTCAGCACGGCGGAGGGCTGGCTCTTCTCCTCTGGCTGCTGTCACCTTCTGGGCAGTCAGTTGTTTCCATGCTACAGTTTTTACACTGAAAATTGTTCTAACAGAAGGGTTTGCTAAGAGATTTTTGGGGCTGCGTGGAGCAGGCTAAGCCAGCTCCGCCCGTGCCATCCTCTACCTCCTCCTGCTCCTCCTCTTCCTCCTCATTCTCCTTCTCCTTCTCTGTGCATCACTCCATGCCCTTCCCACCAACCCCACCATACTCTAACCAGAGTTGTCTCGCTTGTCTGGGACATGACCCCGCCGTACCGGGGCCGGGGGGGAAAGGGGGAGCCCCACTGCGCCGAGCCGGTGGCACGGGGGGCAGGCGGGAGGAAGCGAGGCCAGGAGGACTTCAAAGGCTCTGTATCTCTTCACGCAGCTGCCATAAAAAACAATCCAGGTTTCCGCTCCCGAGTCCCAAGTTGCCCTCACAAGGGACATCTCCCAGGGCAAACGGATAAATCTTTCATCTCCTCGGTCTGGGTTTTATTAAATGCCTTGCACTTATATGTAAAATACAGAATGCTGATAAATACCGGCGAGTTACAGGGAGAGGCAGATAGAGATTAACTCACTGTACAAACTGAAAGTCTATTCTTTCGGTCAAGATCGAGGGCTCTGAGATGTGCAGCGATACCAAAAGGCTGGTCCAGATGGCACACTCTGGGAGAGCGCCGAGTCTGCCTTCAAGGTGGCATTAGGAAAGGCACCGCCTCCTCTCGCACCCCTGTGGCCTCCAGGATTGGTGCAGCAGAAGCTTTGCAAAGCTCAGGATGGTGAAAAAGTCTGTGTAACCTTGCTGCGAGGAGCAAGGGAGTCCTGCTCCAGATGAGACACTTTGGGGCAGCACCCATGGTTTGGGTAAGTGAAGGTGGAAGGGTTCTGCATTACTTGGCCCATGGCATTCGCTTCCCTTCTTCCCAGCCCTGCTTCCCACCACTCCCAGTAAACCTGACTGATATTACTGGAGGACTCTTGGGAATATAGCAGAAATTTGGGCGAAAATCCTGTCTCCTCTACACAAAAAACTGGCACAGCTATTTTGACTGTCAAACCTATGGGAGAGGAACTGGGCGCTACGGGAACATGAGACTTGCTGATCAGAAGGAAGATGCTTGGTGTTTAATTTCACCTGAGCTGTAGGACTTGCAGTTACTTTCTGGGGAAATTCAAGTCCCACTAAAAAGGCCAAATGAACTCACTTGTTTAATCAGCAGCAGCACAGGCTGTGGAGAGCCGGGCTCCATAGAGTCTTCAGATATATAAAACTGAGCAGCAAGAATACAGAAGTAGCCCGTTCTCCACAGCTGTGATGGAGAAAAACAAGAAGCTATGGGCTGAAGCTGTAGCAAAGGAGATCTGGGTTCACAACGAGCAAGGCTTTCTCCAGACTGGGAAGGTGACTCCACACCAGGGCGATGGTGGAGTCTCCATCCTGACAGTCTCCAGGAGCAGTTCGGAACAGATGTCGAGGTCTGGGACAGGCGTTGCCCATCTTGCTGCATGCCCAGGGCTAGACCCAGCAAACTTAGAAAGCAGTTGCCCGAAGACCTGAGATAAAATGCAAATAGGAACAAGAAGCCCAAGAATGAACTTAAAATGCCCTTTGGGGTAGCCAAGTGCTCAGGACTTTTCTAATCAGCAACCCATCCATTCCCCTAACCTCTGCAGTTGCAACAAACACGACTAAACAGACAGATTTTTCCATTAAGCCTGGGAGAAATGGCAAGCTGCCTTAATGAATGTCAAAGTTAATACCACGTTTGTTATAGACTGAGACTGCAATGTGATGGTTTTATAAACCCATTCCTTCATTACCGTTATCAATATTATTCTTAGTTGATTCCCGTCTGCAAGCCAGATTCACATCCAGGCAGATAGCCTTTGTCTGTGGCTACTTTACATGGGAGCTGGCTGCCTGAGGATCTGTAAGCCATCCCGTACCAGTGCATTTTAAAAACAGTAAAAAAGGGAATAAAATAAAATAAATAAGGCAGGTTGAGCGCATAAAGCGTATGTCTGAGGGAGTGCTTAGTGCGAAGCATCAATGAAATGGCTGGGACTCTGATTGAAACCAGACTCAGGAAAGAAGGGCTGTAAACGTTTTTTCACTGCCTGTCCTAAGAAATTTATGTCTCACCCACTCCATCATATCCTTCAGGGCTGCCTTTTTTGCAGCTGTCTTCTGAGACCATCCGCTGAGCCCCCTTATGAAGTCCACTCCATGATGTCACCCGGAACAATAACTCACTCACCTCCCAGCATTGTGCTCTGCAGAGAGGTACCCTATAAATAATGGGCCAAGGATGGGGGGATGCCTGCGAGAAGCCCTTCTCAAGGAAAATCTTCCTGACATCGGAAGGGAAGAGAGCGAAAGTATGCACGTGTGGTGGGGTGAGGTGGGGGGACCCGAAGTGGGCTTTGTTAGTAAATGAATGCAAAACCACAACAGCACAAAGCAAATGGGGCAGAAAAAAAAATAAAAATCACTGACATTATTCCTAGCAGAACCTGCTCAGGAAAGTCGGAGTTAAGCCTCAGCTGCCTGGATATCCATTATACCTACCCAGGCTCACTGCGTCCTCTGAAGAAATCAGAACCGTCTGCAAGAGCGCGCACGGGCTCTGCGCTCCCCCAGCCCAGAAGGTCATTAGCTGCGTGTGATTAAAATGACTCAGCAACTGGGATGAGTTCTTCCTTCAGTAGCACCCAATTGGTCACGACTAAAATTTGCTCTGACTTACGGGGTTTTCTTGGGGCCCACATCCTGGTCAAGTTGCTGCTCACCCATCAAATTTCTAGAGAGCAGGTGTCCACATCAGAGAGCACAAGGCCCCATCGAAGGCTCATATCCCCATAGTTGTGAAGTTGAGCATAATTGTTTCATTCTGTCTGATAACATGTGGTTTTGTGATATTTATAATACAGCGCTATTAAAAGGGGAAAAAAAAGAGATCAACTCAAAATCCCTCCACCGCAGTTGGCTCTAATTGTCCCTGTCCCACCACTTCCCCCTTTCCCAGTCCTGCTTGTGGGTTGTTTTGGCAACAAAGCAAAAGCCAGAATGAGCTGTTGAGATGAAGTTTAACCTTCAGTGAGATGGCCTCTCCTGGGGAGGACTAAGTGCTCTCGGATTTGCCTGGGAAGCTTGGACTGCTCTTACCCAGGGCTGCATCTGCTTAGGAGCAGAGACGGAGGAGTGCCACCTCCCTGGCACACCTTCACTGCTGTCACTGGAGCCACACCAAAGGTAAATAATGACCCTTCCATTGCATCCTGCGGGGATTTCATCAATTAATGCCACTAGTAGACTGAAGTCAACTGGGCTCGCTCTGGCGTCTGGAAAATGCACAAACCGAGAAGAAAGGACTGCTCTCACATCCCTTGCATTTCTCCTCTTCCACTCGTGGATTGGCAGGGTTTGGATTCGTGGTCCCAGGACACTTGTTGAACCACAGAAGTCCCCTCCCCACAATGACTGTTGCCAGGAAAGCAAACAAACAAAGAGAAACCAACAGCATCTGTGGGACAGCCACTATTCTGAACCGCACATGGTCAGAATAAAAACAGCTTTGGAGGGCAAGAGCAGATAGTCCGTGCTTTGTGGTGTGGGCCACCAGTTTCAGTGCCTGGAGTGGTGCCACACCTAGGGCCTGTCACACTGAAGTACCATCAGGGACTAGAAATGCTGGTCGGCCATTCCCCAGTGGCTGGACATCTGGCAGAGTATGGGATTTCAGGGTTTATGTCTGGGGAGTTGGTACTGAGCTGGAATTTATTGCCCCATCTCCTCTCCTCTCTCCTCTCCTCTCCTCTCCTCTCCTCTCCTCTCCTCTCCTCTCCT
>JAOXNO010006095.1:0-14024 GCA_028565335.1 Limnodromus scolopaceus
CGTTTCTGTGATGGCAACTATATCATAGTTTTCCTGCTGTACAATGGCCTCCAGCTCCTCCTGTTTGTTGCCCATGCCGCGTGCATTCATGTAGAGGCACTTCAGCTGGGCTAATTGTCTTGCCACTTTTTGGGGGGGATGAGCCCTAATTCCCACCTGACCGTGCTCAGACCCTTCTCTAGTTACCAGCCTATTACTACCCCTCATGTCTTTGCAACTGCATGGATCACCATCCCCCACCTCCACTGAGACAACGGACTGCAAGACCATGCTAGTACTTTTACCCACAAGCATGCTGTTCCCAGGCTCCTCTTTAGTAATCCCGGTTTCATCCCCATCCCCCTTCAAACCTAGTTTAAAGCCCTTTTAATGAGCCCTGCTAACTCTTGTCCCAGGATCCTTTTTCCCCTTCTGGTTAGGCTTTCCCCACCTGTTGCCAGCAGGCCTGCTGTCCTGTAGATCAACCCGTGACCAAAGAAAAAAAAAGTTCTGCCGGTTGCACCAGTCTCGGAGCCAGGAGTTAATCTGCTGGCTCTTCCTGTTTGTCCCCTCATCAATCCCTGCAACTGGTGGCATAGAGGAGAACACTACTTGTGCTCCTGATCCCTTAACCAGCCAACCCAGGGCCCTAAAGTCTCTCTTCATTGCCCTTAGACTTCTGGTAGCTACCTCATCACTGGCTACTTGAAATATCAGTAATGGGTAGTAATCTGAGGGCTGAACCAGGGTAGGGAGATTTCTCTGTATATCCTTAATCCTGGCTCCAGGGAGGCAGCTGACTTCCCTGTGGGATGGGTCTGGTCAACAAATGGGGCCCTCTGTCCCCCACAATTACCTTTCTTTTTTTTCTTAATTGAGGAAGTCCTAAGGCGTAGGGGTGAGTGTCTAGCCCTGGGCGCCTCACTGGATGGATCTTTGTATCTATCCTCATTTACCTGGCCCTTGATTTCCAAAGCCCCATACCTATTGTGTAAGGGCAACTGGGAAGGTGAGGGGGGCCAGGAGGAGTTTCGCTTGCCCCTCTGAGGATGGACCTGTCTCCATTCCGCCTTGTCCCTTAAGTCCCTTCCTTCTGCCTGGTGACAGGAGGGAAGGGGATCATCCACTTCATGTAGAGCCTCTACCGGCTGCCTTTGCCTCAGGGTATGGCTCCACCAATCTATTTCACTCTCACATTCTCTGATGCTTCTTAACCTTTCTACCTTGTCCCTCAGTTCAACCACCTGCCTGAGCAGATAGTTTATTTGATCACACCGCACACAGGCAAGTGTTTCTGGCTCCCTTGGGTACCAGTGCCAGGCTCAGGCATTCGCTGCAGCCGGAGACCTGCATAGCTGCGTGTTTGCGCAGGGGCTCGGTCTGAGTTCCCACATGCTTTATTGCAGTGGATTTTGGCAGTGCGGTGGCCATGTTCTTCTCTAACACCGGGAGGGGATCAGTCACTGCTGGCTGCTTCCTGCACGCCCTGCGCACGTGTGACTGTACACTGATGTTCTTCCCCTTGTGTACACCCATTGTGCACACACATGCACACCCAACTGTGCTGCTGAATGGGCTGGCCACTTTTAAATTTGCCGCTGCTCGCCCGGCACGCCCCCAGCCACCTCAGCCTCACAAGATTCCCGACTTGTTTGGGGCTCTCCCTCGGCTTCCCAGTCTCCAGGAAGTCCCCCTGTCCGTCTCAATCTAGCTCAATTTTAAAGATACAGCACTCACCACTGTCGCTTTCTGCGTGGTCTGAGCCTAATATCAATAAGTTTATAATTTGTATAGGTTTCCCTTATTTTCATAATTTATCTGTGTACCGTACCCTATCTGCAAACTTTTTCTTTTGCCATTTGCGCTTACAAAGGTCACATCAAAGCCTGATGTTAAAAAGCCTCATAAATGTTTCTCTGTTCCCTCTCTTCAAATATCTTTGAGGTAGTGAAAAAACAAGGGATGTTCTTTCACTGTCTGGGTCTCCAACACAGATATTAATCAGTACTGATCCCTAAGGAACGCCACTCATCACTGGTTTCCACTTGAACATTGAGCTGTTGACCGCAACCCTTTGAGTCTGGCCATCTAGCCAGTTCCTGATCTACCGAGTGGTACATCTGTCAAATCTGTGTCTCTCCAATTTATAGACCAGGATGTCATACGGGTCAGTGTCAAATGCTTTGCATAAGTCCAGGTAGATGACATCTGTTGCTCTCCCCTTCAGTGGGTTCTTGGAGAGTAGCTTTTCCTTGTTGTGTGTGATTAAGCTCTTTTCCTTCCTACAAGCAGAAATTCTGGCATAGTCATAGAGCCATGCTTGGGTTATTAATTAGAAGATGTTCAACACTGTCAGCTGAAGAGGTTTATTTCCCCCTCCTTCATGCTACTTAGTTCATAACCATTGTTACCATAACTACAGAAAAGCATCAGAAACAAGCAGTGTTTCTGAAATTCTTCAGTATTTTTTGTGAAGACACACTCTGAGATTAGTAAGTAAAGATGGAAAATGCTAACTTTACCAAATGATCGAATTTGGAAATTCTGGTTGTTATGACTCGAAATGCAGACCCTGCCTTTCTTCTAAGAAAATGTTGCTTATGATGTTGATAGACTCTACCAGCATTTCTGTGCATGTATCCCAGGAACTTGTGGTTTTGCTTTTAGGTATTAGTTTTACTTGAGAGTTCACCAGTTGATAAGAGTGCTTGAAGCTATCTTGAAGGCATGCTATAGTTTCGTTTTTCTGAATCTGGTAATTGTTTTTACTTTTTTTTAAGGTTAAGAAAAAATTGCTTTCCTATCTAGTGTTAAGAATTTTGTGAGAAAAGAGAGGTTGCTAATACAACAGCATTCCATTTCACTGGGAAGGGAAATCCTTATATGTGGCTACTCATTCACTCTTACAGTACTGGTAAGTACCCTAGTATGAAGTCATTGATCTCCCAGTAGTTGTCAAAGTCTTTGTTTATTAAAACTGCAGTTAGGTGAACACCTTAAGCTGACGTAAACCAGCACTGCTGCTGAAGAAGCAGTGCATCTGTTGCATGGTGCAGAAGCTGCTTGTGTCTGTTCTGCTAGCTTTTTTTATGCCTAGCGCGTTTACTTGTGTAGCAGTGTGGTGTAGAAATGATTGGGCAGCTTGATCCAAACAAACCTGTGTATTTTACCCACTCCCTCTAGCTTCAGGTATTTAAGGGGTGCAGGGATAAGCAAAGGACAGTATTATTGATTTTGGTGACCATACCTGTTTATATCAACTTAACTTATTTGTAGTTAGCGTAAACTGCAAATTTGAGTTTTGCGCATTGGTTTGAAATAAGGTTGGTTTTTTTAATATTTAAAGAAAGAGACGATAATTGTAAAAAAACAACTCTAATGATTTATGAGAAGAAAGTAGAAAGAGCTTAGAGGAATTTCTTAAATGTAAAAGCAATGGGCAGCTTCTTGTTCTGTTCTGTATGGGTTCTGATGAAAATCCCAGCCATAATGAAACATTATTGCCATTTGTGCATATTGCCCTCTGTGTATCAGATGCTTTTTTTCTAGCTAATTTTTTTCCATCTAAATAATATAGAATATGCTGCTTCCTTAGATATTTTACATTGTTTATAAACTTTAGATAAAGATTGCCCCATCTTCAGGGAGACTATTCCTTTTATCTTCGGTTTTGTTATTTTGCTTGTGACTGCCTCATCCAATGTTGTATGAGGACTGTTGTTTACATGGGGTCAAAAAGCAACTGTACAAATTAATGGAAGACTATATCTCTTGAGGGCTATTAAATTTAAATCCCTTGCTTCTTACTAGGAAATCCTTGACCCATTCTGGAGAATGGAGAGTATTCTTCAGAAATATTGCTAGAAGGTTGTGCTGTTCTGACCTGAGCATGGGGATCTTCTGTGGTTAGAGACAGAATACTGGATTAAATTGAAGTTGTGGGTTGGGGTTTTTTGGGGTTTTGTTTGGTTTTTGAGAAGTAGTGGTTGCTCTGGTTTTTTTCAATGAAAATACAAACTTTTCCAAGTATGAAAAACATTAATAAGAAGCTTTGAGAGTTTTTCCTCTTTGATTTTTTTTTTTTTTATTATTTTTGGTTTTAATCTTTAGATCTGCCAGCTAATTATTTTGAAATAAGAAAATGAAATACAGCCTCATGGCTTTTATGTTTGTATTGTACTAACTTCAATGAGTCATCTGATGAGAACTGTTCTAGGTGAAGTATACAAATTTTTAGTAACAGCACTGTTCTGTTCCCTGGGGAGAAAACCCCGCCTTTTCTGTATCAAGTTTGAAGTAGCTGAGAAATAATTTTATTTAGCTGACATGAACTTAGTTTTGTAGTGCAAAATCAATTGTTACATAAATGCTCCGTAATCCATTTTTCCCTCTCTCAAATGAACATGCCCTTGCAATGGATCTTTAGCAAGTATCTGCATATGCTGCAGATTCACTGTTGCTACACATGCAGTTTTCCTGTGGCAGCTTGTTATTTGAAGAACACCGTTCTGCAAAAGGCCTAAAACCAACTTCTCTGAAGAAGTTATTTACCATTTTGTTTAAACACACATGTACTGCCAGCTTACTAACTTTCAGAAGTTCTCTCTTTTTGATTTTCATCTAATAATCAGACTGATGGTCTGCTTTTTTTTAGTTGATTAGATGTTTCAGAATTATACTTTATCAGGTCTTGGTTGATCATGTAAGATAAGAATATGTTTCTTTAGAAATACAGTAATTTCAATTTTGAGTAGAAATAAAGGAAATCGTAACATGAAGTGTGGTTTTGATCTTGCAGGAATTGAGCTATGATTTCTTCCACAGTGCAAACTCTACACCTACTTCTGTTATGTTTTTTCTCGTAGCCTCCTTTTCCTTTCTCCCTTTCCTTCACTATCATTTTTAGGTGCTCTGAAATTGTTAGCTATGCTACACTTCAGTGCTGCAGTGTTTATACCAGAAAAATCTGAATATATCTTTTATTACCACTTTTCTTGTGTGGGGTTATTTTACTCAAATTCTGTGTATTGTGAATACTGAATTCCTATTGTGATTCTTACAAGTTAACCCATTGTTTTTCAGTGTTGTCATTACACTGTTGCTTCCTGGCCAATTTTGGCTGAGCAATGATGCAGACAGCCTAAGGTAATAACATGTCAAAATATCTGCAGGAAGGAAAAAGTTAAAGATATTGCACCTAAATACCTATTTTTACTGCCTGTCCTGTCAACAACATTACTCACGCATGTATTATTTCGTGATTAGTTTTAGTGTAAAACTGAAGCTAGCAGGACTTCTAGTGTAACATCAGTCTTGCCTTGATATCGATTCTTTGTGCTGGGCACTATTACACATAGGGTAAACCAGTCCCAAATGGATTTTATAGTCTAAATCAGGGTCTTGGTTCCCTGGAAATTAGTGGTCTGCTGAGAATTTGAATGTCTAAAATTGTTCTGCAAAGGTTGCATTAATAACAGGAAATTTTTAATCTTTATTAACTTGCAGATTCTCTAAAATGACTGATATGAGATGATACAAAGAAATAAAAGGTAGATCAATTTTGCAGGGCAGATAAAGCAGAGAGATAAAAAGGTGCATCTCATGGGTATTATAAAACAGGTTGAGTTGCTTGTTCTGTTCAATTATTGCTGTAAAGAGATGATTTTGTACATAGTTTTGAAAGTATACTTTTTTTTAACTTAGGATATTGAATTTTTAGTCTGTTTTTCTTGAGGATGATTGGAGACTTACATGTTGTGGGTTCTTAATTTTTTTTTATTTTTTTTCTAATTGTGCAGGACTATTACTGGTATAAAGATCTTTAACCTTGTTGCTTGTTTTGTTGTTAGGGTGGTTGTTTTTTTCAAAAAAATTGAAGAAGTTTTAAGCCTGTATCAGAATAAGATTTAATTTCTCTGGCTTTATTACCATTACCCAAACAATTTTACGCCTTCCCCCCCCCAAGGTTGGAAAGATAAACTTTTTTAGTGTTAAAACCAAATGTTTGTAGAAGAGAAACAACCAAGCACAGTTTATTTATTTAGGAAACATTAATCCAGAAATATTTTAATGTATATCTGTATTATGAAAAGTTTACATAGGTTATAAATGGAAGATTTTGTAGACAGAAAACCAATCTTAATTGTCAGACTTCACAGTTGGTTTTATATGTTTCTCTTTAATTTGTTGTAATGCTATTTCTGCAGTCATTATCAATGTAATCTCTGATTATGTCATCTGGTGAGCAATGTTTTGTTTTGTCTCTTATAGAGTACAAGAATATGTTTATGTTGGAAAACAAGTAATTGGCATTCTCAGTTCAGCTGATGAGCATTTTGTATGCTAAACAGATAATGAAGGAATACAAATATTGAGGAAAATTCAGTTTAATTTAGGACTCTAATTGCAAAACTCTACAATTCATCCTCTTTTAAATCAATATGTCTAGATAGATTTGAATTGTAGAGTTTCACTATCTGAAATGAGTCAGTTTCTCTTTTGGGGCAAAAACTAAAAAAAATGTTAATACTCTGCATCTTTGCCTCTTTCAGATAGACTCATGGTTTGCTCTGCCTGCAGCTGAAGTTATTGCTACTTGCGGTTTTGTTCTTAGTTTGCTGTGCCTCACAGGAGAGGTAACTAGTTTAAAATCAATATATTTTCTGTAATTTCTCAAATCTTATAAATGTGCTTGTAATGATAGAGTTAATGCTTGCTTTTTATGCTGAGAAACTTCTGAAAGCAAAATAGTTTAATTGCTATATTTTGACACGACCTGTGAGTGGATGTAATACTATCTTATACAGTGTAGTCTAATGAAAAATTAGTGTGGGGTGTTCAGATAATATGAATGGAAAATACCTGTCTGTTTGCTGTCTTTCTTAAGTGTTTTTCCTCCTTTTAAAATGTTCTCAGATTTTCATGGATCTCAATAGTGCTAGTACTATTGTTTTGCAAGTCTTGACCCAAGCCACTAGTCAAGATACTGCAGTGTTGAAACCAGCTGAAGAACAACTGAAGCAGTGGGAGACGCAGCCAGGCTTCTATTCCGTCTTGTTGGTAAGATACAGTGGAAAAGTGCTATTATGTAAATTTTGAGTAGTTTTGAATGTGGCTTTCTAGAATACTGTTGAACCATGACCTCTGGCTTAGAGAAGCTTTGAAGTTGTATATACCAAGGCAGTAATCATCATTTCTTTATCGTGGAGGTGATGCATTCTGGCAGGTTTTGTAGAAAAAAAAGTTTCCCTGTGCTTTCTAGTCTACTAAGTTTGATACACAGCTGGGATTGCTTTCCTTGTCAGCAGAGAGAGATTCCCAGGGAGATTAGCTGACGTGGTAAGTAAGGTTCCTGGAATGGGAAAGGTTGAATACTTCTAAAGGTACTATTACTGTTGGTGAAATAAATGCATTAATATGGTGCAAGGTGATGAAAACCTAGTCAAAGGAGACTTAATGGTTTCAGAGAAGACACTCAAAAGTTAACAGTGTTGTTATACTCTGATTCCTATGTGTATGTGTTTATTTTTATGTTTTTTAAGACTATTATTATATAAACTGTTCTTCCTACAAACATCTGTCTTTAGTGCACAGGATGAATGATTCAGAATTGTGGAGTGACATGTTCTGTTCTCTGTAGACCGTCTGTTTGATTTGTTTGAAAAGTTGAAGGTGAGTCAGGGGATTTAGGGAAAGGGGGAAAAAAATCTGACTTCTGAGCTGTCTAATTGTGTTTTACCCACTGCCTTTGTCACAGTGTTTCTGTGGTGATAAACAGTCTTGACAGAAAACAGCAGAAATAGCCATGGACTGGGCGTTCTTTGTGTTCTGGATGTTTGCAGTGAGACCTTACAGCTCAGGTTGTAGACAAGTTGAGCACTCACAGCTGTAACTGAAGTTGATGTGACTTAGTTTGAAATTTAAGGTCTAAAAATGCAGGGTTTAAAAGGATCAAATGATGTTAATTCTATTACTGTGGTTAAGTAGACCTGTTTGGGGACACATCAGCTTTTATCCAAGTGTGAAATATAAACAGTAGTCTTCCAAACTAAATAGGAGTATCTCTGCTTTTTTGTTTAACTTGATTATTACAGGCAGACTGCCTGGGAGAGCAGATAGTTGGCACATTCTTGGTGGAGCAGAATAGGGTGGGGGGAAGCAGACTGGTCGGTTGACCCTGGCTAGATAGCAGGTGCCCACCAAAGCTGCTCTATCACTCCCCTCCTCGGCTGGACAGGGGAGAGAAAATAAAATGAAAGGCTCATGGGTAGAGATAAGGACAGGGAGAGATCACTCACCAGTTACTGTCAGGGGCAAAACAGACTTGACTTGGGGAAATTAACTTCTTAATTTATTGTCTATTTGAATTGGAGTAAGGTAATGAGAAATAAAAATTAAATCTTAAAACACCTTCCCCCATCCCTCCCTTTTTCCCAGGCTCAACCTTACTCCCAAATTCTCTACCTCCTCCCCCTGAGCGGCACAGGGGTATGGGGAATGGGGGTTGGGTCAGTTCATCACACGTCTCTGCTGCTTTTTCCTCCTCACACTCTTCCCCTGCTCCAGTGTGGGGTCCTTCCCACAGGAGACAGTTCTCCATGAACATCTCCAGTGTGGGCCCTTTCCATGGGGTGCAGTGCTTCAGGAACAGAATGTTCCAGTGTGGGTCCCCCATGGGGTCACAAGTCCTGCCTAGCAGCTTCTCACAGAAGCCAACCCTGTAGCCCCCCTGCTACCAAAACCTTGCCACGCAAACCCAATATAAAGATGGTTATAAATGGAGAGGTGGTAAGACAGTTAATCTCTATGGGATAGGGAAATAGAATAGAATAGAATTAGTCAGATATGTTTGCTTCTACTGGGATGATCAGGATAGAGAAAACTATAATGCACTGTGAAAAATGTATCTTTGAATCTACAGTTTTTAATATCTAGTGGAGTTAATAACGTTAGTTTCTGTGCTTCTCTTCTGAAGGTATTGTTTACAAGACAGAATGATTGTTTCTGAAAAGCAACCTCTCTCCAGTTGTATACCAGTTGTAGAAATTACAGGAATGAAGCTAAGCAATAAACTTGATACAATAGCATTAGTGTGTTATATGAAATACTTTCTTTTGGGAAGTTCTGTGTGAGTCAACACAGGCAGAATGCAGGAACGATCACAAGACCATAGATGAAATGCAGAGAGTAAATGTATATTTGTTACCTTGCAAACCAGGGGATCTCCAAAGCATCATCCAGGCAGAGGCACACACCCAGGATTGTAGGCATGCAAACAAAACCCTATAAAGACATGATACGATATTCTGTCTAAAAAGGACAAGCTGTCTTTTTTTAATTTCTAACCCCTTAAGACTCTCATAGAAAAAAAAATGATACTCTCTCAACTGAGCAAGCTGGAATTCAAACTATTCTGGCAATCTGTCAGAGCCCTGCTTGTGCCCCATGTTGGGCACCAATAAATCTATAGTGGTTTGGGCTGGCCACTAAAACGAATGACAGATGCTCTCTTTTACTTCCTTCAGAGAAGGAAGAACATCTCCCTTTAGAGGAGGGGAGAGAGAATGACAGGAAGAGAGAACTTATGGGTTGAAAAAGAAACTCAACTATTTTAATGAAATATTAATATAGTTATCTTTTCTTTTTATTATTAATAAGAAAATATTGAAATACATACAATATTTACAAAATCACAATCGAGCTCCCAGGACAATGATCACATCACTGGCAAGCACTGGGAAAGTCCCAGACTGGACTCGGTGACAGACGGGAGCTGGACTCAGGAACTGGATTGAGGAATACACAGATCAGGATCAAAGGCAGATGAACAGACAGTCCTCCTTGGGTGCTAGCCATTGAAGAAAGAGCCTGACCCCTTGGATTCCTCAGCTTTTATGCTGAGCATGATGCACATGGAATGGAATACCCCATTGGTCAGTTTTGGGTCACCTGTCCTGTCTGCTCCTCCCCACAGGTGTGACACCTCTACGCTCTTCTGCTTCTGTCCCTCCAACTTGGTACATAACCAATTTACCTGACCTTGGTTGTTATATCAATAAGTATAAGCAGGAGCCTCTTTGTAAACCATTCCTTGGCATTAACTATAAACGTCAGACCTTCTCTGCTAGAAGTGGACGCTGTCTGAAAAATATGCTGTTAATTTCAGAGAGTTAGAAGAGGCTTAGCCGAAAAGTAAAATTGATTTTATTTTACCTCGAGCCAGGACAGTCTTCACTGACAATCTCTCTTCCCACACCTCTTGAGTGGATAGACCGCAAGATAGGGACTGGGGGATAAAAGTCCCTCCCACTGTAAGAGAAGATCCGGCTTGTGACCACCTGAGGAACCTGAACATACAGAAGTCTATGGGACCTGACAAGATGCATCCTAGAGTCCTGAGGGAATTGGCTTCACCAAGGGCAAGTCCTGCTTGACCAACCTAGTGGCCTTCTGTGATGGAGTGACTACATCAGTGGACAAGGGAAGAGCTATGCACGTCATCTATCTGGACTTCTGTAAGGCCTTTGACATAGTTCCCCACAGAATTCTTCTCTCTAAATTGGAGAGATACATGGATTTGATGGGTGGACTGTTGGATAGATAGGGAAGTGGCTAGGTGGCTGCATCTAGAGAGTAGTGTTCCATGGCTCAATGTCCAGATGGAGATCGGTGATGAGCGCTGTCCCTCAGGGGTCTGTATTGGGACCAGTACTGTTCAATATCTTCGTTAATGACATCGTGTGATCCAGTGCACCATCAGCAAATGAGCTCACCTCACTCGAGCATGTTTTACAATCCTCCTTGACAGTCTTCCGTTATTTTCCCACAAGTTCATGTGTGGATACAGAACATATAGAGAGGTTTTGCTGGTTCTTGTGTAGATACCTTGGTATATTGGGTTTGCATGGCAATATTTTGGTAGTGGGGGTGGCTTCTGTGAGAAGCTGCTATGTCCATAAGAGCCAGTGCCAGCCAGCTGGATGGACAGCCAGATGGGACCCGCTGCTGGCCAAGGCTGAGCCAATCAGGGAAGATGGTAGCGCCTCTGTGATAACATATTTAAGAAGGGGAAAAAACTTGCTGCGCAACTGCAGTCAGAAGAGAGGAGTGAGAATATGTGAGAGAAACAATTTTGCAGACACCAAGGTCAGTGAAGGAGGGGAGGAGGTGCTCCAGGTGCTGGAGCAGAGATTCCTGTGAAGATCATGGTGAGGCAGGCTGTCCCCCTGCAGCCTGTTGAGGTTAGTGGTGGAGCAGATATCCACCTGCAGCCCGTGGAGGATCCCATGCCAGAGCAGGTAGATGCACCCGAAGGAAGCTGTGACACTATGGAAAGCCTGCACTGGAGCAGGCTCCTGGTAGGACCTGTGGAGAGAGAGGAGCCCATGCTGGAGCAGGTTTTCTGTCAGGACTTGTGACCCCATGGGGGACCCACACTAGAGCATTCTGTTCTTGAATGACTGTACCCCATGGAAAGGACCCATGCTGGAGCAGTTTGTGAAGAGCTGCAGCCTATGGGAAGGACCCACATTGGATAAGTTCATGGAGAACTGTCTCCCATAGGAGGGATCCCAGCTGGAACAGGGGAAGAGTATGAAGAAGAAGGAGCAGTAGAGATGATGTGATGAACTGACTACAACCCCCATTTCCTGCCCCCCTGTGCTGCTTGGGGTGGGGAGTAGGTAGAGAAATCGGGAGTGAAGTTGAGCTCATGGAAGAAGGGGAGGGGTGGGGGAAACGTTTGAGATCTGATTTTATTTCTCATTATCCTACTCTGATTTTATTGGCAATGAACTAAATTAATTTCCTCAAGTTGAATTTGTTTTGCCCATGAAAGGAACTGGTGAGAGATCTCCTTGTCCTTCTCTCAACCCACGAGCCTTTTGTCATATTTTCTCTCCACTGTCCAGTGTAATAGGGGGAGTGATAGAGTGACTTGGTGGCGGACACCTGGCGTTCAGCCAAGGTCATCCCACCACGCTTAGTCTTTTTCTGCATTTCTTATTCTGGCCCAGTATAGTTTTACGGTATTTTGATCTGTGGAAGCTTTGCGTCTGATGAATATGTTAGCAAGGAAGGGAATGGTAATTTGAAGGTTCAGTGTGCGTTTCAGAACAAGTAGTTTTTGTTTTCCACGTTTCATTTGTTTTGCAGTGCTTTGTGTGGATGTGAGACTAAAGTGGTGTGACAGTATTTGAAGTTTCCTCTTTGTATTGTAAAATGCTTAAGTTGCTTTTGGGAAAGGTCAAATCTTCCAAAGATTCAGTCCGGTTTCCTAAATTATCTTTGAGAAAGGAAGATGCGTTATATAAAGATCCTTTTTATGTTGTGTGGTGTTTATTGATGGGCTACAACCTTTTTGATGTTTTTCTAAAGATTGCTAGTTTTGAGTCAATAGCTTTGTTGGTGTTTATGTCTTCATTTTGTTTGTAGTGATTGTAGTCTGTGAGGGTTTTTTGGTTTTGTTTTGTTTTTTTTTTTTTTTGTATTGGGCATTATATGTAAGAAGCTGTTGCTATTATAGAGTTTGAGAGAAGGTTAAGCTTTGAATTTATAGTGAAAATGCTTGATGAGGTCCCAGGTTTCTTTAGTGCTGACTTCTTTGAAGGGTTTATTTATAGTTTTTTCCAACATGGCACCCAAAAGGAGTAGATGCTCTTGACTCGAATCCCTGTTTTTCATGTCCCTTCTTTGTGGGCTTCTAAAAGCAACTGATACAAGTGGTGCACTCTTTCTGCAGTGCACTGTAGAATAAGACCACTGAACTCACACCTATTTGCTCCCTAAAAGAGGGAGTAATGTCTTGCCTCCCTCGAGAAGGATCCATCTGATGCAGTCATCCTCCATGTGGAAAGCAGGAGGAGAGCTGCTGTCCAGAGTAATAATTATGTTCAGGTTCAGTAGCCTACCTTTTATTTTAGTTTTTCTTGATTGGTTAATTTTACAATGGTACTATATAAAATAATCCCTGTGTGTGTATATTTATACATATATGTCCATGAAACTAATTTTCTAGAATAAGTGTAGGCAAATTTGTGAATTGCTATCCTGCCAGATCACTGTTTTGCAGTCAACATTGGTAGTCAGGACAATTCTTGACATGACAAGATAATGAAGAAACCTCCTGAAAGATCTCAGAAGTCTGTGGCATCACACAATAAAGAGTAACTTCTTACTCTAGTCAGAATCCAGCTAGATCATTAAAGAGTGTAATAACTGGCCGGTGCTAGTATTTATTACCCTTTTATTCCCTGCTTAGCCAGACGAGATTAGAAATGCATTTGCCCTTTATGTTGGGTTTATTTTTTACAAATCAAGTATTAGGGCTAGTGATAAGCATTTCTGTAATCTTTTAAAATTAATGTTTAACACACAGTTTCACTTGTTTGTCAAACACTAATACGTGTTTTTTTTATATACACCTGTATATAGAAGTGGGTGTATTTATACATATGCCAGTGCATGTATTGATACGACTTCTGTCCTGTCTGTGGCATGTTGAGCAGTTTTTTACGTAATCTTTTTTGTTAACAGAACATTTTTACAAATCATGCCCTGGATGTGAATGTAAGATGGTTAGCTGTGCTCTACTTTAAAAATGGAATTGATCGCTACTGGAGACGGGTCGCACCACAGTAAGTTATAATTTTCTTCCACTTAACCTTCTACAGTAGGTCTTGTTATATATGCCAAACTGCAAAACAATGTATTCCTTGGTTGATAGAAGTTATTTTAGAATTTATGGTGAAATTGATAAAATGTTTCAGCATTAGAACTCATTAATGAACCAGTCTGTTTTCATAGTACTTCATACAACTCTGTTTTAAGTAAAACCTGAGTTAGAAGTCTTTTTTCATGGATACTAGATTTTCTAGATTTTGAAGTGACATGATAAGCTTGATAAAGTTAACACCTGGACTTTCTGATAGTGGCAGATGTGAAATGTAGGAAGTCTCTTGAAGAGATTATTAAGGAAACATTTCATTTAAGTTGATTCAGAATTTATATTGAATATATATGTGAGAGGCAGTAGCTATCACAATAGG
>JAOXNO010006096.1:0-13971 GCA_028565335.1 Limnodromus scolopaceus
TCAAAAAAATAAAAAAGGTACTTTTATGTACCTTTTCCTAGCCTGTGAATGGAGGGAAGAAGGGACCAACACAGGGCAAAACCTTTTCTTTCAGACAAAAATCACAGCAAAACTCCAGCCCATCCCTTGCAAATTAATCAACCTTATGAACTGCTGTCAAAGTTTCAGCCCTATATAATTATTTTTGCTTGTTTATTTGAGGCAGGCTTTGCAGGAAGGGGCTTTTTGCTCAGTTGAGCCATGCAACCATCCCCCAGCAAATGAGAAGCGGAGGGGAACACTGACGCAAGCGACACTGCACCTTGCAGAGATTCGTGTGTCCTACAAGTAACCTTGCATCAGGATACAGAGCCATGAGAGCAGCCTTATGGGTACAGAGAGAGGAGGAGGAGGACAGCAAGGAGGAGGGGAAGGAGTGGCAACAGGAAAACAATCAGAGAACTCTCTGGGAATTAAGTTTTCTCTTCCTCCCTAGGAAGAAAATTTAAAAAAATAAAAATCCCTCCCCAATACAGAGATGGCAGGAGGGGATGAGTACACTCACTCCTCTACTTATAATCCTTTCCAGTGAACATCGTAACAGACACGCATGGGCTAGAGCCCGGCTATGAGCAGAGCATTTCTGCCAGGCACTTCCCACACTGCACCAGCCCTGGGGTGCAAGGGGCTGTTCCCTTTCTGCTCCCTCTCTACCCCAAGTTCCCAGCAAGGGTCCTTTTTTTTTTCCATAAACGCCTAAATATTGCTGAGGGGTGGACAATGGGGGAGAAGAGGGTCAGATTTAAAAGGCGAAGGGGAAGCAGAGAGGCGGGAAAACACTCCTGAGCCCAGCTGGCAGCCCCGTGGCCACAGCCATTCTCATTCCCGGCACGTTTCACTGCTCTCCAATGCAGCCCGGCTTCGAAATATTAGTGCGGCGCAGAGTGCCATTTTCGAGTCGCTGCAGCTCCTTCTTGGCACCGGTTCAGCTTTTTGTCTTGCCTTCTCCTCCAAGCGCCCAGCAGAGGGAGGAGGAAAGAAAGGAGGAAAAATAAAGCCCCACCGCTTCGTTGCCGGGGCCGTAAGCTTCCCCACGGCACCCCGCACACTCCCAACAGAACACACTTGGCAAACATAAATCTCTTCCCACCTCCACAGCATCCAGTTCACAGCCTCCTTTCCTCCCCCTCCTGCCACCCTTTTTCATCGCACTCTCCTTTGTACTCCTCTAAGGTTTTCTAGCCAAGCGTTACAACCTTCCATCTCCAACTTTCTCCTCCATCCCCAATCCTCCCACCTCCTCCCCTCATTGCCCACATTGGCAAACAAAAATCGTGGCATGTTTACCAATGCACTGGCATCTTCTCAGAGTGCAGAGCCACTGCACCCACAACACGCCTGGCAGGTCCAACCCAGATCACAGCTGCCCAAGCACAGGCAAGTTGCAGTGCTCACGGGTACACACACACACACATATCACAGGGCAGGGCATGCTCCGTTTGCATTCTTTGGCATTGCTGTAAATGCAAACTTCCTGCAAGCTTGCATTTGGCAACTGAATTCCTCCTCCCACTTGTGGGGCCATGAGAAAAACAGAGGCGAAATAACAAGGGAGGGAAGGTGTATTTTTTTAAGCAACCCAAACATGTCACTGAGAGCTTCCAACAACCAGCTGTGTTGGCAACCAGCTGCTGGTTCCAGCCTGGCACCAGCTTTGATTTGTTTTTCTCTCCTCTTAAACACCCTCCTCCCAAATATTTATTCCCTTTTTTTTTTTCTTTTTTTTTTTTTCCTTCCCTTTTTCCCTCTTAGCTTGTCCATAGAGGGGCTGCCTCCCACTCCTAACCACAAATCCAAAGCATCATGTGTGGAAGGAGCACCAAGGGGAGCAAAACATGACATAACATTCGATGGACCAAGAAGGGGGGAAACCCATATGTGCACATAACATATATATGCTCTTCTCTGAGGAAGGAGAGAGTGAGAGATGACCTAAAAGCAGGCAGCATGACCCTTGTGTGTGCCAGGATGTGCAAGCCCCAGTCCCCTCAATGAAGGAGGGAGGAAACAGGTTTGGTTGAGAGGTAGAGAAGAGGTTGAGGTAAAATGCATGTTCTCCATGGAAAGGACCCAAGAGAGCCAACTTTCAGCCAGTGACGTGACTCCAATTAAACCAGAGTTTGAAACACTGACATCTACAAGACAGAAATAAAGAGATATAAAATGCACCCTGTCTGGTGCCTGGAGGAAAGAGATTTAGAGAAAAAAATATAATAATGCTGATGCTGGGGATGGCTCAGGAGGGACATGGAGGGAGAAGAGAAGCTGCACTGAGGATTTTAGCATGGTGGCATGAGTGCATTAAGCTGTGAGCCAGGCTGAAGACCCAGAGCAGGGTATGGTCCCGTAGGCAGCCATTGGTGTTCTGGGGGATTTTTATAAGCTTGGTTGGATTGCTTTGTCCACTGAGATACATCAGGAGTCCTTGGAAGCCACATGAGTTAGAGGGCAGTGAAACAGATGGGCACCCAGTGCCTCCGCTCCCTGCGGCAACAAGTCCCTCCGAAGGCCCAGCAAAAGTGCCAGGAAAAGGTTGGTTCTCACCGAACACACTCTGGACACCCTGGGGAATAGCAGAGCAACTGGCTTGAAAGCGAGGTCACAGAGACAGACTGGGAGAAAGACAGCATATTTGGGGTGGTACAGACAAAACAGCAGAATCCTGAGCAGCTGCCTAATAGGTATCTTGGCAAAATCTCACCTGGCTGGGGATGACACAGAAATCGCAGGCTGGAATCATAAACATGTCAGTTGGTCTGATTTTTGCTTCCCTGGCCTGCACGCATAACGCAGGAGGAAAGCGGAGGGCTGGATGACACCCTCTTGCTGCCAGGAGCCATATGGAGGAGCTGGTCCTTTGGCCGCTGCCAGCTGCTGCGTATGGAGCGGCTGATGGGCAGGTGCTGAAGCGGGCTTAAAATAAGCAGATGCCCTGCTGTGACTGCACTCATTAAAGGATATGTGTGTTTGCATACTTAAACCTAGCCTTGGGCCTATGCTCTTAGGAGCACCTCTGCCACTGGGATGTATCCCCTGCACAAGGTCCGTGTTGGAGCTTCCTCCAGGCCACCATAGCACAGCTGGGGCTGGCTGGGTTGGATGGAGCAATATGCAAGTAGGGCCACCAAATTCCCTCTTCCGAGTTGTGGTTTCACTTTCCCAGGCCCTTTGCATAAGGATGTTATCCAGCATTGGCAATGGTTCCTCCCAACATTTGCTTCTAAAGTCAGCCAGTGTCCATCCGAATCCTCTCTCCCAGCTGGTTTACACGTCTGTTTTCTCTCTTTGCTATTCCTCAGGCTTAGGATAGGTTTCTTGCCCTTCCCTCCAGCCTTTAATACCAAGCATTTGGCAAGGCAGACTAGGTCCCTCACATGTGTCCATGGCAAAGCAGACCCTGAAACCTCAGCTGGAGGCCCACGCAGAGAAGCATCCCCACCTGAGGTATCTATAGCTCATGGAAGTAACTCTCAGATAGAGGCATTTTCAGATCCTTTGAGTTGAAAGGCGCTATAAATAAAAGATATTACTGACTAACAAGTTCTCAGTTGCAAACTGGAGTGGGAAAGAATATTTTAGTATCTTCTTTCTAAGCACATAAACTCATGGCAGACATGAACATTCAGGTCTTCAGAGCTGAAAACTTCATGCAGTATGCAGTATGTTGAGTTCACGCACTCGATCTCCTGTTCTCTCTAAAATCCACACTGCCCCAATGCTATATCCCCCCAGTGCAGCGAGCATCCAAATATTGTGTCGTTTTGGGGGTTACAACAGTAAATATACATTCCGTGGTGATCTTTCCCAGGAAAAACAGCCTTCGCCGCTGTAAGCTCGCAAATAGATGGTGCCTAAAGATTTTTATCAACTGACTTCTGATGCTTCCCTTCCTAGGGTGAGCAAGCACTTTGTATCCATCTAGATTGCTTTAGTGAAGTGACCCAGCACTGTGCTTCGCTGCTGAAAGTTCAGGTCCCAGTTGCGGGCCTAAACTTTCTCCATCTCTGTCACCCATGCTGCTAGGGAGGGTTTTTTTTTTCCAGGCTGGAAAAGAAATAAAACAATTGTGCAAAATACAGAGAAGATGTGGCAAAGCAGAAGGGGGAGGAAAGTGATCCCGATGTGCATGGTGAGATTGAGGAGAGGAAATCCTTCAGGCAGTACAAGGCACTTCATCACATTCTTCTTTTTCTTCACTGAGGATAAAATCTTGCTCAAGAGGCAATTAAAATGTTACCGTCAAGGAAAAGCTTTTAGGATGTCTCAAAGAACTTGTGTACGTGCGCAAGTGCATGGGGAGAGATGCAGAGAGGCAAATCACTGTTAGTGACGGGTGAACTACAAAACGTTGGGTGGCTTGTTTTGGATAAAGATCCCCTCATGCAGCCCTCAGTCTTCAGAGCTGGGTTGGGAATGTCTTAAGAACAGACCCTTCTTGCATGATTTCCACTATCTCTCAGAGCAGTCGCCCATGCCAAAAATACCACAAAACCAGCTTTTCTTTTTTCTTCTTTTTCTTCTTTTATGCAGTGTTTTGGCTCTTCTGCTTCTGGTTCCAAGCAAAACCTAAAACCACAGTCTTTGACTTGAAAGTTGGACTGTGCTTATTTAATTTCAAGCCATTCTGGTTCTCATGACTGCATACATATGAGGGAAATAAGGAAAAACAGTGCTGTGATTGTATGGAAAACTTTAAAAGAAAAGAAGGCTGCCTGAAAATTGGCAGAAAAACAAGCTGGGTTCCCTAAGAGAGGACTACAAGACCTGATTTCTCCCACTTTAAGCAGACTACTCATCTGTAAACTGACTATTCTCCCCACAGATAATATGTGAGATAACAGCATTCCCAGTTCAAATGAGCCTGTTAGCCTTGGGTGGTTATTAGTGGTACACACTATTAGTCCGTACACACTATTGAATCAATAAACAAAATAAGGATTTAGAAGAGAGTCTTGTTTCCCCACCCAAACTGGAAACTCATCATATCTGTAGTAGCCCTAATTTGACAGAGAAGGAAGAAAGAAAATAGTTTGAACATGATCCGGTGCCCTCAGTTTTCTTAAATCAGAGTGTAATTGAGGTAAAATAGCCCGAGGATGGTGCTGTTAGGATGAAAGTGGTATGTTTTGCTTAAGTCCTCTGGACAATCAGGGCTGGTTTTGATCTCTGGCTGGATTTACACCAGGATCTCTCAAGTAATATTGCTCAGTGTGTAAGGCAGATCAGAATCAGGCAGTGTGCTTTTAAAGATGTCCCTGGACTATTCACCTTGGGAAGGTTAAAAGCACATATGTTCACACTACGTGTAGTAAAGAATTAATGTTTTGCTGGTAAAGACCAGATGATGTTCATGGAATCACAGAATCACGGAACTGTCAGAGTTGGAAGGGACCTCTAGAGATCATCTAGTCCAACTCCCCTGCTGAAGCAGGAACGCCTAGAGCACATCACTCAGGACTTCCTCTAGGCAGGTCTTGAAGATCTCCAGAGAAGGGGACTCCACAACCTCCTTGGGCAGCATGTTCCAGGGCTCTGTCACCCTCACCCTAAAGAAGTTTTTCCTCATGTTTGAGTGGAACTTCCTATGTTCCAGCTTGAGCCCGTTGCCCCTTGTCTTATCGCTGGAAACCACTGAAAAGAGTCCGGCTCCAACATCCTTCAACCCACCCTTTAGGAATTTGTAAACATAGGTTAGGTCTCCCCTCAGCCTTCTCTTCTCGAGGCTAAAGAGTCCCAGCTCTCTCAGCCTTTCCTCGTAAGGGAGGTGCTCTAATCCCTTAATCATCTTGGTTGCCCTACACTGGACTCTCTCCAGTAGTTCCCCGTCCCTCTTGAACTGGGGAGCCTGGACACAGTATTCCAGCTGTGGCCTCACCAGTGCAGCGCAGAGGGGGAGAATGACTTCCCTCGACCTGCTGGCCACACTTCTCCCTATGCAGCCCAGGATTCCATTGGCCTTCTTGGCAACAAGGGCACATTGCTGGCTCAAGAAGAGCCTGCCATCCACCAGGACTCCCAGATCCTTTTCCTCAGAATTACTTCCCAGAAGATCCCTCCCTAACCTATACTGGTGCCTGGGGTTCTTCCTCCCCAGGTGCAGGACCCTACATTTGTCCTTGTTGAACCTCATTAGGTTCTTCTCCGCCCAGCTCTCCAGCCTGTCCAGGATGCTGATCATTTTTGTCAAAACTTGACTCTTGTGCAGCTTCTTAGTTTAGATGGTGGGACAGAGGGATGGGTTTAACTTTTGGCTTGAAAGAAAGAAAGTAAAAAATCCGGACCCTTTCAAGAGTGCTGAACAGTTGAGAAATCTGTCCCTGAGCTTTTTTGAAAAAGTGACCCAATCAATCTAGTTATTACACCATTCTCTTGCCTGTGACTGACACAGGGATTGATATTTACTTGCAGGAAATGCTGGCGAGAGATGGGGGTTCCCATTCACTCATGCTGTTTACCACTCCCCTGAGATCACAGGCTTCAGCGACGATGGAGCATATCGCTTCACAGGTGCACAGTTTATATGCTAAAACGGGTTGTAAATCAGAGCGGAGGAAGAAAGGGCTGGAATAATGCTTGTTTGTAGAGGTAACCATTGGAAAGGGGGTTTGACTGTGTTCACTTTACAGGTCTCATCTCCTTAGTCTACGCTTGCTCACACTGCACCAGAGGGACTGGGTCCCAGGTCAGAAATCCAAGAAGCATGCCAATAATTTGCCAGAGATTACACAGGGGGTGAACTTGTCCCTCTGATCTCCATTATTAGTTCTAACCCAGGAATTCTCATACCCTTTTGGACAGATGGCTGATCTTATGTTAGATTTCCCGTTGAGGCTGAAAGCAAATCCACATAAAAGCTGAAAGTAAACAACCTTCGAATTCAAAAGGCATTAACTTGAACTACCAAAGCATTTGCAGCGTATGCTGCAGATGTCAAATAGACAGTTTCCTACAGCCCTGAGCCTAGACACATAACTAACTTACATAGAAAAACCTTCCACCCTGCCCGAAAACCCATTCTGTGCAAAACTCACTCTCCTCGCTGGCGTTTTAAGGGCTGGAGCCTTGGCTGGAGTGAATTAATGTAGTTGTTCTGATTTGAATAGAGCTATGCCAATTTATACCAGATGAGGATTTCACTCTTTGGAGGCCAAGTGGGAAATGGCTATCCACTACTTTTTTAACAGTATGGTTTGAGAAAAAAATAAAATGTGGTGTATTTTAAAGAGTGAAAGAACACTAAGTAAGTTTTTTTTCCATTTCTATGATTAATTTTTGAAGAAACCTATTACAGAGCTTGGTCCTAAAGACTCAGGCTTTGCAGAAAAATGCATATAAATAACAGAACTTATAAATACAAACAACACAAGTTACCCAATTTATTCTGATCCCTGATACTTTCCAAAATATTACACCAATATAAATGAATGGAGATTTTTAAGACAATGGTAAGTCTTAGATGGGAAATCAGACTTTAAACTCTTTAACTTGAAGCCACTAGACTGATGCAGCTCATCGGAAAATTCCCCTTCTCTTTCCTTCAGCCATCCTTATTTTCACTTTACAATTCAGTGTAAGCTGGCAATTAGTAATACTTCATCTGTTTATAGAGTCTTCCATCTGAGGATCTATAAACACTTTGTAAACACTAATGAATTAAGCTTCTTAACACCCCCTGTGAGACAGATACTACTATCTCATTCGCACAGCTCGGAGAAGAGGTGCAGGTTTGCCACGGGTCTGAGTCAGCCAGTGGCAGAGCTGGGAAGTCACTCTAGACACTGAACCTCACCTTCAGCTCAATAACACAAGACTTTCAACAGATGTGGTGATGTGTCTGGCAACTTCAGAAGCTTATAATTATCTCTCGGGGCTTCTAGTGTGCCCTGATGTCTTGCAGGCTGAAAACACAGAAGGTTGAACTTCTACCCATAGAGAGAACTTGGGTCCCACTTACTGTTGGACAGAAACACCATGAATATTCCATTCATCCTCACCTGAAACAATCACTCACAAATATGATCCTCTGACATTGCAAACAGGAGAGAAAATTGGGAATTCAGCTGTCCTTACTCATGTTTTAATAGTATCACAAATCCTGGACAAAACAATGTAAAGGTCTGGGAGGTTTCCTTTCCTTTTCTTTGCATCTTTAATTGCCCTTATCTTTTTATCATATAGAGGAAAAGTAAAATATTCAAGCCTGCCCTCAAGTCATGATGACAAGAGGAACCTACAGGATTTTTAAAGGAAGCATAAAGGTTTTGCTTAGATCCTAGGCAAGCCTTAGGACAAGATAGGCATTGATGAGTATTTTTTTCCAAAGCACAATCTCGTTGATTTAAGAGCAGCTAATGTCTGGCACCTATTTGAAACATTTTTCCACATAGCCCTTCTCTGAATGCATGGCAATCAGACAATTTTCATGATGATTCTTCTGTCTAAAAATACGCACCTTCCCTGCTTTTCAATTTGTCACTGAGCCAGTCAGCCTGTTTACTGTTGAAGTTTTGCCCATTTAATAGTGCTCTTAGGAAAGCTTAATACAACCATTGACCAATTTATCACTGTCACAAAAAGAAAAGCCTTGGAAATTATTCATCTAAGCAGGAGTCAAGAGTAAGAGTCTCTTATTATAGAGATCGGTCAATAAGAAACAATGTTATGGAAGCTATTCTAAACAGACCAGATTATTTTTTTTAAACACCTCTTTTCTTCCACAGATTGAAATTGAGGAGAATAGTAAATAAAATATTTGGGTTTGCTTTCAAAATTTGTTGAAAATTGTGACCTTAAAACCCAGAAATGGGGCACTACAGAAGAGGCAGACATTTGACATATTCAGCATGTTGATTTGTGAACTATTAGCAGGTTACTATTTGCCTAAAAATACGTATTTGAAATTATTTTCTAAAAACTCTTCTTGATCTCTTCCCAATTCATGAGATGTTAAATGTTTATATGACACAGTGATGTTTGTCTCCTTAACAGAAGGACATTACGATCCCTAGAAGCAGGTTTCCAGCGGGAATATTAAAGGCGCTATTCAGGAATATTCTCCAATATTCACAGCCTCCACAGCCACTCTTGCTTGCAAACATGTTTGCTGGAATATTTGTCAAGAGCAAACACAAAGGGATGGTGGGAGAAAGTGTACAAAGTCTAACCAAGCTTATAAAAACCCAACAGCTAATGAATATGTGTGGAAAATGTCTTACGGTATTTCCTCAGCTACGGATGCTAATTAGGAAAGCCTATAAAGCTAAAACTCTTTTGCTGCTTACCTCCTCATGTACTCCAGAATTGAAAGCCACTTCCATGGCTCTCTTTTATCATGTTCATCCCTGTTACATATGCTGGATCCAGAAGCAGTTTTTAACAATTTTTTTGTGCGTATCAAATGGGTGAGGTTATGAACAACTGGACAGAGGCCCAGAAACTCATTTCACATAAGCATATCAATGGCTAACAGCTTTTTACTGTCTCTGACCAAAAAAGACCTACAACAGATATGAATCTATATGTAGATTGGTCAATATGTAATATTGTCCAATACTGAAACACCACAGTGTTACATAGTACTATGGAACCTCCCTTCAGGCCCCTTTCTTCCGTGACAAAACCAGCTTTTTGATTGGGTCTTCTTCTATAAAAAAGTCCAATAGGTGCCCAAAGTTCATGTTGCTACACCCCAAAAGCACATGGCCAGGGAAGGAAGGAGAATCACATGGAAAGCCAGTGGACATCCACAGGTCTACATGTCTGAGTGCTTGAGGATGGTGAATTATGGAGGCCAAGCCAAGTCAATGCCATGCAGGTGAGAAAATACCTGAGAAAATCAGTTCTTATTGAGTGCAAACACTGGTTAAAAACCCAAGGCACTGAGATCCAGCATTTTTAGTTAAACAACAACCAAAGGAAGCATTTGTGATGCATGGCAGCAGGACACAGCATGAGGCTAACATAAACTTGCCCACTGAAAAACCCATGTGGGTTTTTTTTTCTTCTTCAATGAGCTGTATTTTACAAACTCTGGACCAAATTCTAAAGGGAAACTTTAATTCAGTGGGACTACTGTGAACCTCCTCTGCCACACTACTGAAGATAACACAAGACAGGATAGTCTGCTCTCAGGGACAGGCTGAATTTGTACCTGGGCTCCTCAGAACACTGTTCCAACGTCAAGGCTCACCATAAGCTCTTGTAACTCACCATGGTATCTGTTTTCCAGTAAAGCATGACACATCCTTTTTCACATGACTGAGTATGTTTTCTGAGTGGGAGTTTACTGAAAATGATCTTTGCTCTGCTGTGCATGCATCCAGCTCACATAGTAATGAGACAGAGTTGTTCTCCTTCCTTTAAAAAACTGCAAATCCTAGTTCACTGCAAATAGGTTTTTATTTCACAAATTCTGCCCAATAACTGAATACATCATTACTTATGTTTCTCTCTCCTGGAAGGTAAGGGAAAGCGATGGGCCATCCACAATTTTTACAGACTGTCCATTCCAGTCATGCATTGCTACACACGGTACTGTATAATGCATGAGTTATCTGCAAAGACAATGGAGGAGTAATGAAATAAGCAGATTGTCCATCAGCAGGCTTTTAAAACACTAGTATTGCAATTTGAGATGCAGTCAGCTATTGCATGCATATGACCTTTATTTATGGAGATGATAAAGGCTCTCTGTCAGGAGCAATCAAGCTGCCTTTTTACTTTCTGCCTTTCCTCACATTAAAGAAAGTTGCTGTCTGGTTATTTTATTCTCATGAAAGCTCCAGATTTGGGAGGAAAATCGGGATTTACTTCCTGACTCATCTATTAAAAATAGAGGTCTAAAAACCAGACATCTTCATCCAAACAAAGCACCAGGGACTCCCTGTAGTGATTCCTCTCCTCCTAACGCAGATGATATCTGAAATAGGTGGATCTCATAGGAGTTACATACTTCTCTCCATCAACAAGAGAG
The DNA here is from genome assembly GCA_028565335.1 of Limnodromus scolopaceus. Classification (NCBI taxonomy): domain Eukaryota; kingdom Metazoa; phylum Chordata; class Aves; order Charadriiformes; family Scolopacidae; genus Limnodromus; species Limnodromus scolopaceus. The sequence continues at coordinate 11,012 of JAOXNO010006096.1, forward strand.
CGAGCCAAGGACAACTAGCCCAGCTGTAGGTGAGAACACCACAAATGCTCACACCACCAGTTGCACACATTCACTCACCTATAACTTCAATTTTGTATACTTTTCTATCATCAGTGTTGTTCTAAGTAATTTCATGACAGCATCGAACAATGTTTCCCCAAACTCCATTCCAAGCACCAATGGTAGGTAAGTAAAAAGGGGGAAGGCTGGCATGGATCAAAGGGGAGGATAGTGCTAACATTAACAGCCACCATATGAGGAGCATTTTGCACTATAAATAAAATAGCATTGCTCAGCTACACGAGGAGCGAAGTTCTGAAGTCACTGAGTCACACAGCTGTGGCTCAGGGGAGGATTTCGGTTCACGCTCAATGCTGTGTTTGATCACTGGTACATCACCCAAAGGTTCACAGCAAAACAGATGATGGGACACAGAAAAGCTCTTCTTCTTAATACTGCAAAGGGAATTGCTGCTTGCTGACTGACAGCTCCCCAACCAGCTTATGTGCATCTAATTACCGAGCCATAACTCAAATCAAAATGCCCCATTGCAGCTGGTGTCTCACTTAATCCATTCATAACACAAGCTAATTAGCATTGATGCTTTTGGAAAAGTTTATTCCAAATGCGGTTAAGTCCCAGGCTTTCAGCTTAGTTGCTAGGACCCATTGAGGGTCCTGGGAGAGGCTGTGTTTCTGCCCAGAAGGCATTTTCTGGCCTGCTGATAGCTTAGGAGTGGGTTCAGGGGAAGATGCTGTGCTGGGCTGAGATGAACACTGGCATATAAACTCTTGCTAAGCTGCTTTTGCTGCTACACCCTACCTCCATGCAGAAGAGTTTGTGGCAGAATCAAGATATTTCATAGTTTTCCTCCTTGGAAACTTGGTAACACTTGGAGCAATAGTTTTGATTTGACTATGCACAGCTGTCCACTGCATGGAATGACCTTTAGCCCCATCCTTGGCAAAATTAAATTCTCTCAATGTCTGACTACTCCATCCACAGGGACTTGAGTAGTGGAGCCAGAATTGTCAGAAACAGAGCTTGCAGCTCTGGGGGAAGCCTCCTTGTTATTCAAAAGGAAATAAAGCAGTTGTATAGGAGTAAACATGGATGCATGCGAGTGCCTTTGCTTGACAGACATCATCCATGCACTTGGTGCCACGTGCGTGTATGTAAACAGAGTTTTCTCAAGTGTTTGTCAGCAAATATGTGTTTTTATTAGATTTGCCTCTCAAAAAGGGCTGGGATTCTGCTGCTCCTCTGCATTGTACCACTGCAAAATGTAATTTCTATTTATTTAAGTCTAAGCGTGCATACATCCCATATGGTGATGTTTATAGGGCCATCCAGATGTATATCATCTAACACGTGTATACATATGTATAGGTGCACACACTTTCGGTGTGTTTACTGGCCACTGCAATAACAAAGATGTTTAGATTGCAAGAATCAAAAAAAAAATAGGTATTTCCCAACTTTATAGCTATTTGTGCAAACTTATTTCTGTTTGACTGGGTGTCTCTCTGGCAGTGTGACCAAAGCAGTCTCCTGCACAGGATAGGAAAGGCATGTTGCCATGGGATTAACATGCATGTGCCCCCACCCGCATCATGGGTGTACCAACAAGGATAACCCAGCTCTTCCTAATTTTTTAGCTGATTGATTCAGCAGCCTGAACACAGAAAACAGAAATTATGTTGGGTCCAAAAGTGAACCCATCCCTTCCTTCATAGAGGATTGTCAGAGACAGATATGCACTGCTTTGGCTCGCAAGACTTGCTACAACCACTGCTAGTGGGAGACTGCAAGGAGTGAGACACCAGCTCCACCTGCCCCATGAGCCCCTGGGGATTTCTCTCTTTGCTATTTTTGCTTTGGCTGCACTGTGGGCCCAGCTCTGCAGAAGATTCAAGTTCAGTTATTATTCTGACCTGCTGCCAACATTTTCCTGAGAAACACAAGTGAGAAATGGGGAACGACAATCTTGCAAAGCCCATAATTCAGACAGAATGGAGGGGAGTTTCATGGGAGAAGGAAAGGGCATGTCTTTGGTCACAGAGCTTTTGTCCCTGCCAAAATTCAAAGGCTCTTTTTCAAACAATTGAGATATTACAGCTTCTTTAAAAAAAAAAAATAAAATAAAGAGGCCACAAGAACCTTTGATAATGGAAAATGTTAGGAATTTAAAAATGCTGGTCTTAGTAGACAAGAAAGCAAGATGGTCTCCAAAACTCTGTGAAATCATGTTACAGTGGAGCATGTTAAATAACCCAAATATAGGAGTCACTGCTGCTGCCCTGTTGCACACACCCTACTAACTGTTCCTGCTATTTACGGATTCACGGATTTGACAGAGTTGGAAGGGACCTCTAGAGATCATCTAGTCCAACTCCCCCGCTAAGCAGGATTGTGTAGAGCACGTTACTCAGGACTGCATCCAGGTGGGTCTTGAAAATCTCCAGAGAAGAGGACTCCACGATCTCCACTGTGGGAGACAGTGTCAAAAGCCTTGCTGAAGTCAAGGTAGATGACATCTGCTGCTCTCCCCTCATCCAGCCATCTATTTATAACATCATAGACGGCTATGAGACTAATTGGCCTGTAGTTCCCTGGTCCTCCTTCTTGCCCTTTTTGTAGACTGTAGTGATATTTGCCTTCCTCCAGTCCTCAGGCACTTCTCCTGTTCTCCAAGACCTTTCATAAATGATGGAGAGTGGCTCAGCAATAACATCTGCCAGCTCTCTCAGCACTGAGTTCTTCCTTGAAGTATGACCAGCCTTCCTGGGCACCTTTGCCCTTCAGGACTGTGTTAAAGGGTTAAGTAGTTGTTTATTTCTGTCATAGATAAGGCCTGAAATCTTGGAGTAGTTTGTCTTAGTTTTGAAGCCTTCCAGATGCTTGCTTATCTCAAATGTCTAGCTCTCTAAGAACAGGACGAGAAGCATAACAGAAGCCAA
>JAOXNO010006097.1:0-13944 GCA_028565335.1 Limnodromus scolopaceus
TCTGTTTTCTCCTGATATTGCCTGAACAATTTTATTCTCATGTACATACTTATCTTCCTACTGCATGTAATTGTGTGGTAGTAATGGGTGATCTTGTACCAAAACTACCATCAGAAAGCCGTTTATGCTCCACTTTTATACTGGTGTAGGCTTTTTTTGGTGGATTGTGTGTTTTGCTTTGTTTGCTTGTTTTTCTTCAAGCTGAGGATAGGATCTGTGTTATGGACCCTTGTGTTCACTTCCATCGCCCATTCTGCTTCACTTGCTGAGTCTTGATCCAGGGCTTCTCCCCCTGAATCCAGGGGGATTCAAAGACCTATCTCCTATCCTATCAGGGAGGATGGAAACCTCTTCTGCACTGGCAGAGCAATGGGGCTCTGAATAATGGCATCCTACAGTGAAACCCCATACTTCTAGAGCTCAGATGCTGGTGACAGTGAAACGCTGTTAGTGGTGATGTGGGGCATGACTGTGATAGGACACACCTCCTGGATTACCTAAACCTTGGGAAAGTAGGAAGAGTGAACTGAATCACCAGAGCTGGTAGAGACAAAGCCAAAAAGGATGTTTGTTAAGGTTAAACAGCCCCCCTCCTTCTGAGGCCTTCTGCTTTGCCAGGGGAATCACTGTATTCACCATTCCCTCACAGTAACTGTCAGAGATGTAGGCCCATCACGTGGAATAGCTTCTAGTAAGGAAAAATAGGGAGATAATCAATAAGTGGCTAGTTGGAAGGAGAAGGCCCTCATTGAAATGACCTTGAGTTGCCTTGGTCACAAGGCGGAGTCTGGCAGAGATGCACTCATGCTACTCCCAGTCTCTGCCCAGACCATAATCAGAGGTAATGCCATGAACTCTACTGACCTGGGAGGTCTGCTGGTATTTATCACTCCAGTGAACAGTATGCTTGCCAGCCTAATGAATTAAGTACCTCTGGGGTGGAGCTGCAACACACGAGACTCATTATCTTATTGTGAAATAAACAGAATGTTATGGAATAGCACAGATTATCAGAAAAGGATACACAGGACCAACATCCCCTTTGTTCCTGCAGGCAGGTCATGGCATAACTTTAGCAAGTCTTGCTGCTTCCAATACGTATAGGTACATAATTTTTGTTGCTTACAAAATAGAGTAAGGAAAAGAATGAGCACTATGATGGTTATAGCAGCATTTAATTTCTGTTCTTCCAAGCTGCGTTTCACTTTTAATACAAATTACTTGGGTTCTGTCTTTGAAGTAGAAGAGAGGAGCTTCATCCCTCTCAAGGATGAAGGTTTGGTTTTAAAAAAGATAATGAAAACTGTACATTAATAGATGGAAGACAGCTGTTCTGCACTCTTGGCTACCTATAAATGGCCAGGATTTAGGATTTTAGCTAGCATTTGCAGAAATAATGGAAACATTTCTCTTTGTAGCTCAAGAAATAGCTGGATACTTTAAAAGAGATCTGAAAAGCAGTAAGAGATACATCAGCATAGCAAAGGAAACTTCCAAGTCTAATGTCCAGAGGGACTTCCATCATATCTGCAGATATATAAGTATTTGGGGAAGGGGATAAGAGGTAGTAACCACAAACTGAGTGGACAGCCCTCAGAAGGAACAAAAGCCTGCTCTATAGAAGATAAATGAGACCTTAATATTAAAAATGGGAAGAAAGATAATGATCATACCAAATTTTTACTTTGGAGTGTAGTGATACAATGCTTTCAGGATAAAGGATGAGCGGCACTGTGGCATATGAGGAAATCACAGACTCGCAGATCATGCAGTAAGTGAATCCACTTTATTGCTACACAGAGAAACTTATATACGCTAAGACACAAACCCACTCCCCTCGTAATGCCCAATCATGGACTTACAAAAATATTTTTCACCTTCTACTGAGCTTATCACAATAACAGGTACTCTGCTACCAAGAGAAGTTTCGGTTCCCAGGCTGTGTTCTGTTTTTTTGTCAGGATGTGCTTCAGGATGTGAAACTTGTGTTTCTCATTCCTCCCCTGCTCTCAAGGTCGCTACTGGCACACACTGTTGCTCCAGATGCATGTAGTGCACGTAAATCTTAGCTGTGTGAGTGAACTTTAACTGAACCCACACGGCACATATCTGAATGCTGCAAAGAGTCTAGGAAATATGGAGGAAAAGTGATCATCCTTATTGAGAGGCAAAATGATTCTCTTCTCTTTAAGCAACCTGAAGATGATCCAGGTTATTATAGCAGGAGAAAGGACTAAGTGATTCAGTGCATCTACTCTAGCGCTACCAGTAAGAATCAAGTAATTCTCATCTGTTGTAATCAAATGTAATTTGGTCAAAAATAAGCAAGTGAGTATAGCCTTCCAGGATTGGATTTTGATTTAGACTTGGTTCTGCAGTTTTATCAACTTCATATGCCTTGAAAGAGAACATTTCAGTTTGTGACCCCGGATGCTCTGCAGTGGTTTATCATTCCCATTTTAGCAAAACCACAAGGTCTATGAATAAAATAGCAAGAGAAAACAAGCAGCAAAACTGTAACTAATAGCATTCGTTAGCTCATTCTGTTATTAATGAAAGCACAGTTTAACAGCAATATTTGTTTTTTGTTTAGCTTAATGACAAATGTTCCCATTAGGCTCAACTTTTACTTTTGTAACAGTAATTGTGATCTTCATGTTGCTGGAAAAAGGAATGTGATGATTACCACTCAATGGGGACAGATGTGGATTAGACTCTACTATATAAAATATTGTGTGTAATTGTAAACTTAGCTCTTCTGTTTGAATAATTCATGACCAAACTGATTTGGAGACTTGATAGATATCACATGAATGAGACTGACACAAAAGTTTTTTCTTGTTTCTTTTCCCTCTAGTTCCATTGCCCTGTGATTTCAAAGCTTGCCATGGTTCTCAGCCCTGCTTTGATTATCAGACACTGAGTCCATTCTTAGAGTTGGTGCTCTCAGACCAGATCCAGTAGGCTGTAGAAAGGGAGCTCAAATATTGTCAAGCAAGGAGCCCTGTAATTATTTGTCTCATTAAATAAGCATCTCAGTGCTCAGTGTTACACCTTCACGTAGTGGTCTTTCTGCTTGAATTCAGGTGCTGCATTTCTTGCTGCAGTTGCTGTGGATAGCAAAGCTCTCACGAGCATGTGAATGATCAGGCCCTGTGGTGTGGCCCTTATTTGAGCCAGGCAGGTATAAAGCAGCCAATATTTTAAACAGCAGAGTTCAGAGCAGTATCTACCTCCTAGCATTAAGTATTCACAGATTTTATTTTAATGATATAGATGAACAAGGCAATTCAGAATAGCATTAAATCTTTGTTTCTGACAAATATCTTCACTGTCTCCTTTCTTCTAACATACTTATTCAAATAGATCTTTCAATTGTATATCTTTAAGAAACTTGCAAAAAAAGAGAAAAATCTTGAGAGTGGGGAAAGGAAGATACTCCCCCCTCCCATGCAATAGGGAAAGAGTTAACTGACTTCTGATAACAGAAGAGCCCATGAGTCCAAGGTATTGCAATCATGGGTGCAGAGACGAATAATCAGATTAGTGACCAGATAAGGGAATCTTTCTCCAGCAAATCTTTGAAATTTATAGTTCAATTACAAGAGTTGTCTGGGAATGATCATAAGAAGCCCCAGCTTCCCAGAAAATATTAAGCTGAACCAAAGCAGAACTGTGCAACTGAAAATGGGGAAGGAGAGAAATGGGATCTGAGAATGCTGGCAAAGGTTTGGAAAGAATATTAATATAAATAAGCATTAATGTTTTCCTTTTACATGGAACAGACTCCAGAAAGTGAGGCTTGATGTAGGATGCAGCAGCTGAAAGGGGCAACCAAGACAATGAGGACAGCTGCTCAATTCCAACTGCGTACTTCTGAACTGTGATCTCCAAAAGCTGTGTATGGGTGGGAGCAGGGTGGTTGTGGTTGGAAATCACCAGCTGGGAGGAAAACTCTCAGAAGTTTACACAAGGCACTGTTTAAAAACTGAGTGCATTCGCTCAAAGCAAGCTTTTGGTTGGGTTACATGGACAGAAAACTGGTAGATGTTTGGATAGAGTATAATAAAAAAACCCCTTGTTTTCACTCTACAGAGTTTTAAACTACGGAAATTTAATTAGAGACAGCTCAAGGAGGCAGATGACCGTCGCTACATTTGTACTACTAAATGAAACAGAACCAGTCACCGATTGCCAATGCCTACACTACGTAGCTTTTGGCCATGGGTTTCCTCTCGGCCCCCATCCAGCACTTGTATAGCATAATGATTATTTCTGTGCGGTGGATAAAACTGTGTGAAGGCTCAGGTTTCAGTCTGCCAGACCAGTGTTTTCATAGCATGAAACTGAGGGCATGCATTGCATATCCCTGACACATACTATGCTATGTACCTGAGGATTCAGATGCTGCTGGGATAGTCCTGGAAGACTGTGTAAGAGAAAGGAGCTAGCCCCGGTGGTTTTGGCATCTCCATACTGTGTACTGGAAGCAGTCTCCAGCAAGTGTTAACTCCCTGGCATTATTTAGGACTTTGTTGACTCAGGTCAAAACTATGCCAAGGAGCGTGTTAAGTGATGTGTGTGATTTATGGCCCAGCGAGTGAGCTCATTGCCTGGTTGTGTTTTACTTAGCAATATGGTGAAAATATTTTCATTAAAATAGAGAAGATGGAATTTAGTACAAGATGAAAAAGAGAGTGCAGAATTAATGACTGGATGTGGCTTTGCCAGCGATGCTTAGAGAATCAGGGTGCATACATGCACATACTCCTATTAGGACCTCCAAATGCACTGACTGTCCTGCTCCTCATGTGGCATGGCTTCTCTTCTTCCTCAGTAGCAGTGGCCTCTCTTCCCCCAGCAATCACCAGCTCCATCCAGCACCATAGTGACTGTGGCTTGCTCTAAAGGAGGGACTATGGTCAGAAAGATGTATCAGACAAGGGATTTTATACAGAGATAGAAAGACAAAAAAGACAATTCACTGAATCCTGAAATTCAGTTCACTGGAAATTTCAAAATGTTTGGGTTTTGTTCCAAATCAAAACACAGCAAACAAAAAGGCGGAAAAAAAAGTATTTCCATTAAACTAGAAATTCTCCTTTTTTTCTGGTCAGCTCGGCAGCAGGATTATTAGAAAAATTTAATATAAAGCATGATTAAGGGAATCTCCATTCCTACTAAAATTGACTATTATAGCAGCCTCCTCCCTGAGAGGGGATTAAAGCAGCTTGATAAAAGCAAAGTGAAAGCTGAGAGGCAAGAAAGTAATTATCAATATACCTAGGGAAAGCACTGGGGAGGAGGTGAGTAATTTCAAGTAAAGGACAATTTTGACACACAAAGAAATGGATTTTTGCAGGCCATGAATATATTTAAGCTGAAATTAGGTGAATACTCATAACCATTAGAGAAGCTGAGTTTTGATTCCCCAAAGCTCAACCCCATGTTGCTTAAGATGGAATTTAAGAGAGTTTGAGATGTTTAGATGATACAATAGCTGGAAATAGTGGACTAGACCCCTGCATCTAAATTGTAGGGGATGTGTTGAAGAATATCATCATTTCCTCTCTGCCCATGTGTACACTTGATCCCATCATCCAGATCATTTATGAAGATATTAAACAGCATTGGGCCCAATATCGATCCCTGGGGGACCTCACTTGTGACAGGCTGCCAGTATGAAAAAGAGCTATTTACCACCACTCTATGGGTGTGGCCTGTCATCCAGATCCCCACCTACCACACAGACCACTTGTCTAGACCTTAACACATCAGTTTCTCTAGGAGGAGGCTGTGGGAAACCGTGTCAAAAGCTTTGGAGAAATCCAGGCTCCACCACCACAGAGAAACAAGGGACTGGCAGAGAAGTTGGATAAAAAAACTCTTTTCCCTGTTTGGCTGTTGGTCTTTCTGTTCTGGTCAATAATATAAAAATAATTCAAAAAATCCTCAAAAAGAAAGAACAGGGGAAAAGTGACATGCTTAGATTTAATTTTATATACAATTTGTCACTCAGTATGTGTCCCTCTATGATTCTGCTTGCATGTGATCATTTCAAGCACATAAGGCAGATTTGAAAAAAAAATCATTAAAATAAAAAAGAGGGGTGGGGAAGATTGTGACAAGCCAAGTTCGAAGTATGAGGAAATGAAGGAAATCAACAAGAGGAGTAAGGAAACCTAAAGCATGAACACAAAAATTACCTTGTTGGCAAAACATAGACTTATTAGTATGATAACTCACATAATAGGACTATTTAATAATAAAAGATATAGCTCTGCACTGGTCCTGAATTCCAGACAGGGGAGGAAGTTGAACTTGTTGAAAGCCTCTGGCTAATGGTGAAAGAGAAGAACACAACTGTGACTGTTGTTAGACCAAGACACCCAAACAGAGAATATTTGCTGAGGAAGCCTTTTTTACAAATAACATGACAAATCATTCAATGCACAGGACCAGAGAGTCATGAGGGAGGTTAACTGTCCAAAGAAGAGTTAGGAAAGGAAACATCAGGACAGAGATGAATTAGCATTGGTCACCATTTCTGGTGCAGTAGAAAAAACACAGAGGAGAGGCTCTTCTGGATGTGGTTGTAACCAGTGAAGTATAGTTGTTTGAGAATAGGATGATGAAAGGCAACTTGGAGACAGTGACTATGAAATTATAGAGAAAGAGAATAGGGGAAAACAAGAAAATCATGGACTTGAAGCAGGCAAACTTCCACCAACTCAAGTCAACAACAAAATCAAAGGAAAATATAATTAAGTTGTTGTGGCAGAAAACATAATTTATCCCTATCAGAAGGGAAAAGTATTGAGAGATGAGTTTAGGTAAGCCAGAAACTTTTAATTGATCTCAAGCTCACAAAGTTCCACCTGGAAAGTGGAAATCAGATCAAATTCTAAAACATATAAAACAAACATGAGTATATAAAACACAATCAGAAGACCAGGGCACAAAACCAACATACAATTGTAAAAGAATCCAAAAGGCAATGTGCTTTCTATTCTATTAATAATAAGGAAGAGCAAGGAATATGTTGGTTGTTTTTCCTGTCTATCTGGGGGAGTGGGGAGGAAGGCAATGACATATCAACTGATGATAACAAGGAGGTCAGAGTATTGAAAACCTTTATTGTATGTCAGCTGCAGGCACATGACTAGCATAATTAATATTCGTGACAAAGGGTTAAGAACAGGGAAGGAATAGGACAGGAGAGTGTTATGAAATGTTTTCAAGTCAGCCAGACCAGATAGACTATGGCCTGGGATATTTTAAGAATTAGATAAAGTACTCAGATTAGCTATTACTTGAGAATTCATGAAAGATGGATAAGATAAATAAGAATGGGAAAGGACAAAAATAACAGCTGCCTTTTTTAAAAGGAGGGAAGAGAACAGAGGAAGAAGAGCCTGGAAATAATATTCTAATCAATTTAACTTCAACTTGCAGAAAAAAAATCTGGAATCAGTCTAACTATTTGCAAACACTTGAAAGATAGTGGGAAAAGTAATAGCTAATTGGCTAATGTGTATCTTTTTAAAACTCATTTGCTTTACTTTGATACTGTCATAACACAAAATTAGGGTTTTACCAGGACCTGTCTTTGTTAGGATGTTATTCAACATTTTTATTAACAATCTATCTGGATAAGTCTTATTAAATGTGCAGATGAGACAATGTCGGAAAGAAGTGCAAACATAAATGCGTTGGAAGACATAATTCAAATTGACAATTATCTTGAGAAACTGCAGCAGTGGAATGAAAAATGGATGAAATGCAACAGGGATGATATACTGCATTTAGGTGGGAATAATCAAAAGGCAGAGAATGGATTGACAACAGACCTGAGAAGAAGGACTTGGGGGTGACGGAAATGTGTGCTTGCAGTCCAGAAGGCCAACTGTATCCTGGGCTGCATCAAAAGAAGTGTGGCCAGCAGGTCGTGGGAGGTGATTCTTCCCCCTCTACTCTGCTCTCGTGAGACCCCACCTGGAGTACTGCGTCCAGCTCTGGAGTCCTCAGTACAAGAAAGACATGGACCTGTTGGAGTGAATCCAGAGGAAAGCCACAAAGATGATCAGAGGGCTGGAACACCTCTCCTATGAGAACAGGCTGAGAGAGTTGGGGTTGTTCAGCCTGGAGAAGAGAAGTTAGAGCAGCCTTCCAGTACCTAGAGGAGGCCTACAGGAAAGATGGGGATGAACTCTTTATCAGGGACTGGAGTGATAGGATGGGGGGGTAACAGTTTTAAACTGTGAGGGAAGATTTAGAAAGAAATTCTTTACTGTGAGGGTGGTGAGACATTGGAACAGGTTGCCCAGGGAAGTCGTTGATGCCCCTTCCCTGGAAGTGTTCAAGACCAGGCTGTCTAGGGCTTTGAGCAGCCTGGTCTAGTGGGAGGTGTCCCTGCCCATGGCAGTAGGGTTGGAACTCGATGATCTTTAAGGTCCCTTCCAACCCAGACCATTCTATGATTCTATGATTAACTACATCAGGAGTAAGCAACCTGTAGGTTTCAACTGCATTTGGCTCCTCAGTAATTCAAATATGGTTACCATGTCAAAGTGATGATGTGTCAAGCACATCAAGTACATGATGAGCAGGTGGTCTGTTCTGGTATGGGAGCTACTGCTCAGTCTGAATCTCCACCTATGAAAAAGAAGTAATCAGGTCCTGTTTAGAGTGAAATCACCTATTTTCCTGTAATCCAGCTTTATATTCAGCTTGGCTCCCATCCCATCTGGAATCCTGTAAGAACATTGTTGTTCATAGGACGCCTGCTCCTTGGCCTCTCTAAGGCATATGGTATGCATTGCATGGCTTCTCTCCAAAGTAAAACATTGTTATGCAGCTCTGTTAATCAGAAAGACCGGACAGTCCCCAAGCTAGATGACTTAATGACATTTCTCTGTCAGCTGACTTTTTCCCTCATTGCCTTTCAGTACTGTTATGAGTGCTGAGAATCATCAAAGTACAATCATGCAGGATGAAATGAGTTTGGAATAATCTTGTGCAGCAATTTCACCCAGGCAGTAGTTGAGGGCCAAATGACATCAGATTGTGTGGATGAACAGACAAACCATTTTCTACAAATAGAATGGAAAGTCCATGGGAGAACTCTGATGAGGAAAGAGAGAAGGACTTGTTGAGCAAGAACGAAAGGGTCCAGAGATCTGCATTTTGATTGCAACGTAGTTACGGCTCAATTAAGATTTTTGAAGAGAAAACTATCAGTGTAGTCCCATCAGCAAAAAGAGCTCTACAGGGAAACCTGGGAATTACAGACCAGTGGGTCTGTTTTTTACACCTGATTAGATAATACAGAACAGGGCTGGGAAGCACATTAATCAACATGATCTTTTGGGAGAGACAAAGTGCTATCTCACATCATCTTATGAACTTCCATGTATGGAAGAATATTCTGCTTCAAAAGACACTTCTCTGTAGAGCATTTGAATGATACTCTAACAAAATAATATTAAGACAAGATTTTCCTCTACTGATGTTATATTTTTCTCAAAATAGTGAGTTGATGTAAAAAAACAAGCTCTTCAGAAAAAGGTTAATGTCATCCTCAATGGAAAGTGCATCAGTTATGTACAGAAGAAAACAATACGCATTCTGTGAGCCTGTCTGTCTTGAATCCCTTGTTGTCACATACACTTAAGACCCGTCAATTATAGACTTTAAGCTGAATTGTAAATTGAAGGATGTTACTGTTCCTGGAACTAGCATTCTGTGTGAGTCAGCACAGGCAGGACACAGGAACAACCACAAAACCACGGATGAAATGCAGAGTATATTTATTTTCTTGACCTCACCAATCAAGGGATGCCCGAAGCAGCATCCGGGCAGAGGCACACAAGCGGGCACGCAGGCATCTCCATGCTGGAGGATCACCAAACCTGCTGGTTTTGCTTGTATATCATGGATTTGCGCAGATGTAGTTTACCACTGTGCTTTGATCTTCTCCGTAGCAGGGCAGGAATTTCAAGCATGTCCAATAGGGTACCTCTAAGTTATAACATAGTCATAACATAGGCCTATGTTATCTAAATACAGATGTTCTACTTGTCAAGCACATGAGGATAAACAACAATTAGTATGATATGTATTTTTCTACACCCCAGCTGCAGGTCACTTGAGCATGTTTATAATCCTCTGTGCCAATCTTTCCTTAACCCACATTGCTTTATGAAAACAACAAACAATGTTACTCTGTAGTTTCATTTTCATTCTTCAACTAGCCCAAGAAAACTTAAATCTCCTGCTTTATATAGTGTGATCTTGGTCAAATTCTTGTCTGTTGCCTTTTGCATGGTAACACTGGTGTTTTAGCTTAGAGTGAATTTGAGTACCCAAATAATCAAACATGGTCTTTGCTCTAGCTTCTGCGATTTCCTTTCCACCTAAATCTGACAGACAAAAGACCTTGGAGCAGAGAGGGGAAATGCAGCAAAAGTCACAGAAAAATGCTAATAAAATGTGGGTAGACAACAAGTGCATGCTCTGAGCAATAAAATGCAAAATAATTTGAAAAGTATGCCAGTTAGGCCTCTAACATGTTGGAATTTAGGAAGCTAAGCACAAGAAAACAATCAAAGAAAGCCTTGTTTAACATGCTTAAACCTTTGAGACACTTTAGACACTAGCATTTTAGGCAGAAGCTTCAATGGACAGACAAACTTGTGTTATTGACAGAAGGAAATGGAGGAAAATGTAGACACATAGGTGCAGGAAGTGGTCTCAGGGTCTGAATTTCAGTTTTGCAGTATGTGCTTGGTCACAATCTTCAAAAAGCACTGAAAAGACTAAGGATAGAATTTAGTTACCTGCAATGGTAATTTAGTGCTATTTTAGATACTATAGATTATCTGAGATATACACAGGGTGGTGGCAGATATGAGAGAGTGTCCAGGTTTGAGGTAAAATAGAGCCAACTTTCTGTTCAGTAATTTTACCTCTTAGCTAGACCTCTTCTAACCCTCTGAAATTAACAGCATATTGTGAAGAAAACTGCTCGTTCTCAGAATGATAAGACTAATGTTTGTACTTCATGCCAAGGAATGGTATGCAGAGAGGCCCTTGCTCATACTTATTGCTGTAACAACCAAGGTCAGCCAATTTTTGTTATTTGCCCCTTAGAGGGTCGGAAACGGAAAAGGCGCAGAGGGATCACATCTGTGGGGAGAAACGGACAGAACAGGTGACCCAAACCTGACCAACAGGGGTATTCCATCCCATCTGCCCTATGCTCAGTATAAAAGCTGAGGGATCAAAGGGTCAGCTCTCTTTCTTCAGTAGCCAACGTCCGAAGAGGACCTTGTCTGTTCATTTGCCTTTGATCCCGATCCATGTGTTCCTGACTCCAGAGCTGGAATCCAGTTCCCATCTGTCGCTGAGTCCAGTCTGGGACTTCCCCAGTGCCTGCCAGTGACATCATCCTGGGAGCTTGATACGGTTTTGTATATATTGTATCTATTTCATTATTTTCTTCTTTTCGATTTTAATACTAAATTTCTTCATTAAATTAGTTTAGTTCATTCTAAACTCGTAAATCTCCTCTCCTCTCTTTTTTTGGGGGGGGGAAGGGCCATCTGTCATTCTGGTTTTGGTAAATTCAGCTGAAACCACAACAGAGAGTAACTCTGGCTCAAAATATATCACCTTCAGCACTTTGGTGAACATCTGCCTTGGGCGATGCAGGTGAGTGGGACCAGAGTTATGTGCCCAGAGCCCCTGAAGATTAAACTGGGACATGTAGGTAACTCAAAAATACATTCCGTGTTCACCAAAGCTGAGCTAACCAGCAGTGAACATAAAGTTGTCTCTGGATACGCACTGCTTTCTGGAGCATAGGTGTCTACATATTTGCAATTTAGTCCTTCCGAGAAGAGACACCTAGAAGAATAGGTCTTGTATGTGTTCAAAAATAAAGGCATAGCACCCAGCAAATAAGGATTAGGCCTGAGGTATTAATACAGGATGTTGTTCCAGAGTATGCTCCAATATCACTGAAACTCTGAAAATAAGTTTATTTTCTGAACTTTTGCTCTAAGATCCACAGAGTGATACTTGCACATTATTTATCTTAAAATTGATTGGTGGTTTTTTATTGTTCATTTGCAGGAGTTCTTCTGGCATATATATGTAGGATGTAGGACACCAGGTTTGAAACTCCTTGCGTTAAAAAAATGGGCACCGAATATACTGGCTGAAGCAAAACCTTCACTTCTACTCTCCTCCATCTCCCTTCAGAAACAAAGCAAGCAAAATACCTCCATTGTCACTTTTCTTTTCCCAGAGAACCAGAAAGTCAATGCGTTCATTACAGAGTTGGATGAGTCTGCATTTTATATTAGCTGTAGATAACAACATGATGGATGCCTTAGAAACAACAGAAAGAGAGAGCAAGAGACTGCAGATTGTAGCAGGGTGTTCCTTCATTTTCCTTTCTCACTTTGCCTGTGCCTTTCTCTCCTGCATGCATGTTCATATTGATTCTTTGGAGTTAGTTCCTTAAAGAAAATACTGTTTCCACAGATATTTGTTGGTTAGGTTAATTATTCTGCTTTCATATAAAGTATTCAAGGGAGTTTTGCTCTGTAGCTTTAAAGGAAGTAACCCAGACAACCCACAACCTAAAATTTTCCACATATTCAGAGGCTGAAAGCAGAGCTGCTATTAAATATTGGTTTTATTTTTGCATACAGTAAGTACTGTGCATTCCCAGCTCTTGATGCAAGTCTGATCGTGGTTGGAACATGCATTTTATTAGTGTGGTTTCTTTTTGTGGCAAGCAATTGTGTGCTGCAACAAAATAACCTAAATGGTACTTTTTTCTGCAATTCAATTTATGATGAAAATTTAGATTAAAAGAGTGCTTCTCTTCTTTCAGATATTCTTAATCTTAGATGAATAGAAAACATTAAGAAAGTGAAGTGAGGAAAGGGGAGGCATTAACCTACCCACTGCACAGAATTTTGACTTGCTCCTATCCTATGAACAGAAATTTTGATGGAACACACAATATGTGCTTAAAAGATTGATCTACTCCCTATAGAAGTTATAACTTAGCTTTCACACAGCACCAGTGCTTTTTTTTTTTCAGTTTTAGTTTTCTGAAGTCACAGTGGGAGAAATACAGATTCATCTGAACCATTCTCTATCTTATTGCTATGTTCCTTTTACATTCTCCATTTTCCCCTTACCATCTAAATAAGATCAGTGGAGATTAATTGGAGAAAGATGTTATATTACTGAAAAAATATGGATTCCTAGTCCCTATGCCTGGAGGCCAGTAACAAGTGGAGTACCACAGGATCTATACTAGTATCTGTCCTGTTTAACATCTGTATCAATGAAGTAGGAGGTAATGTACACTCTCATCAAATTTGCAGATAACACCAAACTGGAGGGACCAGTCAATATGCTCAAGGGCAGGGCTGTCTTCTAGCAGGACCTAGACAGGCTGGAGGAATGAGCTAATGGGAACCATGTGAAATTCTGCCAGGAAAAATGCAAAATCATGCCCTGGAAAGAAAAAAGTCCATGCAGTGATACAAGCTGAGGACTGACTGCATGGGGAGCAGTCCTGCTGAAAAGGATCTGGGGGACTTGGTAGACAGCAAGCTGCCGTGTGTGCCCTGGCAGCAATGAAAGCCAACAGCGTAATGGGCTGTGTGAACAGGAGCACAGCCAGGAAATCAAGGGAAGCGATTATCACCCTTCACATGGCAGTTATGAGATGACATCTTGTGTACTGCATCCAGTTTTGACCCCCTCCCCCTCCCTACAAGTGAGACATTGCCAAACTGGAGTGAGCCCAGTGGAGGTGTCCCGGTTTGAAGTAAAACCGAATCAATTTTGTGTTCTGGAATTTTACATTTTAGCTAGGCCTCCTCTAACTCTCTGAAATTAACGGCATATTGTGGAGAA
>JAOXNO010006098.1:0-13895 GCA_028565335.1 Limnodromus scolopaceus
CTTTAGCCTGGAGAAGAGAAGGCTGAGGGGAGACCTTATCAATGCCTATAAGTATCTAAAGGGTGGGTTGAAGGAGGTTGGAGCCAGACTCTTTTCAGTGGTTCCCAGTGAGAGGACAAGGGACAATGGGCACAAGCTGAAACATAGGAAGTTCCAGTCAAATATGAGGAAGAACTTCTTTTTGGTAAGGGTGACAGAGCACTGGAACAGGCTGCCCAAGGAGGTTGTGGAGTCCTCTTCTCTGGAGGTTTCAAGACCTGCCTTGATACAGTCCTGTGTAATGTGCTCTAGACAATGCTGCTTTATCAGGGGAGTTGAACTAGATGATCTCTAGAGGTCCCTTCCAACTCCGAAAATTCTGTGATTCTGTAAACAACATATCACATTTGTTACCAGCAATCAGCAAGGCATTATAAAAATGTATGCTCAAAACAAGTGCATAACATCCATTAGGCTGAACAAGATCAATAGCAGAATAGATCTTTTGATTCTCTGGAAAATCTGCATATAAACTTTAAAAATTCTGAAAGCACTGAAAGTTTTATTTTTGAAAACACATAAATTATGTAAAAAGTTACTTTTTTACTAAAACTTTATTTATATGTAAATAAATTTTTAAGGCATGATAATGAACTCCGTATAACAGAGGCTTGGTCATTCTAATTCTGCTGGAGATAAGGCAGAGGTAAGCAGGCTTATTCTGTCACATGGAAGAGACACCCAAGCATGTGGTCTAGAAGGGAGTTTTGACATTCTCCAGCAGGTCCCTGGATTTTGATGTAGCTACTAACTAAAGAAACAGTCCCAGTCCCCCAGCACTTAGATTAAATTATCTACCCTAATTATTTGCTGGAACAGTTGCTGGTGCACTTTCATCCTAAACTGTCTATCACTTCGGAAAAAAAAAAACAACTCCTGGACACATTTCAGGAATGAGCACAAGTCAGTAACCATTTCCAATACAAAATTTATAGTGGTTGCATTATTTGGGAGGGCAAGAGAATTTAACTGTATTGTGTGCAGATTCATACCAATCAGTGTCAGCACCAGAGAACAGTTTAAGATTTGTTAAACTTGCTAGTATATAGAGAGCCGAAAAAGAACAGAGTAACCTATAGATAGTCCCTTAATTTAGAAACAGTTATTCATTTCAATAATGCTATTCATTTACCTTTTGAATCACAGTTTATTTATTTCTGCTATGGTTTTCTGTTTGTCGTAACAAAAAAAGTTAATTTATCCATGCAACATTGGATTTGTGGACCATCTGTTGTTAACTTACGACAGATTTTCTGTACCTGAACACTTTTATTAGTGCTGCTGTCTCTTCTTTTAAATCTCAAGTTGGACAACTATTTATTCTTCATTTGTAATTAAGATCTCATTATAATTAAGATTAGCTAAAATTCACTTAATCACTTACAAGGTGTCAAGAAGTGAAAATCCAAATTATTTTAATTTATTATATGTCAGTCACTGGGGTAAAAGAGCACTACCAAGCTCAGTTTATGAAGTGGATCAAAGGGATAGGCTGGGTGAGGAAAAGCGTTTTACTCACTCATACACAAACACATGTGCACAGATAACTCTTACAAGTAATGGACAGCTGCCCCGGTCACCACACCAGTGAGTCAGCCCAGCTCACCCTGGGGAGATGTGACACTCATTCCCACCATTCTCTGAATCAGGCTCTGGGCAGGGCTCAGCACTGCTGTGTTGTGTCTTCAGCCTCCGTGTGTTAGAGGGTGGTGTGACAATATAGTCTCTGTGAAGGGGTGGGTTTATAACCAGATGTCAGAAAGTCCACCAGCCAAATCACTCCATGATGGGTTACCTCCTTACTTGCTTTATCTTGTCATCCACTGTACACTATATTCAGTTACCCAACTCTTCATCAAACAAGATCGTGACACCTAGATCTTGTCAAGAGAGCAGAAAAATTTAACAAAAAGAAGTTTTACTCTTTATGCGAAAAGTCCTGCCTTATTCTTTTCTAACAGTTTTTCTCTTTTTTCTTCTTTATAATAACAGCATACAGCCTGAAAATAGGATGATTAGAATGAAACTCAGTGTACAATATCTTGTTAAAAATGAAGTTATATTTTGAAACACTCTTACCAAAGCTTTTAAAAATGTCATTCAGAGAACAGCCATGCTCTAAACTTGATTGCTTTTCTTTCCATCCCCTCAGCATGAAAGCTCGCTTGGCATTTCTTTTAGAAACTATGAATCAGAATGTTGCTTAAAAAAGAAAAGTATCCCTTGCCAAAGGAATTTTATTTCGTAGAGTCTTGGTAGATTCGATTATTCTGTATCCCTTATATTTGATGTAACTAGCAGTTAGATAGTTACATTAAGCTAAGTAGAGATTGTGTTTGGAAAAATCTTCTGTAAGGCAAGAAAAACCCAAAATATTTCTAGCGTCTATTTAGATGTAAAATAAATACGATGAACTTCAGTAGTAAGGGACAGAGAAAGGAAGAAAGGCACCACTGATACACACCGTTGTCCCTTGCATGCTAACAAGATTTTGAGTGTAAAAATTTTATGGACAAGTGGAACACACCTCATACATGAAGTCAAGAATTTTTTGTTAATTTGAAGAAAGTGTAGCTGACACATAATAAAATAAGCAATAGAAGTCCAGTTACTGTGACATTTGTAAGGGTATGTGGAAGGAGAGTGCATACATTCCTCTATGGATATGTGGTCAAGAGCAGCTTAAATGCAAAAAAGGGATAATGATAAAAAGAGAAAGCCATAAACAAGAACATACAGGGACAGAAACCTGACAGGCCAAGAATAAGGGAGGCAGTAACAGGCACTAACAAGAACTGAAACTGCTCAGCCACACTAATTAAATTGTATGTGGAATGGTGGGATGATTATTCCAGTAAGATTAACTAATAGATGACAGAATAACAGAATGATACGGGGTTGGAAAGGACCTCTGGAGATCATCAAGTCCAACCCCCTGCCAAAACAGGGCCACCTAGAGTAGGTTGCACAGCAATATGTCCAGGTGGGTTTTGAATGTCTCCAGAGACAGAGACTCCACCACCCCTCTGGGCAGCCTATTCCAGTGCTCTGCCACCCTCAAAGTAACCCTCAGGTTACTCAGACATGACTTCCCCTTTGTGAATCTGTGTGGACTACTTCTGATAGCTTTCTTTTCCTCCATATGCTTTGAGATGACACCCAGAACTCATTGTTCCATCATCTTTCCAGGAATGGAGGTGAGTCTGACCGGCCTGTAGTTTCCCAGGTCCTCCTTCTTGCCCTTTTTGAAGACTGGGATGACATTGGCTTTCCTTCAGTCCTCGGGCACCTCACTCATTCTCCAGGACCCTTCAAAGATGATGGAGAGTGGCCCAGCAATGACTTCTGCCATCTCCCTCAGCACTCGTGGGTGCATCCCATCAGAACCCATGGACTTGCAGATATATTACTTTGTCAAATGGGATACTATGGAAAAAGGGGAAGTCATAAACAAAATATGCAGACATGAAACTGACAGACAAACATCATGGAGACAAATACAAGAAACTAACTTGTCAGTCACAATAATTGATGGGCTATCATCTAGGCCAACCAGAACTTTGCAACTTGTAAGGGGGGTCCGGGGTATTGGAGGGGGGTCAGTACAGCTGTGCCAACTGATGACACAATATGCAGGGGAAAGGGGTCTCTGGGGAAAAAAAGTGGGGGAAATACAGAAAAGGGTATAAAAGGGACCATTCTTATCTAAAACATGAATGGTCAGTACACTTGTCTGGCTGACCCCTCTGCTTGATCACGCAGTCTGTCCTGTCTTCTTTTATCTGTTCTTAACTCTCTCTCTGTGTAATCACACTTTCCAATGTATGTCAGTGCTGTAAGCACTCAGT
Organism: Limnodromus scolopaceus; assembly: GCA_028565335.1. Classification (NCBI taxonomy): domain Eukaryota; kingdom Metazoa; phylum Chordata; class Aves; order Charadriiformes; family Scolopacidae; genus Limnodromus; species Limnodromus scolopaceus. The sequence goes on from JAOXNO010006098.1 coordinate 3,888, forward strand.
GCCAGCTGCTGGCATGCCCAGTTAGTGGATTTGGTGCCTGTTACTGGAGGCAGACGAGAAATATAGGTAACCCCCACCTGTGGTTCCAGGGACCGGAGTGAGTAGGGGTCTCAGCTGGAAGTAGATAAGGCCACCCAGCATTTAGGGGAAGATGATCAGGGAGGAACAAAGGGGAACAGGCAGAAAGGAGTACAAAAGGTCATGTGCAAAACGGGGCCCGTCAGTACACTTGTCCGGCTGGGATGTGAGCAAGGGTATCAGGCAGAGTCTGTGCTGGTGCTCAGGGGATATGTGAATTTGCGTGTGCGTGTGAACCTGGAGAGTGTTGTGTGTGTGCTGCAGTGGTGATCTTCTGCCTCTGCCAGAGGAGGAGGGGACTGGGCTGTCTAGCCATGCATCTGATGTGAAGAAAGGCTGAAAGAGTTGGGGTTGTTCAGTCTGGAGAAGACAAGCCTCCAGGAAGACCTAGTTGCAGCCTTTCAATACTTAAAGGGGGATTATAAGGAAGATGGAGAAACACACTTTACCAAGGCCTGTAGTGACAAGACAAGGGACAATGTGTTTAAATTGAAAGAGGGTAGGTTCAGATTGGACATAAGAAAGAAATTTCTTTATGATGAAGAAGGCCCAGAAAATGCCCTTATAGAAAAATTTGCCCAGAGAAACTGTGGATGCCCCATCACTGGAAGTGTTCAAGATCAGTCTGGATAAGGCTTTGAGCAGCCTGATCTAGTGAAAGATGTCCCTACCCATGGCAGGGGGGTTGGAACTTGATGATCTTTAAGGTTCTTTCCAACACAAACCATTTTATAATTCTACGATTGTATGATGCTATGATTCTTTGATTAACAGATAATACTAAAACTAATAGAAAACATTGCCATAACTGCCAATATATTAGCAAGCAGCATGGTAGAAAATAGAGCAACAAAATGTTGAAAATTCATGCAGTCCTTCTTTCCAATGTATCAGATGTAGAATCTAACATACCCTAAGCACTACTATATCAAGCTTGCTTATTCAAAAAACAGAAAAAAAAGTCAGCAAATTTGCACCATAGCTAAGCAATTCATAGTAGTACTTGCATGTTCTTACCATTAGGAAGTTGTATTAGACATCAAAGTGAAATCCCCCATAGTCCTGTATGTCATTATACTCTGTCATCCATATAGAGAATACCTTCATCTTTGCTTTTTACATTTGAAAATGATTATTAAAAAAAAAAAAAAAAGGACAGTGGAAGTATAAGTGTGACAGTTATCCTTCTTCTGAGCTAAATTCTAGGCACTGCTAATCATTTTTGATTTGTTCTTCTGGACTTTGTCCTGTTGAGCCACTTCATACTGGAAGTATGTCAGACAAGGCAGCACACATTTTCAATCATGGTCTTACCAATGATGAATAAAAGATTTATCTGTAGTTGGAAATATTATTAACTGAAAATGAAAGATATCACCTTTCATACTCCTATACTTGTGTTCATTTGAGCCTACTAGGATTCCCATCAAACAGTTCATTAAGGGTTTTGGAAAGCTGATATTGCAAACAGTTAAGCAACTATATACCATTATTCATTTTAAGAGAGGAATCCTTTCTCTCCTCTTTCCTATTAAAAAATGGACTTCATGTTTTCCAGTTCTCTGCTTATCGCCATTTTGGCATTTGCAGGGAAAGTGTATTTTAATAGTGGTTTTACAAGCATGCGCTAAGGTTTTTTCTACTACCGGAAAATTTGTGGCAATGAGTTTGAGTGGGTGCCTTCAAAACAGTTGCTGTTTAGATTCACAGTGGAGGTGATTTGGTAAGTACATTAAAGGGTAAGTGTAAATTCATAAAGCCAAGCTATGAATCCCACATTTCTTTATTGATATTTTTCTTGATTAAAGCTGAAACAGAAATATTTATTTTTTGTTGACATAAATTAATGCATCTCCTGATGAAATAAGTTGCTAATCATGAAGATTTGAGGCCATCAGAAAGCAATGATTTCTTTTGGTTTTCTTTCTCAAAAGTATCTTGACAAATAGTAAATCTCAGAATCCTTGCATGTAAGTTCTCATTATTATCTTATGTAAGCAATTTGAAGCAAAAGCGACTTTTTGTAAAATCCTCTGGCATACAATGGTTGTTGACTGGAAAAAAAGAAAACCTCCAAAAACCCTAGCAAATTCAACCAGGAAAAAAAATGTGGAAGTTGTAAGAAATAGAAATCATAGGTACAAAATCCAACTTCTTATATTGTATCAGTATTTCAGAAACTTTGCTATCTATAAAAATAATGTCATAATGGTTTCTTTTATAATAGCTTGTGGATCTATATTGGCTTCTAGATTGATATTCTGTCAGAATCTAAACAGTTGAGTAATTTCCTAATGAGAGATGTCTCATTAAATGGAATAAATCTGACACAGATATAACGACTACTTAAAGTAGGGCACAAACACATAAAAGTGAGTTCAGATCTTCATCTGTCTCCTCTAATAGCATATATGCTAAGTATGTAGAATGAAGAGATCAGGGATTTAATGATCAAAGTTATCAAAATTAGTATTTTTCAAAGAATAGAAGTACTTGGATAAGTAGAAGCTTACAAAAAACACATCCAACCTCTATAACCATTTAATATGCAACCATAAGAAATAAGCATTGACAAACAGATTTGACGTACTCCATGCATTTCTAAGTTTTTCAAGATTTCCTACTGTCTTTGCAATGTAAATCCTGTATCATGTGATCTATTCAGCATTGGTGAGGCTGTGTCTGGAGTACTGGGACTACTTCTGGGCTTCCCAGTACAAGAGAGATATGACCTTACTGGACTGAGTCCAGCCCAGGGCCACAAAGATGATTAAGGTACTGAAGCATCTGTCGTATGAGGAGAGGCTGAAAAAGCTGGGACTTTTCAGCCTGGAGAAGAGAAGAGAAGGCACAGGGGAGATGTTATCACTGTGTATAAAAACCTTATGGGATGTAATGAAGACAAGGGAGACGGATTCTTTTCAGTGATGCCCACTGACAGAACAAGAGGCAATGCACAAAAAATGAAACACATAATATTCCATCTGAACACAAGAAAACATTTCTTTACTGTGAAGTTGTTCAAATACTGGAACAAGTTGCCCAGGGAGGTTGTGGAGTCTCCATCATTGGAGATGTTAAAAACCCAACTGGACATGGTCCTGGGCAACATTCTGTAGCAGTCCCTACTTGAGCAGAGGACTGGATTAGGTGATCTCAAGAGGTCACTTCCAACCTGAATGATTTTGTGATTCTATGGGCTCTCTATTGAAATTAAATAACAATGGAGATTTTGATGAAAAAACTCAAGTGAAAGCAGGGAGAGATCAGAAACAAGTGGTATTAAAATCATACACCTCTCCTTAGTTTCTAGGGGAAAATTTCTTTGTATTGGACTAATAAAGGTTTGATACAATGAAAAAGAAAATCCTAACCCTCTGACTCTCTGACAATGATAAATTGGTAACTGCTGTTTTCAAACAAAATCCATGTATTATAATTTTTATAGGCTATCAGTATTAGAGACACAAAACAATTCCTATGAGAAGTCTACAGTGTAGAAAGGATATAGAGATTCTCTGAACAAAAGCAGCTTATGAATTCCTGACACTGTACAAAAGATGTAGGCAGCCTGTACATTCACGTGGGGTGTAATTCCCCCTGTGAAAAGCCATCAGAAACCTATAAAGCATTTAACACCCACTTACAGTCTATTTGAAGTGTTTGAATGGGACTTCAAGACTGTCTATGCATCACTTGGATGATCTTTGCCAGAACATAAGGCCTGATCAACAGGCTGATTCATATGGATGTACTTCTGTACCCAGTGAAGTAATTTAATAGGGCTCAGCATAGATCCAGAAACAACCATTATAGATGCATCAGCCTGAGAGAATCAGGGACATATTCTTCTTCTGAAAAAGTAAAATTCTCACAGATATCATCAGTCCTGGGGTTCTGGATGGACTTCTAATGGAGACTATATTTTCCCATGTCTATTAAAAAGATAACAATAATCCATCACTTACTGATCTCAATAGGTACCATAATCTGTATTTACGAAATGTGGCAAATATTTCTGATAGTCAAGTGGTACTTTTTAATAAGAAAAATCCTCATATTTCCCAGCTGTGTTAGGTATCATATCTCATTGTTTGGAACAAACTAATATTAAAAATTCATTCCTTAACATCACAGAATAAACAGTTACTAAGAATATATGGGAAGTCAAACTAGCAGAACGCTTTCCTTTTTATTTTGGTTTTTTTTTTTTTTTGTTTACTTTTTCCTTTATTAGTTAAGATACAGGTTTTCCACTATACTTTTATTTTGGTGCTATTACTCTTACTTTCTGTGTGGACTTTCTGTGGAGAACCACCCTTTAACCAAATAAGGTTCAGGGATAGTTGGTGCTAAATGTGAAAAGCAATGCTAATACTACTCACAAAGATACATTCTCCCCTTCCTTCTCCCTCAAGCCATTACAATAAAAGAAAAGGGTTGGGGTTATTTTCTATTCCTGGAGATAGCCTGGGGATAATGCAGCTTGCTCATTTCTATGTGCAGTGGAGTGTTTAGGAAACGATTCAGCCTTCATGAAAAGGAAAAACAGTCCCATGAGGAAGTATAAGCTTGTATACATGATATGCCATTTGATTTCAGAGGTCTATATATCCATCTATTGCACATGTGCTATTTAACAAACTTCCAGTTGTGACTGGGAGAGAAGACTTATTCTTCTCTTCATCACTGACTTACTGCAGATTGAAATTCTAAAGCCAAAGTTTTCCAAATTGGATACCTAGAACTAAATTAATAGATCAGAGTACAGATATCTCAAAGTTTTGATATTCAGAAAGTGGAAGCACCCAAAGTAATGACCTTCAATTTAAATGTCACCCAAAGAATAGAAGAAACTGCTTGTCTTTTTTGTGAAGCCATAGATATAAAGCACAACCAAACACTTATCTGTGTCCAGAAAAGGCCTATGTAATTGCAAAATTTCAAAATGTTACATTTTTCCCCTTAATTACATTTATTTAATAACTCAACTAATGCTCCTTCCTTTTTTAAGCAAAAAATATGTGCAAATGTAGCATATGTTGTGTTTACCAGGACAATTTCCACTGGACAGCGTGCTTTTGTTATTTCCCAAATTGTCTTCCCTCTGGCAAGACTGGAACAGGTGCTAACCTGTTGACCCAGTTTCCAAAGTAGTACTCAAAGTACACAACATTTCTTGGGTTTTTAAATTATTTTTGTTGGGATTAGTGATTTTTTTTTGCTAGAAAGAATTAGTTAAAGCAATTGTAAAACACCAATAAATTTCCCAGTCCTCATTCTTTCAGAAAAAAAATGCAAACCAAAAATCACTGAAATGCATCTATTCACATCTCTATTCAGTTTGCCAACATCTCAGCAAAAGAACTTTCAAAACACCAGTGTCTGCATTATGCAGGAGTTCTATTTAGCTCTCTGAGCACAGGTATCTAATCTAAGTGAGATATCATAACTAGCTTCAGGTCTGCTCCACAAGGGCAGGGTCATTTATGCCGGATGACACAACTGCTAGACCTAGTTGAATGTCTCAGATATGCTCAAGTATCTCAAATGGCAGATATATCTGTTCTGAACTGATTAGGCAACTGGCTTGAATCCTGTCCTCATGCATACATGCAAATGTGCCTGTATATAGTCTGGACCTGAACTTCTAAATTGTAGACCCCTACGTTTAAATGTATGACTCTAGAGATGAATCCTGGATAACATTTTCTTGCAAAACTAAAATTCCTAAGCTCTGAGTTTATCTATGAAATTTACGTCAGTCATATGTAAAAACAATTTAAATGGTGGCAGGTCAAGATTGATCTAAATGTAGCTCGAAATTGTTAGGAAGAAATGTGAAAATGACATCTCGGAAAAGTTAAAACATTCTGTAACACTGACGTTCTGTGGTTCTAAAAGAGCCTGACAATCCAATTTTATTCTTCAGCGGGAATAAGTCAAGTTGTAATTTCATCCTAGTTCATTAGATTCTGCAGTTCATTAGAAGTATGTTTGCTTGACATTGAAGTAAGTCACTCTAAGCTCCTTTTTTAGTCACTGGAGAGAAAAAGATATTTGTTCAAATATAAGTATCTAAAATAGGTCAGCTGAATCAGATCCTCCAAGTGCCAGTTCTGTCCATTGATTATATGAGACTTTAGCATGGCTAGTTCAGACACAAATTCTGTGCTGTGGACATCTATTACATGAGATTAATCCACTCTGTCAATTTGTGTTTGTTTGATGAGATTAATCCTTCACTAAGAATCTGAGTTAATCGTTTCCTTTTAGTACCTTAAAGGAAATGGAAACCAAATGATATTATTTTCCTTCTTGAGAATTTTAAGTTCAACATGGCAAAAAGTGAAAAGGGTTTTTGTATGAAACAGAATGGAAATATTTTGATATATGAATGAAATTCTGCTTCTCAGTGTTAGAATGGTGTTAGACTGTTAAATTTTGTAGGAGTTGTCACAGTTTGGACAGGGTTGGCCAATGACAAGACAACAGATGCTCTCCCCCACCTCTCCAAGGAGAGGAAGAAGAGAGATTAATGAGTTTAGGAAAAACTAAACTACTTTAATGAAACATTTATAATACAAGAAAAAAAAAAAAAAGAAATATATGCAATATATACAAACCCATATCAAGCTCCCAAGGAGATGTCACCAGCAAGCACTGGGGAAGTTCCAGACTGGGCTCAGTGATGAATAGGAACTCAATTCTGGAACACACTGATGGGGATCAACAGTAGACAAACTGACAGGGTCCTCTTCAGACATCAATCATTGAAGAAAGACAGCCATTGAAAAAGAACCCTTGAAGAGGAGCCAACACAACCCCTTTGATCCCTCAGCTTTTATACTGAGCATGGCATATGGAATGGAATATCCTATCGGTCAGTTTGGGTCACCTGATCTGTCCACTTTTCTCCACAGGTGCAACCCCTCCAGGGGGTAAACAACCAAGTAAGCTGACCGCGGTTGCCACAGCAACAAGTATTAGTAAGCTCCTCTCTCACTGAACAGAAAGTCGTCTCTGCTCCACGCTAAACCAGGAGAGGAATAACCTATTTTTACTTCCAGCAGTCCAGCAATCTATAGAAATGTGCTTAAATTTTTTTTGATGTGATTCTAAAGATCTATGATAAATGTTTGTTATCAGTGAAGTTGATACGAGTTGAGTTACTTTGTATGGAACTCAATTAGCTACTCCGGTGCCGGCAAGATCTGCAGTGGGGCGCTCTAGCATGGTGACAAGAGGATTTCCTGAGCCAGGAGGATCCCAGGGGGCAACCCACAGCTCTCACAATAGTGGCTGGCAAGACCTGGGTGGGGCCAGGACCAACAGCAGCCAGGTCTCCTCTACATATCTAAAAGAAGCCCCTGGGGAGCGCTAGCAACAAGGAGTGCTGTGGGTGGGACAGGCAAACAAAGTGTGGCACATCAGCAAGGGCATGGCATGACAGTTTGCATGGCAGTTTGCACAGAAGAGTATACAGGAAGGGGGCTGTAGCTCTGCCAGCTCGACCGGGGAGCAATGGCATCCACCCGTCAGAAGGCTATGTCCACTTTAAGCTCTGCACCGACTGCTACTGATACAGCTTCACAGACAGAACTCCAGTGGGACCATCTGTCACACAGGTGTCAGGCTGCAAGGTGTGCTCTACTCTCAAGTCAGTACCAGACAGCAGCAGTAAGCACACCTATGGGAGGTGCACCCAGGTAGAGGAACTCCTCCACTTAGTGGCAGAGCTCTGGGAGGAGGTGAGTAGGTTGAAGATTATCAGGGAGTTGGAGAGAGACAGACTACTGGAATCACACCTTACCTTCCCTGGGACAGGCCCAACAGGTAGACAGGACGCATGATATGGAGGATTCCCTATCCTGTCTCAATCTGACTGAATGTGGTGAGTTAAGGGATAGGGGGCAATGGTAACAAGTTCCCGCCCAGTGCAGCAGCCATGTCTGCTCCATGACTACGCCACTTTCCCAGGTGCCCTTGCATAATAGGTATGAAGCTCTGCAAGTGGAACTGGCCAATAATGAGGACAATGGATCCTGCACTTAGGTCACAACAACCCCATGCAATGTTACAGGTTTGAGGAAGAATGACTGGAAAGCTGCCTGGGAGAAAAGGACCTGGGAGTGTTGGTGGAGATCCAGATGAATATGAGCCAGCAGTGTGCCCAGGCTGCCAAGAGGGCAAAGAGCATCCTGGCCTGTATCAGTAACAGTGTGGCCAGCAGGACTAGAGAAGTGATTGTCCCTCTGTACTTGGCACTGGTGAGGCCCTACTTTAAATACTGTGTCCAGTTTTGGGCCCCCACTACCAGAATGACATTGAGGTGCTGGAATGTGTCCAAAGAAGGGCAATGGTGCTGGAGAAGGGTATAGAGAACACATCCTATGAGGAGAAAGGACAAGAGAAAATGGCCTTAAGTCGAGCCAGGGGAGGTTTAGATTGGAAAAATTACTTCACTGAAAGGATTGTCAAGCATTGGAATAGGCTGGCCAGGGAAATGGTTGAGTTGCCATCCCTGGAGGTATTTGAAAGATGTCTAGGTGTGGTGCTTAGGGAAATGGTTTACTGAGGGACTTTGCAGTGCTAGGTTAATGGTTGGACTCTGTGTTCTTAAAGGTCTTTTCCAAACCAAATGATTCTATGATTCTGTATTTTATATGGAAGAATAGTATCTTTCTAAATTAAGATTTTATGTGTTTTTGCCTACCAGGTGTTCACACTTGTTTTGTTTTCAAATACTGATGACAGACTAAGTGAATGTGGAAATTTCCATGAGTAAACTTTACCTTCAGTTTTTCTTGCAGAAAACATGTAAATAAATGAAAAATACCTCTAAGGTTACTGAACAAAGAAATTCAAACTCTTCTAGTTTGTTCTTTAAGCAGAATGAAGTATTCTCTTCAGTTATTACATGTTATCCCTCAATAAGCAAAAATAGCCATCATATGTACTCTGTGTAGTAGTAGGAAATATTTCCAGAGGCTGATTCATACAGTAGATAGAATATGTTTTGCATATTGCTGGGTTTCTCAGAGAACAAGGATGACCCTGACCTGTCTGCTCCCACGGCCACCAGGGAAAACAATGAACCATTCCTACTGCTATCAGGCAGCCCACACATGAATCCGAAGAAGAATCAGCCAAAGAAAATATCCCCTTAAAAGATCACCTTGCAGACTGGAAGGGTTGTTGCCTACAAGGAAGCAGAATTCAGGGAAAAGGGCATTTAGGGATTGTGTAAAATTTATTATGGAATGTTTTTAAGCAGATTGAGGGAATATGAGAAACATTATGGGGTGTTTAGAGGAAGGCAAGGAAGGGCAAGGATCAAAGTGGATCAAGGATGAAAAAGCACGGGAAAACAGGGAACAAAGGATAAACTTGGTGAGTCACAGAATCATAGAATGGTTAGAGTTGGAAGGGACCTCAAAGATCATTGAGTTCCAAGCCCCCTGCCATTGGCAGGAACACCTCCCACTAGAGCAGGTTGCTCAAAGCCCCATCCGGCCATGTCTTGAACACTTCCAGGGATGGGGCGTCCACAACTTCTCTGGGCAGCCTGTTCCAGTGCCTCACCACCCTCGCAGTAAAGAATTTCTTCCTAATATCTGTCCCATTTTGAAGTAAAACTGAACTGATTTTGTGTTCTATAATTCTACATTTTAGCTAGGCCTCCTCTAACTCTCTGAAATTAACAGCATATTGTGGAGAAAGCTGCGCGTTCTCAGAACGATAAGACCAATGTTTGTGCTAAGTGCCAAGGAATGGTATGCAGAGAGGCCCTTTCTTATACTTCTATATACTTCTATATACTTCTATATAATCTAAATCTCCCATCTTTCCTCTTGGGAGGATTACAGAGATGCTGTTAGACTATGTAGGGAAGAAACAAGGAAAGCCAAGGCCTCCTTGGAATTAAAA
>JAOXNO010006099.1:0-13873 GCA_028565335.1 Limnodromus scolopaceus
CTTTCCTTTCCTTTCCTTTCCTTTCCTTTCCTTTCCTTTCCTTTCCTTTCCTTTCCTTTCCTTTCCTTTCCCTTTCCTTTCCCTTTCCCTTCCCTTTCCTTATCTAAAGATTTGAATGATGAAAAAAACTCTGGCAATATGTGTTGTGGGTGATGAAGTCTAGCGTAGGGTTAGCCATGAAGAGACAGTGAGTTGTAATTACTGTCCCCAGCCAGCTGGGAATTGCACATTTCCTATCATATTTATTGGTCACCCATCCTCTGTCACCTCCTCTTTCTTATTTATCCCATCATCCAGCTGCTGTCTCTCATCTTTTAGATCTCTGGGGCATGGAGATTCGATTAGGATGGTTGTAGCCATGTAGGAGGCTTCAGCTGCCTCATAACATACATATTTGCAATGATATTTACATGCTCATTTCCACTCCAAGGCACTGTCAGACTCAACTTCACAAGCTGATATACATAAACAGAAAGTCAGAGATCTACCCAAGCCTCAACAGCCCAAGAAACATGGAGTTAAGGAATTGTAAAGTACAGATTCACACCATCGGCAATGACATACCCTGAGATATTTTAGGCACATCTTGAGTGTCTGATGATGAACGGATCAGCCTGCATATGTTTTAGAAAACCCTTTGAACCTTCATTAAAATATTCTAACAATGTTATACATCAAAATCAGACATTATTCTTTTTCAGTAAGCAAATTCCTAGAGCAATTCAAGGAAAATACTCATTCAGCTTGTTACAAGAACTATAAATATGATAGAAAAACATATTGCATACTGTTTCCCTTTACACCCAATTAATGATGTGGGGGGTCTTTTGTGGTTGTCCCCATTAGAGAAATTGATGATGCAAGAGCAGTATATTCTTCATACCATCTTGTGAACATTTTTTTCCTGAATATTTATTTTTAACAGTCTGGTTTCCCTTAATCACAGTGGCATCCCATTTTATTATTGGAAATTCCTTATATAAGTTCCAATGTTCCTGTGTATTTTGTTTCTAGAAAATCACTCTAATCTTTCTTTTCTTCCTTGCACGTTATGTCCTCACTGTACAGAACTTGTTCAGAACATGTCTCAATTTTGGCTTATTATCTCTGCTCCATTTCTTAAGAAAAAAAAAATAATCTTAGACTTGGGTTTAGAGTTGCCTTGAACCTGGATGGGCTTAGCTGGCCTGAGGTATTCATCAGAGCTCTCCCACTCTGAAGCAAAGGATCTGACAAAATCACAAGGGCGCTGATAGTCCTCCCCTCTGTGTTTCCCACAGTTATTCTTGAAGGACAGACTAAATTCTTCTGAAATTAAGGCAAGAGATGGGAAAAGAAACATAGCAGAGAAGTTGGTGGAAATTCATCCCTTTGACATAGTTACGAAGAAGTTGGGGTGGTGTGAGCTGTATTTCACTGTGATTGACATACCACCAAAAGTTGGAAGACTTTACCCCAAGGCAGCCAACCTTCTGGCATAGCCAAATCTCCACATGGCCAAGAGATGTAGACTGAAGCTCTGAAGACTGCGGTGCAAGGCTGCCTCATGGGAAGTCCACAGTCAGGAGGTGGTAATAGCTGTCCAAGGGTGTACTCCACTCCATAGTTGGGAAAAAGCTGAACAGGGTGTGATTCCAGGTCCAGGGAAATCCAGAAATCTCTAGGTTAAAATACCCAGAGATATTTTTCTCTGGCAATCTTCACTCTAATATTTCACATCACCAATATAGCCCAAGTACTGGTCATGCAAAACCTCCACCACTTCAAACTCTTGCAACACATGCAAGAAACAAAGCATGTGACTTTTTAACCACTGGAGCACCTCAACTTGGATATATCTGAGGACTCAGGAGTCACATGGCCATCTTTGGGAAGGAGCAGGCAGAAGAGAGACTGATTTAGAAAATAAGTGAAGAGGTGAAGAGATGAAGAGATGCTCAGGTGCACTGGAATCTGAAGGAAGGTACCGGAGGAAGAGTCAAGCACTCTTCTTCTACACTACTCAAGTGTAGAAGTCCCTCAGCCTAAACTTGTGTAACCTCTCCATGTTGCCTCAGGATGTCTTTGAGCCCATACTAGAAGTAGACCTTATTCTTCCAAGTTAATTTCATAGATTGTGTGGGCATAAGGAGGACAGTCAGCATTTGGCCATACATGAGCATACCCCAGAAATTCAGCAGTACAGGAGCAGCCAGAAGTTATCTGTCTCTGTGAATGCTTTTTGCTGTGCCCATAGAACAGCCCAGGTGTTGCTGGTCCTCTTCTCCCATGACATTCCTTGACATGAACTACCCAAGTTGCTTCTGAAGTTGCCTCCTATTTGCCCTCTTCCTGTCCCTCCCCTCCCACTGGGAACCTCTTTCCGTCTCTTACTGCCCACGCAGCACTTCACCTTTGAGGGAGGTGGCCAGACATGGGCTCAGTGGAACATGGATCTAATCCAAGTGCAAAAGAACCTTGCTTTGGGGCAGCCTCCAATCCATGTTTGACCCTTTGGGCACATCTTTTCCTTTCTGCTTCTGGACCCACTGTATCCCTACAGTTTCCTTTCTCCATCCTGGAAGAGGTGGAGGAGAAAGGGGAGGCGTTTTCTTCTCCCAGTCTTGCTTTGGAAGATGTACTGTGCCCGTGCACAGCATTCCCCTCCCCCTCTGCCATCCCTCCCCCAGGGTTGCTCCTGGTGGCCACAATAAGAGGTTAGCCAGCCTATTTCAATTAGTGGCAAACCGTGTGGCGTGACTCCAGGGCCTCCATATGTTCATAAGTATATGCAACCGCACTTTCCTTGACGCATTCCTCATTCCAAGGAAAGGCCACATCTCCACAGCTTGCTGGCACAAGTCACACAGGCAACTGCAGAAGAGATGGGATAATAAATACACACTCACATATATATACACACACACATACGTAGGAAAACTTGGCACCCTCCCACCCTCTCCCGTGTTGACTGCCACATGGTCCCCATCAATTTTTGTCAGAGACAGCAAGCCAGCCAACGGCTCACGGATGCTGACAAGGCAATTTCAACAGCTGAAGGGACTTCTCTGCTTTCGTCCTCCAATCCATAGGATTTTGGTTGGGTTTTATTTCTTTAAAGGCATCTGCTGCTGGGAGACATTTCCCAGCCATGGCATTGCCAGCTCCCAAGGTCCTCCTTGGCCAGGGTGCCCATCTCTGCAGCTGGGGGTCATCAGGTTCTGCTTTGTCTTGTGTGGGGATGGGATAGAGTCTGAAAGCAAAGAGGTCCTGATAATACGCCACCTCTACTATCTCAAGCATCCCTGGAGGAGACTGAAGGTCTCCCAAAACCAGTTGCAGCCATTTTCCCATACTGGTTGCAAGAGTGCAGATTCCATCTACTACTCTTCTACTCTGAACACAATTGCTACTCTCACATTCCTCAATTCACCAGCCTTCTTCTTCTTCTTACTCCTCCTTCCCTAAGGCTGTGCCCCATCTCTCACTCTCCTTCTTCTATAAACAGCTTTCTTTGCACTATGTCTCTGTCCCTCCTTTGTCATTCTTGACTGCCAGCTCTCCCTTAAACCATGCTGTACCTTGAAAAGGTTGCTTTCACCCATGACCTCAGTATTTTCACCCATGACCTCAGTACCTTCACCCATCCATGTACATCTAGCTATTCTTCCTTAATTTATAGCGTGTCTTCCAGCAATGCCCAAGAGAGTGAAGGAGACATGATTTTCTTCAGCTATTTGGACAATCTAAGCTTCTTCCCCTCACAGGCACTTTACTGAACTCCAAAGAGCACCCTATGTTCTAACCTCTGAAGGGCTCACACTTGGCCTTGGCCATGCAATCAGATGAAGAGTTCCAAGAAATTCCAATTCCTTTGGCATGAATAGCTTGAATCCCCACCCCTTGAGAGATTCATCCATCTCTCGGCTTTGCCACTATATTAATGTAATGCTCAAAGACTTTGCAGGGGGTTGAGGACACATCTCAGTGTTCAGGTGGTCCTCCTGTGAGGAGGTCCTCCTTCGATGTGATGTTTTCAGGACTTTCTGCAGGTAACCAGGAGTTTGTGTCTAGAGTCAAAGTCAGGCCTAAATTAATGGAGATCTCCAAAAATATATTTGTCACTTCTCAACAAGTTTGCTGATACTTAATAACACACTCTGCCCCTGGGCCAAACTGAAGGGCAGGAACTGTGCTCAAGAGAAAGGGGCACAGAGGTATTTTGGGGAGGAAAGAGAAAGCAGTGGTGACAGAATGAGGACTTTCAATCTCAGTGAAATCCTGGTCCCACTGAAACCCTGGCAAAACCTCTCATAGTTGCTCATCTCACCCCTATCCTGGATGAAGCTCAAGAACATCAGTCTGGTGCCGTATCTGGTTAGTGTTGTCAGCCCCATGAGAAGAGACATTTGCATGGCCTGGGCCTGGGAGGTTTCCACCCGTCACCTGTGCAAAACCCCCATATCTGACCCTTGTTTCCCGCCTCCTCAGTTCTACCCCAGGTCAGGAAAGGGGTTGGTGTTTGAAATGTGGTTCAACACAGAGAGAAATCCCCCAGTCAGGCACCACCCCCCAACCAGCTGTTTGCAATACAGCTGTGGGGCTGTGTTTTGCAGGCAGGAATGTGCAGCTTGCTCAGATGCCCAGAAACATCTGTGCAGACAGAGAGACCGACAGGCACATGGTGGGATGGGAAATGGGGGGAGAACTGGACTGGAGGGGCTGGAAAGGACTGAAAAGAACTGTTTCAGATAAACAAGCGAAGTTCATCAAGTCTCCACAACCAGGGTGCACAGGAAGAACTATCCAGCTCGCACAGGAGCACTCCTCCATCGCAGACATCATGTTCGTAATGGACAGGACAACCAAAGCTTCTCCCACATTGCCGAATGCCAGGTCATGTCAGCTGTTGCCATGCAGACGAACAAACCACATCACTTGAGCAGACCCATTTCTTAGAGCTGAAGGCAGTTGAGTCAAGGAGATGCTTCAGGAAATGTGGAATTCAGTGAGCGGCTCAGGCCTGGATGGGGTCATGGGTAGAGTCAAGGCAATTATGAGGAAGTTCTCTGACCACGAGCCCACACTGCCTGTCACTTCCACTAAGACATACATCTTCTGACGTGTACAGGGACCTTGTTAGCAGAACAGACCTCGAGAGCCATCCAAAGCTGATGAACCCTTTCCAAACCACTAGCCTGTGCTCAAGATGCAGCATCATGGGATTTCCCTATACCTATATTATGGTGCTGCTCAATTATATGCATTATGGTATTTTTATCTCTCTCAGAAACCCTGGGTGTTGATCAGAAGCGATGACAGGAGAGTGGGCAAGGATAACCATCAACTTGGAGCTTGAGACTATGAGCTGTGGGAAGCAGGCTAGGCATTCTGGCCTCACAGAACAAAATATCGCCATTTCCAAAAACGTACAAAGTGAAAGATGAAATAAGACACTGGGATGAGCCGAGGAACCAAAAACCCTTGCAACACTACATTTTGCTTCACTGCTCTGTCACATCTTAGCTTAGTGACCCATGCAATCTCATTGGGACTCAGGTGGGATGCAGAAACTTGCCCATGTCAGGGATGGGGACTATGACTGGAAAAGGAGCTGGAGGACAAAAGCCATGAAGACTTTGTCGATGCACAGGACTTACGCAGCTGTTCCTGGCTCTCTGTTGGATTGCCTCCTGCATCTGTAGCTGTCTCATCAGGCCAAATTCAGGTGTATCAGCTGTGATTTGAGATGGATGAATATGAAAGCCATCTTAAAAAGTCCTGACAAGTCATGATGGGAAGTACTGTTTCCTCCTGCAGTTAACAATGAGATCCATGCTAGAAGAAACATTCTGCTCCTACCACAGTTGAGGACTGAGCATGAATCCTGCACTGGAAAGGAAAGAGAGAGATCCTAGATTAGTCCAGGAAGTCTTCCAAGGAAGATAAAATAATGTCATGATGTCCCCTGCATCCCACTCTCAATATGCTCTTCTTCTACATTCCTACCTACACATCTGGGAAGGTCAGAAACATAACAGCAAAAGCTAGAGAAACTGGCAGAGAAAGCACAGATTTTTTCAGACTCGACCCAAATGTGTAGGGAACTCTGTCCCATGTTTGCAGATGACCAGTGATTTCAAGAGATCACTGCCATCTCAATGCCTGGGGTGAACACTTTCTTCCCCATTGCTGCTCCGCAGGTAACAGCAGAGACACATGGTCCAAGAAAGCATGGATGTGAGAATTTTACTTCCATTGGTCCACATCTTTCTCCGATCAGTCCTGAAACACCCGCATCCTTCTGAATCACAGTTGAGCAACAAATATCACCTGCAAGGCAGGAGGCAAAAGGGAAGGAATAATTTGATTTGTCAACTTTGACAAACTGATCTTAGACTAATTGTCCCCATATCTGACTGACCCACAGCTAAACCTCATCACCAATTTGAAATCTCACTTGCTGGCCATCCCTGGGTGGCTGGAGCCAGACAGAGAACAGGGGCATGCGGACGGTTGGAAAGACCTCCAAGCAGAACTCAGGGAAAGATCTAGAGTTTCACTGTTGGTTGAATGAAATGAGCTGATTTTGCCAGTTGTCAGGCAGCAATCACAGCCCTGATGAATGACAGAATAAACCAAGTTCCTTCTGCAGCCAAATTCCATTGACACCTCCACAGAGTTGGCTTTCACCATCCATCACGACATCTGCTGAGGTCCACGGGAAGGGGAGAGGGTGTAGCTCTCTGTCCCACCCTGGGTTATTTTTACAGCTGGGAAAGGAGGTGGTGAACCTGGACGAGAGAGTTGAAGTCTTTTCCAAGGCAGCTCACAAAAGCTGTGAAACCAGAGCCGGAGCTTACAAGGCCCCAGATCCCCAGATCAGGAGCTCCAAATGTGTCACTGGCACTGAACCTAGAAGGGCAGTGTGCCCCAGAAAGGAATTTCCCTGATTCTGCCCAAACATAATTTTTCTGCGCACAAATAAAATCTCCCAGCCAAGTACCTGTCCGCCCCATTGGTGTAGAGGCATGAAATAGATGCTTAGAACTCATAAGCACCTGCAGCCCTACCGGAGGACATAGCCTCAGGAGGCAGAGGCAGGACAGTGGGACAGAAAGACCATCTACGACATGCAAACCTTTTGCCTGACCAGATACAGGAGTTTTGGAAAATACCCAACCAAGCCAAGACCATGCAGCTGTGCTGATTTGCATCAGATGAAGATGGGTCCTTTGAAAATCAGTTCCAGGTGAGCTGTGTGGAGCTGCCCAGAAGTTGCTTGCTAGTTTCTCTCTCTCCCTGTTCCTTGTTGCCAAAACACGTCGAAGCTGAGGATTCGCAGGCAACACAGAACGGTTCCCTTCGGAGGAGCCGTTCCACACATGCCTTCCCAATAAGCTGTCCCAGCAGAGTGGCAATGTTTAGAAACCAAATTGGTCATCATTGGCAATTGTAGAAATGGACAGAAATAGCAGAAAAAAATTTCACAATTTCCTGCACATTTTTTCTGATTGTTCCACACGAAAATGTTGAGTTATCCAAAAGAGAAGAATGGTTTTAGCAAGCAAAACAACAGTAATCACCTGCTTTGCTGTTTGCAAATACCATAAACTGTTGTTCTTAGCCAAACGTAATTCCTTTCCACAACCATCACCCCCTTCTCTCAGTTACTCACTGTGACTAATGGGAGGGGAAAGAGACTGTTTCCTATTTTTCCAATGGATTTTAACTCCAAAACTTTCATTTTAGTTGAAAAGTGCTCTCCTCAACTCTTCTTTTCCCTCCAGAATGGGTGGCACCATCACATCTGTGGCACGAAATGCTTTGGCTTTGGTCAGTTAAACGTTCAGCAGTAGAAGATAGCACCTAGCTAAGTCCTCTCTGGCAAACTGTCAGTGATGGGACAAGACCTCTAAGTTCATAACACTTCTCCAAGACAGCGAAGGAGGTTCCCCAGCGCATCCTTCATCAAATTCTTAGTTTTGTTAATTGACCTATCGAAGCTGTGTTGAAGGGGAGAGTTGTTTATATTTACTTCTTTCTGGGTTGCAGGCATTGCCAGTAGAGTCTTCAAAATAAGAAAAGAAAAACCCTCTGACTCGCTGCCCAGAAACTCAATCCCAAAAGCCTCCTCCCAACCTCTGTTTACAAAATTATAAGCTTTCTTTGTCCTAACCATTTTCCTGTTACAATAATATTCTTCATCTTCTATCTGACTTTTTTTTGGTGCATGGAAAATATGATTTCATTGTGAAAGGATTTCTTATGCATCAATACAGCAAAGGGAACACAGAGATGTTTGCAGTAAATCACCCTCGAAGCAGAGACATGTAGAAAATGAGTTACAAGAAAAAGTAGATAATCCCAAGCTATTTCCAGATGGAAGGAGGTTATATTTTCCATACACTGTATCTGGTTTTTGTGTCACAAAACACGCCGGTATTTATTTAAAGTACTTTTTGCTTGTACCATAGGGTTATGATTACATGAAATGAGTTTCCAAAAATTACAAAAATTGGCCTGCTTTAGGTAACAAATGGAAGAAGTGAGATACTGAGTTCAAACCAGCTAAGGCTCAGCCCCTTTGAAGTTAAGAGCTGAGTCCAGCAGCAGAAGGCTGACTTCCATCCAGTGAGGTTCCCTCTGCTGCTGAGATGGTCATGACCAGCATAAAGGGCTGATTTTCCAGCATTTTGCAGTTTCTTTCACCCACTTCTCCACAGCTGGCAGGGAGGACCCTTGGAGGCAGGCTTGCTTCTCCCCTTCCGTAAAGTGAACTCTGTCATCACCATCTCCTTGGAGAAGGCTTGGCAGGACTAAGCGCCTGGCGACTTGAGGAAGCCGCTGGATCGCTGAGTTCTTGGAAGCACTGGACGGGGAGCAGCCTGTCTGAGCCACGCATCAAACTGGGTGTTAGGTACCAAGCTGTTCTCCTAAAGGAGAGACATCTGAAAGCCATTTAGAAAGCATCTGGATGGAATCAGGTCTGGCTGCTTCCCAGGGGACTGAGGCACATCCTCTGAGTGGTTCACTCCTGCACTGACCTAAAACTTAGACAGGTAAATGAGAGAACTACATCCCCCTTCCAACAACTCCCTGAGACCTGAAAACCTGGTGAAACATCCTCCAGTGGGCTCTTCGTGAAACTGTGGTTCATCAACACTGCGGGTGTGTAGCATCCTGCAAAGCAACTGAGAAACCGATGACTGTAATAGATACAACCTCCAACATGCAAGCAAACCAGCAACGTGTGAAGAAATAAAAGTAAAACCAGACTTCTCTAAACTCAGTCTAGCTGTGGGTAGACAGTACAGGAAAGCTTTTGTGTAGACATTGGGGGGTCATGTTCCAGAAAGGGGAGAGGGTCCTTGAATTTTAAAAACTGGTGAGAAAGATTGCGGTAGTGGCCATGTAAGCAAAGCAGTGTGGGTCTGGGCTACCTATGACATGGCCAGTAGCCCATCTCCAACCAGCTTGGAGGGTGACTGGGTCCTGACCCAAGAAGCCACTTGCAATATTGCTGGTGTTTTCTGCCTCAGGATGCTTTAATCTCTGGCTCTTGCAGAGCAATGCAGCTGTGTTGGGCCTGTCTCGTGTTATTTGGACAAAACACCAATAAGAAGGGCTGGTGTCACAAGAGCCAGGCAGGCAGGAGGGCTGCACAAAGGATGCTTCAAGGGAGAGTAACTGATGTACCAAAGCTCCTGTCCTTCATTATCCAATTAATGCCACATTCACCAACCAACCAACCCATCACCTGCTGTTCATAGTTTTGCCGAACTGAAGGACTCCCAATAATACATGCAGTTTAACTGCAACCTGCCTTCTCCAGGTACACCAGGCCAGTCTCTTCCCTTGCTGTACAGACAGGCAGAGCTGAGAAAAGCAGGAGCTGGATCTTCATTAAAGACCCTAGTTGTTCTCCTGCTATGAATCCCTAATCCTAATTGAGGCGACAGGGGGTGGGACCCAGACCTGGTGGTTATAAGGGTTTCACTCTGAATGAAAGGTCCTGAGGGCATGACCAGGTCCTGAGTTCCTGCAGGTCACTGAGCAAAACGGGAGTGCAGTGTCAAGACCTCACTCCATGAGGCTGAGGGTGACTCTCTTCACCTTTATGGCAGCTCTGAGGCTGCCAGAGCTCTGTGTCCACCAGCAGCCTGCTTCGATCTTTTTCTTTTCCAGGAAAAGCTAGCACTCCAGCTATTCCAGTGCTCCCCTGCCCTTAAAGACATGATTTTTTTCTAGTGCGTCGAACACACCGATCTATAAGAGGAGCAGCACCAAGCCTGGAAAGCTGGCCCGAGGCCCGGAGAAATGTCAATACGAGAGGAAGTGTCTGTCACATACACACATAAGGCTCCATCGGCCAAACTATTTGAAGTCATCTTTGGCTTGCTGCTCTCGTCTCCTGCTTTCAGCGGTGCTATCAGTAGGGACCGGCCGACCTCTAGTGGTGTGAGTCCACAAGTGCTAGCAAGCAGACTCTCTCCGGGCCAGGAGAAAGCCTTCGTCGAGTAGAGCATCTTCCCTGTGCATGGGTTTCTCCTCTGGATAATAAAAGGTCTCACATGACTGGAGAAACCAAAAAGGGAAGAAACAGATGAGAGAGCATCTGAGGGGCCAGACTGAAACAGCTACAGGAGCTCAGATCACCAGTGTTGCCTTGAGACTTGCCTTACCAAACCTTTTAGCATCTCTACCTGACCTGGTGGCTCTGAGAGGATACTTGGTACAAATGAGGTTGAGGGAGACAGCAGAGTTGGGATAGCAGGGTGCTGACCTCGAAGGTGGCTTAGGAGGCCAGGTGGACTGTGGCTAGGGTCCCTGGGTTCATGACCCACGCTCTGCAAGGCCACTTTTCTTTCCCTCATGCAGCAGTTTCTGAAGTGTCTACAGATGCGGTGTCTCCCTATTTCCCAGTGAAGGGAAGGAAAGCCAGGAATGAGCACCAGGCCATGAGAAAGCTCACAGCTCCTCAGTGGAGGGTATCAAGGATCTCCCACTGCATCGGGCTGAGGCTAGAGCTGGGAGCACTTTGGAATGAAGGGCAGCCATTGCTTGCAACCCAGCAAGCCGAGGAGGAGAGCAGCTTGCCTGAGCAAGGCTGAAGTTTCTCTCACGTGGAAGTGTGAGCTATAAACACGTGCGAAACCCTATCCATATCAACCCAGTTATCAAACCCAGTTCTATCCATATCAAAGGGTTCAAGGGGGGCTGCTTTAAAATAAGACCTTGGCACAGGTTCCAGCTTCTCCTCACGTCTTACTGAGTGGCACCCTGCCAAAATGTCAGCTTGGCTGCTCCACATGTCGCAGGTATCCCAGGCATGTCCTACAAACCTTTCCGGTGGTCCCAGAGAGATTGCTGCCTCCACAAACAGTATCTCCTCTCTCCTCTCAGCTGCAAAGTGTCTTGGTGGCCCCTGAGCACCATCTCCCCAGCAGAGGAGCAAGAGGAGTGCCTTTTCTGAAGTGCCAGAAACAAGGGCTGGGCACATGCATGAAAAGATCTCTGAAGACAGTGTTGATCAAACTGTGTGCAGGGACCCTCTTATTCCCTCTGCTCTGCTTGAGCACAAGGGATCCATGAGGAACCAAGGTGCACAAGGCAGAGCTGGTGAGAATGAACTTGACTTTCTAGTATAAGTGGAAGAAGAGATTTCAACTAAGAAGATCATGGCTATAGGGGCCCAAGGACTCTGAATAGTCATGAGGAGCCAGAGGCTGGCAAAGCTGTGGCATTTTGGAAACTGCTCCATACACATAAACCATGGAGTCATCCAAACCCTAGAGGAACCTGAGAGAGTCCTCTCATGCAGTCATGAGATACTACTGGCTTAGTCCAAGCTGTCTCAAAGGGAGAAGACTATATCCTGAGTCACCGTAACCATTTTCTCCCACCCCACCCAGGCTTTCCTTCCTGTTTTTTGCCTTTTTCAGCCTAGTGCACTTGCAAAATCCCAGCCCAGAGAGGGAGCCCACATGAGTAGAAGTCTTTCAAGATTACCCTGCGGCTGGTGGGTGAGTGTTTTCCCCCTGTTCTCCCAGCTGGAGGAACAGGCAAAGGTGGCTCAGAAAAGATACCCAGCAGCGCTTGAAAAACTGAGAGCTGAGTAAAGCCAAAGGTGTTTGCTAAGCATCTCCTGTTAGGACAGATTGCTCTCACGCAAGCAGCCCCATAGATAGCCAAGACAACGAGGTGCTTCAGCAATAGACCTCTCTTCTCCTCTCCTCCACAGCCCTCTTGAGCGACTCCAGTGCATGCCAGCAGAGTTCCGCTACATCAGGGCTGAGGTCGCTGCTGCTCTGTGCTTTGATTCAATGTGAGCTCCCCTCCCACATGCTGTTTTCATTAGAGGCCAGCTCTTCTGGCAAGAGCGCTGTGCACAGTCACGAGAAGCTGTTCGCTGGTGTCTTGTTTTATCCAGTTGTTGGAGGCTTAAAACAATGAGATTGCAAATACTGCATTCCTCCCTGTGCTCTTTCCTTCTTTTTTTTTCTTTCCTTCTTTCTTCCTTTCTTCCTTCCTTTCTTCCTTTCTTTCTTCCTTTCTTTCTTCCTTCCTTCCTTTCTTTCTTTCTTTCTTCCTTTCTTTCTTCCTTTCTTCCTTCCTTCCTTCCTTCCTTCCTTCCTTCCTTCCTTCCTTCCTTCCTTCCTTCCTTCCTTTCTGTCTTTCTTTCTTCCTTCCTTTCTTCCTTCCTTTCTTCTGTTCTTTCTTTCTTTCTTCCTTTGTCTCTTTTTTTTTTTTTTTGAGGCAAGAAGGCAGAGATACATAGCTATTATATATACTATTATATATATACTATATATACTATTTCTGTCATATATCTGTCCCATTGCAAACACACACACGTGAGCATATGTGTGCGTGTCTCACAGCTGCCCTCCTGGATGACTGTCTGGCACCATTACAAACTGCATGTCTATGTTGCCCTGACTCACCCAGGAACAATCAGAGCAGGACCCTTATCGCCACCACCAGAAAGATGCCATGTGCCAAGGCCACTCCACTGTTCCAATGTCACCAGGACAGGAAGACATCCCTCTGTGCCTTCAGTCTGGCAAGCAGATATATGGAGAACAGGGAGCTTGGAGTCCAAAAGGATGACTCCCGTTTTGGGGCCAAACACTCTCTTCCCTGCCTTTAACTAGGAATTTTCTGCTGAGACCAGATGCCATCATGATATATTGATGCCCCAGGTGACGCGGGAGGACTTGGTTTTGACTGGAGATGGATTGCATGCCTGTTTCTCCTAGGCACTGCCTAAGCCTCAGGTAGGGATGAGGGAGACAAGCAATGGGACAGTGCAAATATGGAGTAGCAGCCAAGAGTTGGCAAATGTCGGTCACCCTGAGATCATCAAGACAGAGGGAGGCAGTGGCCAGTTCCATTCAGGTTATCCCACCAGAAGGACACATAGGTACAGCCAGCTGGAGGCCATAGGGTGTTGTAGGCTGAAGTAGACGGAAAGCAGAGCATGAATGAAGTGAGAAATGAAGGACCATCAAGCATGTTAGAACTTCTTTGTCCTGGGCTGGGGCAGAGAGGTTGGGAACAAGGTGCTTCATCTCCCTTCTCTTATCTATATTGTTTTCTTTAGTCTGTCTGTACATAGACCTGTTCTGCATGCTGGAATGGTCTGGAGTCTTAATTGTCACACACCTGACTAAAATTTCTGGCATAGGGGCATCCAGGGAAGGACAGTGACATGACCATCAACTAACCAGGGAGAAGAGACCTGGCTAATGCTGTTTCTACTCACCTGAGCTTTGGAATTAGGCTGCTGCCTGATTTAGCTTGGACTACGTAGAATCATAGAATCGTCCAGGCCGGAAGGGACCTCCAAAGGTCATCTAGTCTGACCTCCCCACAGTCAGCAGGGACACCC
>JAOXNO010006100.1:0-13840 GCA_028565335.1 Limnodromus scolopaceus
ATTATGCAAAACTTTTGTAAATATAAGCCTGTTGAAATCATGGCTGAGTGGGAGCACCTTGAGGAAAAATCCCGGTGTGACCCTGGCACTGCAATAAAGAATACCGCTTGATAGTCACATTGGCTATTGAGTCCAGCTTCTTTGTTTCAGTTTTGAGGCTAAACAGCATTTTGACGTATTGTTCATAAGTGGAATGCTATTTTTTTTAGGGATGCATTTTAATCTCAAACTGGTTGAACTATTAATCTCTAATAGAAGAATAGACCTTACTTAAGTAGACTTGTTAATTTATCTTATAGGATTTAGGTTTATGTGAAATAGGACAACAATACTTCTGTTAATGCTGTGAGATTGTTTTCAGGTTTTTTGGTTATACTGCAAATTGAATTAAATTGATCAAAACCAACCATTTCCCTCAAGCACCCCTTACCCCCCCTTCCCAATTTGTTTTGTTACAGGCTCTACTGGAGTTTGCATTTGTATTGCAAACTTACTGTTTAGGTAATGGAATGATTTTTATCAAATAAAACTATTTGAATGCCTGAATAAGTGTGTCAGGATGTGACTTACAGCTATTAGACTGAAATTGATTCCTCTTCCTTGTTTTGTTTTGTCTATTTATGAGTTTCTTTTTTTGCTATACAGTTGAGAAAAATTATTTTTGGGAATATGGGAAGATAAGTATTAGAGGAAATAAATATGTTGTGTACTGAGGCTCTCTGGTTATGTAAACAAGAACTGAGGTTCAAGCGTGGTGGTGAAATCAAAAGTACTGTAATAGTAAACATATCCTTATAGCTTTAGTAAAAACCTGTTTGGTCACAGACATCGTATTCTGGTGTATATACCTGAACAGATCTCAGTCAGTATTGCTACTTCTGTTATCCTTGGAGAAATAGTAATCTTGAGTCATAGGAACAAGTTGTTACTACATGAGAACTATTACTAGGAGTCTGCCTATCTTAGTAGCTTTATGTATAATGGCTTTGTATTGTAATTATTTCCACAAAATTGCAGGGTATTAATAAAAACAAGGAAATATGGACATAGCGAGCAGAGATATTTTATTGCAAAGAGGGTTTATTGTTTGTGGTTTTTATGAAGTTTTTCATAACTGGTCTTCATAATAAATTTGCAGCCTTCTCTGTTTAGGATAATTAATAGTTTTCTTCTCTGTAATATAACAATTATAGCTGTGTTTCTCCTGTCTGTTATTAAGTAGCTGTTACTGCACTGTGGGTGTAAAGTTCTTGCTCACAATGTCTTATCTTGTAGCTGTTATCTGCTCTCAGAGAACAGATTGATTTGTCAGCCTTGTGCTGTTTGATATGAATAATGTTACCTTTCATGCCAGTCGTGCTTGGATTTGGAGGAGAATATAAAGCAAGCTGTTGATGGGTAAAGAATTAGTTATATGCTGTAACTAACAGAAATAGAGGAGTGTGCTGCAGAACAGACCATATTGAAATGTTGAGGGGAGTGAATATCTGTACTTACATCAGTGGTTTCTTGGTTTGGGGGATTTTAGTTATTCTTCCTTCAAGGTAAACCCAAAGACCGAACTTATTACTGGTCCTTTACAAACTGTATGAGTATGTGCTATTATAAGAGGACTATATATTGAAATGACTCTGCTCACATATGCCAGTTCTGTGTTGCAGAACTGGATAATCTTTTTTCATGGATTTTCTGTACTTTTTAAAATATATATAAACTACTTGCATATTAAATGTAAATTCTAGGAAGTCCTTATTGTTAACACTAATGTACCTTTGTTTGGACATGTGTGAAAGTAGAATCATAGAATTGCTTAGGTTGGAAGGGACCTTTAAGATCATCGAGTCCAACCATCAACCTAACACCGACAAAAAACATCACTAAACCATATCTCTAAGCGCTACGTCTACCCATCTTTTAAATACCACCAGGGATGGTGACTCAACCACTTCCCCGGGGAGCCTGTTCCAATGCTTAATAACCCTTTCAGTGTAAAAAATTTTCCTAATATCCAATCTGAACCTCCCCTGGTGCAACTTGAGGCTATTAAATCCAGCAGACACCAAGGTCAGTGAAGAATGCCGGGGGGAAGAGATATCAGCAGTGCAGCCCATGGAAGACCCTGGCCAGAGCAGGTGGATATGCCCTGAAGGAAGCTACAGCCCATGGGAGGGACTCCACGCTGGAGCAGGAGAAAAGTGTGAGAAGGCAGGAGCAGCAAAGAGGAACTGTTATGAACTGAAAGGAGGAGGACAAAAAAAAAAAAAAAAAGTGGAAATCTAGTACATTAGTATAATGGAAAAATCTTAAAAGAAAAATTTCATTTCTGATTCTTTATACAGATTTTTTCAATTTATTTCTGTAGGACTAGTATCTACATTGAGTTGTATGTATGTTTTCTGGACGGTGCTTTCTAAACAGTAGCAGTGTTCCCTTTCTCTATTCTCTCTCCACCTGCATGAGAAAGGTGGTGCTTTAGTTTCTTGATCCTCAGAAAACATCTTTTTCTGATAGCCTGTAGTTAGAGATCGTCTGTATGGAGAAATAATATGCAATGTTTCTCAGAGAATCCTGACCTACAAAGTAGGAATACAGCTTTACATAGTCAAAACACTGACATGAATGCTGATGATAGGTTATGAGTATGACTGTGTGTATATGATCCTAGTTATAAGGATAAGGCTCAGAGGGAACAACAGGCAGTCTGTATGTGGTAGTGAGAGATGAAACTTTACTTCACAACTTCCAAGGAAATGAGAAGCAAGAGAACATGTTTAACAACTTATTTTTAAAATAAAATTGAAGAAAGGAGGTTATCTTTCAGTTGTAGCAACAGGTAAAATATGTTATCAATTTCTGTATGAAGATGAAATTTGCATCTAGGTAAAACAAATATGAAATGACTGTTTTTTGCTAATAAAATTTGTTAATGCAGATTTTTTTCCAAGATGCAGCTAGATGTAAATAAATGTGTAAAACTTGCATTTTGTATTAGTAAACAAAGTTCTGAAGATAAATATCTTAAGTTGCCAACACTACACTTCACATTTGTGAGTAATACCAAGCATAGTGCCTGACAACAGAGAGAGACTTCAACACATTATCCAACCCACTCACTCACTGCTGCCTGGAGTCTGAGGTAGGTAGCACTGTGCATATGTGATAACTAGTTATGAAATATCCATTTCTTTAAGTATATAAAGTGGTGAAAGGCCTCTGGGGAGAAGGGTACTGCTGCAGAAGTCACATAAAACTGTCCTGTTCATGATCAAGCTATCAAAACACCACAACCTCTTGTACTTTCTGTTGTAATACTTCTGATTTTTATGAAATAAATGTTTGTGGGATGTCCATTGTTTTTCAAAAATGTGGACAATCTGCTGAGAGTTTCTGTTTAACACTATTTTGTAGATTAGGGAGGCAAGCATGGGAGTAAAAATAAAAAACCCAACAACAAACAGGTTATGCCTTAATTTTGTTTGATCTCTAACTGGATTTTTATAAATACAGTAAGAGGTTGGGAAATATTTAGTGCCTGAATTATGCAAAGTATTCTATGAAAAGATTGTAAATTCCTCTTCTGGAGCAGAATTCCCATTTAGCTGTTTGAGAACACTGCTGGGTAGACTTACAGGGATCTGGTCCAAAATAATAAAAATAACTGGATTGTGCATACTGAAACTGAGCTGATGATTTTTGGATAATAAAATTGTATCTCTAGGAGTTGATAGCTTACATGCAAAGATTTAGTTTTTCTAGTAGACTTCAAAGCTTTTACATAATACATAGTAGGTATTCCTAGATCCGTCTTGGGTTTTGGTAGTGGTATCTTTCAAAGAACGAAAAACCAGCTCATTCTTTCTGCTACATGGTTTTATTTTCAATTAATTATTTTCTAAGTCTTAAACAAGACTTTTTTCTCTAAAATTCCTTTTTGTGCTCCCTCCTCCCCTGGAGTCAGACCTTTTTTAATCAAATGCTGTTTCATTAATATCAGTAGCATTAGCAGATGCCAATACTATGCATAGAACAGTTTTGAAAGAAGTAAACAGATTATTTATCACAATACCATTCACCTGTTTGGCTATACGTCAGTGTGTTAACACCTCTGGAATATACAGTATGGGAAAGGTAATCTTATTGCTCTTAATAAACTGTATGTTAAGCTGAATTGCAATTAAATTTGCATTTTGCTTCAGAGGCAAGTGCATGTGACAGACAAAACATAAAGTGTTATGTTTTATAGACATAACAGAATGGGCATTACTATGAGCAAGGAAGAGAAACCTTTCTGCTTCCCACTCAGCTGTCATATTGTCAGAATATATGAGAGAATCTGTGTTGCTGCTTATGCTCTTCTTGTTCTGTGAATAAATGTGGAATTTAAGTCACTATCTCACGTGCTGCTATGTTTCCCTGTTCCATAATTGAGTGGCACCACATCCTGGCTGGCAACAGTGCTTGGTGGGCAAATAATCTTGTCCTAATGCTGACAGGGGATTTATCTGTTCTATAACGGGGGCCACCACATCCTGGTGACAACCACAGTGTTGAAAAGGGGAAGAGAGAAGGGGAATGATGTGATCAGCATGCTTATGTATTATGGCTGTTTGACTTAGAAAATGGTGTTGGTTATGCTAGCCATGCTAGGCTAGCTAGTTCAGGAGCAGGGGGTACTGTTCACATGTAGATTAACAGAAATCATATTCTGTATTCTGTAATGTGTGCATAGAAGTGTATTCAGACTGGCAACAGATTTTAGATGGCTTAAATACTTAGTGGTGTGTCCTTTCCATAGCGTTGTAATATTGATTGAGATTAACACAGCCTTGTTATTCTGGAATGAAAGTGTCTGCACAGTTATTCAGATGCAACTAGTGCTTTAAATTGTCTAGCCTCGTATATCCTTGGGTCCTGCTTTTCACTGTTGGCAGCCGAGTGGTGTGGGTTTACTTTTTTTAGTATTTTTTTCTCCTTAACGCTGTGGCTTTTTAGCCCCTGTGAAGCATTTAATGTCGGCGAAGCGTGCTGTGCTTGGCGGGGCTGCTCCCGGTGCCGAGAGTAGCAGCTACCCATCGTTTCGGCAAGTGCTAATTGCGGCGAAACGTACGTTTTCATTAAGGGACTCTCGCCGGAGCCCTCCCGCCTAGGGCTATGGCCCGGAGTACGCAACTGTTTTCCGGCGGGGGAGGGGGGGAAGGACGGGACTGACGACAGTATCCGGGGCACGCCGCCCCATTGGCTGTGCGGCGGCTCCGGGCGGCACGTGACTGGAGGGGGGGCTGTATTGGTCGCGGCACTAGCGCAGCTGCTGGGTGTGGGTGGGGTCATCGGTAGCAGGATTGAAGCAGAAGTGGTTGCGGAGATGGGGTGAGTGAGTGAGTACGTCAGCGCGGGCTGTTGGATCCTGGGCCTTGTTGCGGGGGCGGTTGAAGGCGGCTCCCTGCGGTGCTCAGCTGTGCCTGTGACGGAGGTAGTGGCGCTGGAAAGAAAGGAAAAAACGCTTTTGTAGTTAAAATACGCGGGAAAAACGAAAAAGGCTTGTTTGCTATAAAAGGGGCGGGAGCCGTACATGAGGAAAGGAGCATCAGATAACGAAGAATGGAAGGGATGTATAGCGAGCAGGGCTGAGGTCGTCCTGCCCTTTTGCGCTACCACAGCAGCAGCTGCCGGCGAGGGTCATAAAGCCTCTCCCGCTGTGCTCTGGTGCGGCTGTGCCGCCCTGCAGCGACGGGGAGGAAGGGGAGGGGAGGCAGGTATTTCAGAATGCGCAGTCGAGTTGGAACGTGAACGTGTTCCGCTGGGGATGATTGGGCACGTCCCGTTGGAGTAACAGTAAGGAGATCCCTTGCGTGTAGCACCAGCCTGGCGCTGTTAGTTACAGGACGCGGCAGTGCACCCTCAGCGCTTCGATGCAGCAGCTTTTTCTCCTCATTAGAAGTGAGAGCCGTAAAGCAACGGGAAGTTGGGCGGTACTGCTGCATTCAGAAATGTGCTGATAGGTGGCCAACTGCAAGCTATGTAGCAGCAGAAATTCTTATAAGGAATGATATATGTTTAACGAACGCTAAAATTCTCTGACTTCTTAAAAATTTATTTAACATTGCAAAGATATGCTTAGGTTTGTGATTTAATCTGAATGCTCTGGGAAACGTTAACGTATGGGTTCTTTCTTTCTCTTTGTCAGATATGCAGCTTTTATTCCAGTAGTTAGCTCATAGTCATCAAAATACACCGTAGTTATGCAAAAACCAAGATTTTTTTTTCGGAAGACACGTGCTGCTGAATTATTTGATTGTACTTACTATTTGAGTCAAAACTTAAAATCTTTTCTGTTGACTTAGGTCAACAGTATGATCTAATGCTGAATTAAGGTTTTTTTCCTGAATTTAGTGTGATATGCCCTTGAAGAAACCATTCCCCATTGGTCACCTGGGAGTGATTACAAAAACTATTAGAATAGTAAAGTAATAAGGATGAGATATTTTGCTTAGGATAGTTGGCTAAAACTTGTGGCTGTAGAAAGAAATGAGAATCCTTTGTAATCTAGATATTAATGAAATGTAGGCACAATGATAATATTTATCATAAGAATAATAGCTTCATTATAAAAAAAAAACCCACCCTTTTGGTAATTAGCGAATCTGCTTACCGGTAGTGTGGGTAGTAGAATGCTAAATTCTATTTCTTTATTAGTGAGTCAGACACCTGATTTATTGCTCTTTCAACAAAGTTCATTATCCAAAATCAGTGTAATGAACTGGAGCCCCAGTTGACTTCAGTATTGTTTTGATTGAGGCTTACTGGAGAAAACAGTATTTATTCACTACCAAAACAAAAAAATCAGCTTCAGTTACTATGTGTGACTGAATAATTGTTCAGTTGAAGATTTTTTTTTTTAAAGCTAAAACAAATAGGTTGTAGTGAAAATATTTTCTATATGTATAGACAGTGCTAGAACTCTGTATTGTTGAGAGACACGTTAGGGTTTTGCATTTTAAATTATTCTTTAACCTCTGTTCTGAAAAGACTAATTTGTTCTACAGGAAGTTCTGGTAGTAATAGCGTGTATGGTTGGAAAAAAAAAAACCAAACACCAACCCACCTAGTAATAGAGGCTGAAATATTTCCATAAGAAGATTTAATTAGTATATCATAGATTGTTGAGCTTGGGGTTCTTAAGCAGAACCTCTTCAGGGTATATTGAGTGTATTGTTTATTGATTTCAAATAAAAAAGAACACCATTTAATATGAAATTGTAAGTTTTAAGAGAATATTGATGGTTTTGCTGATCTCTATGGGGATTTCAGACTAAAAAGAGCACATGTAAATCTCTGTTTCCTGCACAGTTATAGATAATAAATTTTTCTTAATGTAGAAAAATGCATGTCTAAATATCAATAATATATTTGCATAAATTTAGGCTGCTGATTAATTTAGTTTTCTTTGTCTGAAAGAGTTGGATATAACTTGAAATTCTGCTTTGATATGTGTATTTACACAAACTGCTGATTCAGTACAGCATAGTGAAGCTTCTTGTCATAAGTTCATTTTACTTTGGTAAGAGATTTCTTCTCCATCTCCTAAGAATGAGAAAATGGGTAAGGGAACTAGGAGACTTAGACCTTAGGTGTTTCTTATATTGATGGAGTTAAAGCCTGAAGTTCCTACATCCCCAGAGTTACTTCTTGAAGTAAATCTAACAGTAGGGGTATCTCCATTCTTCTATTCAAATCTAGACCACTTTACAAAAAGACACTCGGATTTAGAGTGCAAAAGGAAGCTTGACTTTAAATCATAATAGTCAACTTATTGAAGGTGGGTTGTGTTCTTGTTCTGTGTGTCCTGTATTTTCCTTTGGGTTGGATAAAGTATGAAACTGTTATTAAAACAAACAATTCTTCCTCTTTCCTTTCCCCTTGACTCCCCAGTATAGTGACTTCTTACCTGGAATGAAGAGTCATTTATTCTTGGTTAAACTGATTCTGGCCCCATAGATCTTGAATATGTTTATGTGTATGTATGCAGTGTTCCAGTTTCAGACTAAAGGGCCGAGTGTAAACCATTATTTGCTTTACTTTGGACTTGCTATATGGTCTCTGCTGTGAATGAGGAAATATGTGGCTGTGAACCTTGTCTGTCTGAATGGGGCCTTGAGAAAGCATAGCTTTCTGGCCATTTGGACATCTGTTATTTAAAACAATTGGAGGTGTTTTGGATAAATCAATAAGTGACTCCTAGTCAAAGGTAAAATACTGTCTCAGCACTGATGTCCCACTTCCATGTTATTAAAAAACCACAGCAACAAACATTACACAAAAGGAAACTTATATCAGGTAGAGGAGAAGGTAAAAAGAAGTTAAAAAAATTGTTCTTCAGATTTGCTTCTAATTTTCATATGCTAAGTGAGTTGTAGCAACAGTTTGTCTAAACACAATCTTTAATTCTGCTCTGAGTCTTATCGAGTAAATTAAAATTAACAATTTGATGAATAAGCCACTTATTATTGTTATTTGAAAGCATTTAATAGTGTTTCAGTTAAGAGAATTTTGGTGGATTTTATTTGGAGCTCACTTCTTTAAAGGAAAAAAATTATTATTGCTTATGTAGTAAGTAAAACTTTTTTCTTTGCCATTCCTTCAGGCTATATTTTACAAACTAGTACTTATCAAATGAATACATGCATGAAATGGGCCACAAACAATTTGCCTTTCTGGATTTTTTTTTTTGTTACAACTCTTTAACAGCTGTCTGCCTTTTAGGTGGAACTGCCTGGTTATAAAAAAGTACAGAATCCATCGAGTAGAATAAATATTTTGGATTGTCTTCATTTCTCTAAAAGTGAGGTCTCCTGTCTAGCATGACCACGTTAGAAAAATGAAGTTTATTAAGGTGTGGTGTCGTGCGTTCCCCCTTCGCCATTTGTACTGTCATTGAATTCCACAAATTGGCAGATTTCTTTCTTGGCCCTTCTTTAATGATGAGACGTATTTAGGACATGAAGTTTTGTTTCTTGAAGATGAAATAAATTTGCTGTAGCAAATGCAGTGAAGCTTTTGTTAGTGTTCCTGTCTTTAATAATAGATATTCTTGTTTATATTTTCATTGAGTCTAAGTTTTGAAAGATTAAACAATTTTCAGAATTTATATTGGAGAAAAATCCAATTTTTTAAAATAATTTTTACCTATTTTTTTTTAATTAGCTTGATAATTCAATTAAGAATTGTCTGGAAGAGCAAAGCTGACTGTACAGATACTTGACCTTGTAATTTCAAAGGTCAAAGGAGAGGGTACACAAATTCTTCTGTTAGCATAATTTTCAAAATAGCTTGCAGTCTGTAGTCGCAGTGTGTTCTATAATAAAATAAAAACTAAACATGAGCTTCTAGATGTTTGATATTTCCAAAGTTCTGCAGTAGCAATGAAAAAGGAATGTTGTTCTGTAAGCTTTTTATATTTTTCTCTTGAGTTATGGGTGCCATATTTGCTTAGGAAATTGTCAGGAGAACTTGTACATATAAGTGCTATACTTCCTGTTACTCTGCTGAATGGCTTGTTTTCAAATAAGAAATTGATAGCTTTAAACATGGTTACCCAGGCTTTAATTATCTAACATTGTTTATGTGAATAACTTTGTGTTTTGAATTGGAAAATGAGGAACAATTTGAATTTTATCACGTAAGTTAGTGGGTGTTTCTTTGTAATAGCTGAATAATTGTGGTAATGTTTTAGGACTCTGTGACAATATTACCCAAAATAAAGATTGCTTAAAATGCATGTATGAATTATTAACACAATCACTAGAATATTTTATTTTATGATTTATATACTATATCTTTCCTACTCTTCTTCTTTGTATTTATAATATAGGGTATCTTGATATTAAGAATGGCATTTCATCAGTTTCTTTAACTGCTCAGTATTTCCACTTCTTGTGTTAGAATAAATATCCATATATTTCTAGTCTTTATGCCTTGGATTTTTTTTGTAAAAGGCTTGATTACTATTACGTTTGATACTTCTGTTCTGTTAAAATTCCTCAGTATTTACTGTTCTCCTTTTACATGTTTTCATTAGTGTATGTTATTCTAAGGAATGCTGAGCATCCGTGTTTATATTTCACTTCTTAAAATATGTGGGCAGTCAGTGTCTTTTAGATACAATTGAGAGTGTTTGTTGACTACTGAAAAATTATTAAATATGATCTATTATCTTCTTAGTTTGTTATAATTGAAGTACTTAAAAATAAGGCTGCTTCTGTATAATGGCATGATTTCCCTTTGTGTGTTCTGGCTTCCCCTAATACCTAAAGCAATTGTTATAATCTTTCATTTGCTGAATCACGTATCAAATTGAAGCCTACTGAAAAACAGCCATTGAATTGATGTTAGTTCTAGGCATTAATAGTTTGGTTTAATGGATTTGAATGAAACATTTAGTAAGTTGAGTGGTAAATGGGAAAGACTGAGATATATTTTTATGTTTAGATATGTTTGGTTTTTTTCTGAAATGTTTAAATCTAGTGTCTTCCCTTATTTTTTTCCAGGGCTGAGGGTATCCCAGGATGGCTGCAGCTTCATATGACCAGTTGTTAAAGCAAGTTGAGGCATTAAAGATGGAGAATTCCAGCCTTCGACAAGAGCTAGAGGACAATTCAAATCACCTAACAAAGCTGGAAAACGAGGCATCTAATATGAAGGTATTGCAACTTGTATATCTGTGTATATCACTATTTCTGTTACTGTCTTTTGGTTTTCATTATGTATTAGTGTTTTAATGGACTGGTGGTTGCTCAAGAAACTTTGTGCTTTTAGATTCCTACAGAAATTCCTTTCCAGATTATGTAAAGGAAAACTTTCAAAATCAAATCTACTTGGCTGTGCAAGCTGTTTTTGAAATTTGAAAACTAAAGCAACGTTTCAAAACAGTTTTTAGGTAAACTGTTTCATTTTCATATCATCTTTTTCTGGTCTGTCATAAGCCCTACCATTTTACCCCTGCTGTACTTCCCAGCAGGAAGTCCAGTCTTTTGACATGGTTTATGAAAAAGCAGACATTGCTCATCTTTAGAAAACAGTGGAGAGACTGGAGATTTTCAGTCTTTTAAGGTAAGTTTAAAAAAAACTTCAGTTTTATTACAGTATTTACTTAAAATGAGCTTTTTGTTTTGGGATGTTAAAATAATACCACAGGTCTCCGCTCTCTCCCAAGGCCTAAATTTATACTTGCTAATTTCACCCAAATGTGTCTGTCTAGTGTTTATTGATTAGGTGTAGGTCTTTGAAGTCACCTATCCAAGAGGAAATACTAAGCTTAGATGGAATTTGTCTTCCTACTGATCAAAATCTATAGGTACAGTTGTATTTGTGTAATACATGGCATTGAACAAGGCAGAATTTCACAAGCAATATAGCTGCATTAATTTAGTGCTTTTCCTGAGCTGACAAATCCTGTTTCTTGGTGCTACAGCTTGGAAAACTGGGATGCTTTTGGTACCTAAGCTAACATGGCTTAGAAACTTCTGGTATCTCTGCATATACTACTGTATAGTGTAGGCATACTTTAAGCATTAAACAATATTTGTATGCCCATCTCCTTGCTTTACTGTGTTGACATGGTAGATTTATTGTTACTTTATATGAAATGTGCCAATTTGAATGTAGCAATTTAAATATATTTTTAATTGAAATTTCTTTTCCTCTAGCATCTAGACTGAGCTATATATTCATTATAAGAAGAAAATTTTTCTTCTGTTCTGAATTACTGTCATGAGTTATGATAACACTTGAAAGAACTGCATATGTTTTAGTTACATTTAATCTTTGCATTGCACTGCAAGATGAAAATTGAAGTGAATTGAATTCTGAATTGAAGTGAAATTAGAGTTTCAAGCAGCTGATGTAAAGGACTATATTTGGCATTAACAACTCTGAAAATAATTGTTTGTTTGCTTAAATATGTATCAGAAAATTTGAGCTAGATTTGTCACTTATAATATTATATCTTAAGAAAAACAGTATAACAAATCAATAACTTTCCCTTTCTCCCTGTCATTGCAGCCTAAAATAAGGGAGTGAAGAGTAGGAGAGGTGATCTTCCTCATAGTTTGAAAAAGGGACAGAGAAGAAAAATCTTTTTCCATATGTTACATTTTTTTTTTCTCTTGACTTCTGTGTATGTAATTAAATTTCCAGTGACTTGGAAACAGACAAGCTGTGTAAGATGGCCTCTAGGGCATTAATTTGGGATGTGGGACAACTTTGTCCTTACTTAAAATCTGGCAGATCAGCAAACAGTAATTCTATCGCGTTCCACAGAACTGTCGTGATTACTATATTTTGAGTAGATATAAAATATTTTATTTTTCTGAAATACAGTCCTCAGGTCCAGGAAAGCATCCTAGAAAACCTCCACCAAACTTAACAGCCCTCCTGCTACCAAACCCTTGCTGTGTAAACCCAATACATTATCATCAAAGTAGCATTTTAACTTCAAACTCGAAGAGGAAAGGAAAATAGATTTTTAATACAGGTGT
The DNA here is from genome assembly GCA_028565335.1 of Limnodromus scolopaceus. NCBI lineage: Eukaryota > Metazoa > Chordata > Aves > Charadriiformes > Scolopacidae > Limnodromus > Limnodromus scolopaceus. The sequence continues at coordinate 12,534 of JAOXNO010006100.1, forward strand.
GGAGGGTTTTTTGTGGTAGCTATTTTAAAGTTAATTTTGTTTTGTGTGATTTTGAAGCTTATTTGCATTTTGCAGTTTCTTCATTTGATAAGGTAAATTCAACATGAACTGGCTAATATTTGTCTAGCTAGTTTCTTCTTTAGAGTACTTGAGTTTAAAAAAAAAACAAACAAACAAACAAAACCAGAACAGAGAATCATAGAATGCCAGGTTGGAAGGATCAAGGATCATCTGGTCCAACCTTTCTTGGCAAATGCATGGTCTAGACAAGGTGGCCCAGCACCCTATCCAGCTGAATCTTAAGTGCCCAATGTAGGGGAATCCACCACTTCCCTAGGGAGAGTATTCCAATGGCTGATTGTTCTCATTGTGAAAAATTTTCCTCTTGTGTCCAATGGGAATCTCCCCAGGAGTGATTTTAACCCACTACCCCTCTTCTTTTCCAGGTGACTCCTTATAAAAAGGAAGTCTCAGTCGTCTTTGTAGCCACCCTTTAAATACTGGAACACGGTGATAAGAGCTCCCCTAAGTCTTCTTGTCTCAAGGCTGAACAAACCCAGTTCTCTTGGCCTTTGCTCACGTGTCAGGCTTTCCAGTCCTTTGATCATCTTTGCGGCCCTTCTCTGGACCCTCTCCAGTCTGTCTGCATAATTTTTGCATAGCGGGGACCAAAACTGAGTGCAGTATTCCAGGTGTGGCCTAACAAGGGCTGAGTAGAGTGGGATAAAGCTGCCAAGCAGAAAAGGACCTGGTGGTGTTGGCAGATAGCTGGCTTAATATGACCACCAGGTCCTTTTCTGCTTGGCAGCTTTCCAGCCATTCTTCCCTGAGCTTGTAGCGTTGCCTGGGGTTGTTGTGACCGAAGTGCAGGACCTGGCACTTGGCCCTATTAAACCTCATCCCATTGGCCTTGGCCCATTGATCCAACCTGTCCAAGCCCCTCTGTAGAGCTTTCCTACACTCAAGCAGATCAACACTCCCACCTAGTTTGGTGTCATCTGCAAACTTAGTGAGGGTGCACTCAGTCCCCTTATCCAGATTATCAATAAGATTCCATGATTCTATACTAAACAAGACTGGCCCCAAAACTGAGCACCGAGGGACACCACTGGTGACCTGCTGCCAACAAGATTTCACCCCTCACCCTGTTAATCACAACTCTCTGGGCTTGGCCTTCCATCAAGTTTTTTACCTAGTGAAGAGTACACTTGTCTATGCCATGATTCGCCGGCTTCTCCAGGAGAATGCTGTGGGGGATGGTGTCAAAGGCCTTACCAAAGTCCAGGTAGACAACGTCCACAGCCTTC
>JAOXNO010006101.1:0-13724 GCA_028565335.1 Limnodromus scolopaceus
CCCAAAGAGGGTCTGCTAAGTCAAAGGGAAGTGATGTGAATTGGTGAAGAGCACATCTCAAGTGGAACAAAACCCTGAGGCCGGCGCCGGGGGCGGGGCCCACTCGGGGCCGGGCCGGGCCGGGCGAGGACCTCGGGGGGTGGAAAACAACCCGGGGGGTCCCCCCGCCCCCGCGGTGTACCGGGCCTTTGGGGGCGGCTGGAGGGGCCTCGATACCCCTGGGGGGGTCATCGGGTACTGGGGGATCCCTGTGCCTTTGGGGGGGTCTCCTTCTGTCCCCATGGGATCCCTGCGCCTTGGGGGGAGGGTGTCCCTGCTGTCCCCGGGGTGGCCCTGCGCCTTTCAGGGGGGTCTCTGCTGTCCCTAGGAGCTTGTTGGGCCTTTGGGGAGTGTCCTTGCTGCCCCCGGAGGGATGTTGTGCTTTGGGGGGGGTGTCAGGGTGGGCTCTCTTGCCCCCACGTCTGGTTCCTGTTGCCCCAGGAACCTCTGGGGAAGGGTCTTAGGAATCCTTTCTGCCCCCCGTGTTGTCCTTTTTGTCCCCAGGCTGCCACCATCCCTTTCAGTGAATACTTGGGGCACCCTTCTGTCCCCAGGCCTGGTGCTTGTCATCTCTGTGGTGCCACCGACTCCTTGGGGGGGACACTGAGGGGACCCCTGCCATCCCCAGGGCCATTCCCTGCTGTCTCCAGGGTGTTTACCTGCCTTGGGGGGTTGCTGAGGGTTCTCTCCTGCCCCTAAGGCTCCTTCCCTGGTGCCCCCATGGTTTCACAGTGCCTTGGGGGGAGCCCTGGGGGTCCCTTCCAGCCCTAGAGTGTGTCCCACTGCCTCGGTCATGGCGGGGGGAGCTCAGCTGAGGGTCCCTCCTGCCCCTTGAAGGTCCAAATCTCGTTGTCCTTTGGCCTTCCTCACCCTATCCCTTCCAGGACAATTCCCGTTGTCCCCAGGGAGGGTTCCTGGGGCAGGCACGGCCGGACCCCACGCTGCTGAGCTTTAACCTGTCATTTCTGTCAGCTGCCAGCGAACCTCCAGCCCCGGCACCGCCACGCAGGTGAGTGGCCACCCCAGCTCTGGCCGTGCTTGCCTCCCGTCTGTCTGTCCATCGCACGAGCTGCAGAGCTGGAGGTTTGGGCTGCATCTCCCTTGGTCTTTTCCCAATGCTGAATTATTCCTGTTGGGGGCTCCTCCAGCTGCTCATTCCTGCGGGATTTCTCCAGCAGGCTGGGCTTTTCTCAGCCTCGGGACCACCGATTCCCCCTGGGGAGCCTCTCTCCCGCCAGTTGCTGGGCCGTGCTGCACACTAAGGCAGCCAGTGCTCGTTAGCTGCAGTTAATTAGGCCCCGTCTGCACTGGAAGCGGGTTTGTGCCATCCCACAAGGTGCTGGGGGAGCCAGGGCTTCGCCGTGGGATGGCGGGGAAGAGCCATGGGGAGGTGGGTGCCTCGTCCCCCGAGGAGGCGCTGTCATGCCCAGGATGCTCTGAGATGGGGATTCCGGACCTCCCTGTAATTGCAAGTAGGAAGCTGCTTAATTAGTGTCGTCACTAGGACTGGCCGGGCTCCTGGGCAGGTTTGTAATTAACCAGGGCTCTCCCAAATGTGGCCTGGTGATGGGTTTCTGTCCCTGTCCGGTGAACAGGAGGTGCCTGTTCGGCCTCTTCCCTGTGAGGGGCATTTTGGGTGGAAACCTGCTTGTCGCTGGAGGTTTAATTGGTGGTTTAACCCCCCTGACACCATCTCGGGGGGAAGGAAGGCTCCTCCATGGCGAACAAACGAGGTTGTCTCTGTCCAGGTCCGATGAGAAAACTTTCCTTAAATAGAAGAGGCTCAGCCGAGCCTGGCGAAACATGTGCGGGAGGGACCCGCTGTAAACACAGCCACAAGGCCATGCCGTGGCGTCCTGCGGGCATCCTGGTGTGCCGGGGGGTCAGGAACCCAGGTGAGGGGCTCTCAGGGGGTCCGAAACGCCCCCTGCTCGCTTCTGGCCCCGTTGCTCCTCTGCTTTATGTAGCCTGAATGTGGCCTGGATGTCGAGCGCCCGCGTAGCCCGGCTATTCGGCTGTTTATATAGCTATGTAAATATTTTAATGAAGGATCGTTCAGGGACAGAGCAGCTACGGGTGCCGTGTTTCCAGCCGTGACGTGGCCGGGCTGGTGACACCGAGTCCTGCGGGTGCCACGGAGGGCACCGGGTGCCGGCGGGGATGGATGGCGGGTCTCGGGCAGCAGCGAGGGGACTGTGTCCCACCGGCTCGTGGCGTTACAGGTTGGGATCGCGGCTCGGGATGGAAAGGATCGTCTCCTGGGCACGGCCGTTGGAGTTGCCGATGGGTGTCGTGCCGGTTCGGGGGTTTGGAGCCTGGCACGCAGTGGGCAATGCGGCGGCGTGAGCCCCGGCTCTCTGTGCCATGGGATGATGAGCCCCGGGCGCTCGCTCAGAGGGTCAAGACCACTCCTGCTGCCGTGGGAGGAGGTGGTAGCCCTGCAGCAGCGCTCACAGCCCGATCCTGGTGGCCGTGGCAGCAGCCAGGAGGCTGTGGCATGCAGAGGGATATTTTTAGGGTCCTCGCAAGGGTGCTGGAGAGTCAGGCTCCGAGCATGTGAAGCTGAGAGCGCTGATCCTCTCCAGATGTTGACTCCAGGGAGCTGCAAACCCACGTGTCGGCTCCTGGGGACACTCCATGCAGTGCCCCGGAACTGGGCTGGGTTCACTGGCCCTGGCCACGTGACTTGAGGCATCGCCTCCTTGGCAGGGGGACCCGGCCTGGTGGCTCAGTGATGGGCTCAGATCTCCCGGTGATGGCTCGCGGCTCTCTGCAGGGCTGATGGTGTCCCCGCTCCCTCTGGTCCGTGCCAAACAGTGTCCCATTGCCTCCCTCAGCCATTGTTCGGGGCGGTGGAAGCGATACTTTCAGTGCTGTGTGTGTTTCCAGCTGCTGGTAGCTCGATGGCGGGGTTCCCCTGTGCCCTCCTGCTGCCGGTTTGTCCCTGTCCGAGCCCCCGAGTGCCGATGGCACGCTGTGCCGTGCCGTGGGGCTGCCAGTCGATGCCATGTGAGCGGCTTGGGCGGCTGCGAGCGGAGCTGGTGGGTGTCTGAGGAGGCTGACGCAGAGCTGTGGGAGCCGAGCGCCCATCCTTTGGCACCGGGCACCGACAGGGGCTGGTGCCGTGCTCCCGGCCACAGGAGATGTCTGGGGAGCTCGGGGTCCCCCAAAGTGTCCCTGGTGCTGGCAGAAGCCATGTCTGTCCCTGCTGTCCCCTCCGCTGAGGGCTTTTTTTCTCAATTCTCTTAATTTCCCTGCGAGGTGACGGTCCTCTGGCAACGTGGGTGGATGAGACATGAAGTCAGGCTAATTATTTGGTAATGGATTCCTTTCCCCTAAAAGCGTGCTGCTTGTTCCTCACCTTCCTGAAAAGGCTGCCGTGAAAGGGTGTTAATGACAGATCTGAATAGGTAATTTGGCAGAGGAAAATAACTGCTGGGGAGCAAAGTCCAAACCCGGTTCATTTTGTACCTGCCGAGACCTTCCCGGCCCGTGGATTAATTGTGCGTGGAAGTGGGACACGTGGAGTGACCCGTTGCCGGCCTTTCCCATCCTGAGCGGCAGGGGTGAAGCTGTAGCTGAGCTCGGTGGTGTTTGGAGCCTGTTCCTTACTCCCCCGGCGTGACAGACACAGGATGGTGTTGCCTCCAGATTCCAGCAGTAAATTACAACCAGTCCTGTCCCAGGTCCTGCCTGCCCCTGCCTGTCTGCCCCAGGGGAGAGGGGTGCTGAGCTCTTGGGGCAGCTCTCGTCCCCCACTTCACTTCTCAGCCCTTTCCTCCCCCTCTCTGCAGCCTCGCTGGTTTTACAGTGGTTCTGGCGGTGCCGGACGGGGAATGGTTAAACCTGAAGCTGCAGAAAACACTTTATCTCTTTCTCCTGCGCTGCTGCTCCTCTCGATAGGAGCGGCTGGAGCTCGCTGCTGTTTGCAGTTGCATAAAGTCAGTTTCCTTACAAAAGCTCCTACGCTGGAAGTGCTTTTATTGCCCTTCTGCTGCCCAGGCCCTCCTGGGGCACCCCCTGCAGCCATTGGTAGCTCCAGAGAGCCCTGTTTTCCTCCTAAATCACCCTTTTCTCAGAGGGCAGCTGTGCCCAGGCTTGGGCCGGCCCTGACAGACCCATCCCAAGCAGAGCCTTTTGCCTTCTTTAGCTCTTCGGGGCTCCACTGGTGCTAATTCCTGACCTAACGAGGATTAGCCTCCAGAGCGTTTGCCGTAATCGGAGTTAATGATGTTTTGGCTTCAGCTTTTCCCCGTGTGTGAAACGGGAACTTTTAGCAGAGTCCCTGACACTGGTTAAGAGCGAGCAGCTAAACTGAGTATAAAAAACTCTGGCTAAAAATAGAAGGAAAGTAAAGAACGAGCAAAGCATAAATAAAATGTTAGGGTGGTTTTTCCCCCCCCCCCCTCCACCTTGGCAAAATATCTGCTGTTCGTGACTCTGACGTGTTTTCCTCCCGCGTCTCGGTGTAACCCGGTGCCTGGTGCTCTCGCCAAAAGCCACCTGTGGCCACCAGGCAAGCGATGGGCACTGCTGTCCTGGGGGTGTTTGCAGCCCCCAGGCCTGGAGGCAGCTCCGCTCCGTGGCCCTGTGGGAGCCCCCCCTGCAGCGGGGGGAACCAGGGCCACTTTGGATGCCATCCTGCAGCTGGTGCCCCCCCGCCCCGGCTCCCAGGCCAGGGCTGGGAAATGCCTGGGAGCCAAAAACATGCTCGGCTTTGGTTTCCCTGTGCTCGCAAGGGATTGATGAACCCCTCCTGGAGCAACTGGAAATGCCAGGGAGCTCCTGACCTCCTCGCCTGGCTCTGCCCTGGTGGAGCAGAGATTTGGGGGTGCCAAAGGGGGGGAAGCGAGAGGGCTGGCCCGGTGTCCAGAGCTGCTCTGCTGTCTGTGGCGTGGAGGAGAATGGCCCTGTGGCGATGCCGGGAGGGTTTTGTGCATGGGAAGGTGTCTGAAAATCTGCCGCTGGGGTTAAAAAAACCCTCTTGAGTGGCTTCTAACTGGCAGCCTCTGGGCTGCAGGTGCCAAGAGGTTTCTCAGTTTCTCCTCCCTTGTCACCTTTCCTTATCCTGCTGTCCCAGCCCCACTCCTGCCCCTTCTCCTGCCCCTGTGCCGGGCTGGGGATCACCCCTCTCAGTGTGAGAGGTGATGCGGGTACTGGGAGCCATCCCACGGGCAGGAGGATGGGCAGCGCGACAGCCACAGATCAGCTTCCTCATTAAGTTGATGGTGTCTGAGCAAATTAGAGATGGAGAAAAGCTCAGGATGGCCGCGATCAGCTGTCACCTGGCCATGGGTGCCATGGAGGAGGCCGAGGGATGTTACTGTTCCCTCTGCTGATGAGCTTTTGGTGCCATGCACACTCGTGTTGTGCCGTGCACACTCAAGTGTGTCACCTGTAGCCACGTGGGCACCGCGTCCCCCTCTGGTTGTTTCCCTTGGAAAATGGTGCTCTCCGGACCTGCCTGTGACACCGCAGGCGCCTGTGTAGCTCCACCAACCTGGGGATGGACCACCACATCCCCGTCTGGGCAAACTGGCCGTGGTGGGGAGGCTCCAGCCCCTGCTCTCTCCCTCTCTCCCACGCAGGGTGAGCGCTCTGGAAGACGCCATGTCGGATAAAGGGAGCAGCATGGAGGGGAAGACGGACATCGTGAACGGTAAGGGTGCCAGCAGGGACCCCTCTCCCTGGGCCGGGGGTCTCCCCTCCCGCTGAGGAGGCTGACAACGTCATCTGCGCCATGCAGGCAGCTTGTCCAGCAGCCCAGAGGAGATGTCAGCTGAGGAGGGGCGAGAAACCTCCTCCGGCATCGAGGTGGAGGCCTCCGACCTCAGCCTGAGCCTCACGGGGGACGACGTGGGGCCCAACCGCACCAGCACGGAGAGCCGGGACACGGACACGGAGAGCTCGGGGGAAGAGAAGGACTCTGACAGCATGGATGACACGGGCCACTACTCCATAAATGAGGAGAACCGGGCCCTTGACCGGTCGCACTCAGAGGAGGAAGAGGAGGAGGAGGAGGAGGAAGAGGAGGAGCAGCAGCAGCAGCGGTCCCACCGCCGTGCCCAGCGCAAACGTGCCAACCACGACCAAGACTCCTTGGACAACGAGCAGGCCCTGGAGGACTGGGTGTCCTCAGAGACCACGGCGCTGCCCCAGCCCCGCTGGCAGGCAGTCCATGCCCTACGGGAGCGGGAGCTGGGCTCCAGCGCCCGCTTCGTCTACGAGGCCTGCGGGGCCAGGGTCTTCGTGCAGCGCTTCTGCCTGCAGCACGGCCTGGAGGGACACACGGGCTGCGTCAACACCCTGCACTTTAACCAGCGTGGCACCTGGCTGGCCAGCGGCAGCGATGACCTCAAAGTGGTGGTGTGGGACTGGGTGAGGAGGCAACCGGTGCTGGAGTTCGAGAGCGGGCACAAGAGCAACGTCTTCCAGGTGAGGAGGGGGCGGGAAGGGTCCTGGGAGGGCTGGGTGTGAGAGGTCCCCCCCCACGGTGGGCAGGGACATGCTCTGGAAGCACCTAATTTCCTCTGGATGATGCTGTGCGGGGAAGGAGGAATGTGTCATGGAATCATAGAATTGCCCAGGTTGGGAGGGACCTTTCAGGTCGAGTCCAACCATCAAACCAATGCTGACCCATGTCCCTCAGCACCACATCTGCCTGGCTTTTAAACCCCTCCAGGGATGGTGACACTTCCCTGGGCAGCCTCTTCCAAGGTTTGACAACCCTTTCAGTGTAAAAAAATTTTCCCTAATATCCATCCTAAACCTCCCCTGGTGCAACTTGAGGCCGTTTCCTCTTCTGTCGCCTGTTCCTTGGGAGAAGAGATCGACCCCCAGCTTTTAATGGTGTCGTTAGAGCTAAGGGCTGTGGGAGGAGTCCAGCCACTCCGCAGTGGTAACTAACCGTGAAAAACCACTGGTTTGCCCTAAAATCCACCATCTGGTGGAGCTCTGGCTGGGGCTGGCAGGGTGAGGTGACCCTGCAGAGGTTCCCCAAGCTGAGCTGTGGCCATTGCTGCTGCTCTGGCCCCAGTGATCAGTGGGTCTGAGAGTGGCCGTGGGCAGGAGCCGTGTCCGGAGGAGCCCATGCTGTGGTGGGCAATGGCTCTGCCAGCGCCAGAGGGGCCTGGAGGGCCCGGATCTGCTGCCACTGCGGCACAGATCACGCTTGGAGGGTCCACCAGCATCTCCTGGGTCCCAGCTCTCTGTGCTCACCAGGACGATGGTTCGGGGAGCTCGGCCCATCGAGCCCAGGATTTACAGTCACCACCCACAGATCCAGGGCTCCTTGGGCTCTGCCGGGGGTGCTGTCCCCCATTTCTCTCCTGTTTCACCCCGTTTCCTTCCGCGCTGCCCCGGGGCTGAAAGCCGTCCCTCCGCTCGCTCTCTTGCAGGCCAAGTTCCTCCCCAACAGCGGCGACTCCACGCTGGCCATGTGTGCCCGGGACGGGCAGGTCCGGGTGGCCGAGCTCTCTGCCACCCAGTGCTGCAAGAACACCAAGCGCGTGGCACAGCATAAAGGAGCCTCACACAAGGTGAGCCCCGACCGGCCCGCCGAGGGGGCAGGGGGCCGCTGGGGACCCCCCAAAACACCAGAAATGGTGAAGGCAGGGGCTGCTGCCATGGAGAGACCTGTTCTTAGACGCTTCTTTACGTCGCTGTCACCTCTGAGGGCGAGGAGGAGGGTCTCTGTGCCCGGCAGAGCGGTGATGCGGGCGCTGGGCCGTGGGTACGGAGGGCTCGGTGTGTCACTGGCTCCTGTTCGTAGCCGACGATTTACGGGGAGAAAGGGATCTTGCCACTTTGTTGGGTGAAAAGGGAACCAATGCCCGAGTATTTATCTTCCAGCTGGCCCTAGAACCGGATTCTCCATGCACTTTCCTATCGGCAGGTGAAGATGCTGTAGTCTTCACCATCGACCTGAGACAAGACCGACCCGCCTCGTGAGTATTTCTCTGCCCACTCCCGGGACCGAGGGGGACTCTGAAGGGAGATCTGGGGTCCCCAGGGGCTCCCCTGCGGCAGGCGGCACTCGACTGCACAGGGATGGGGGTCCCGCTTGTGCCGCTGCCTTTTCGCAGTGTCTTCAATGGGCGAAAAGCGGGAAAAGAGATATTTTTTGGCTTTTGAGCCGTGCTGTCCTCCCTGGGGCACGTGGCCAGACCAGAGCGCTTTTCGGGGCTGTCCGTCTCACACAAGGATATGGATATGAATGTTGCTAATTAGACAAGTGTTTTTTTGAACCCCCTTCCTCCCTGGGAAGTGGACGTTCGGGTAGAAAACAGCAATAACACCCCCTTGCCCGTCCCAGGGCAGCGCTTGGGGTCCCACGCTCCTTCTGCGCAGTGAAGTGGCTGATCTGGCAGCCGCCCGGAGCCCGCGGTGCGCCTGACGTGCTGGTCGCATGAGCGCGATTGCAGTTAATTGAAAAAACAATAACGAGCCAAGCAGCCGGGTGGTGCGTGCTGGATCTTCACCCGTATCGCCCAGCGGATCTGTCGTTTCTGACAAGCTTCCAAAATAAATCTGTGGCGGGTGTTGGAGCAGACGCCGGGTTTTGCTATCGCGGTACTTTTCCAACGTAGCAGCGTATTATTTTGAAGATGATCCTGCTTAAAACCCGGGGCTTCAGCGCTCGTCTCCTGGTGGCTGGGCTTTATTTGTGTGTGTGAGGGCTTTTGTCAACGAGCCTTAAACCCATCTGTTTCATAACCAGGGCAAAAACTGCCGGGGCATTTCCAAACAGCCACCTTTAATCCCCACCCCCGTTTCCCTCCTCCCCCCCCTTTTTGGGGTGGGTTTGGAGAGGAATCTGTGGGCCAGTGGGTCTGTCCCCCCTCCCTGGGGGTCCCACACTGCTGTTTGGGTTTGGTGCTCACGGAGAATTGTCACCTTGGGAGCGTGACATGGCTCCGGAGGCAGGGCTTGCAGGCAGACCGTAGGCAGCTCCCATCCCTCATTAAGCCGAACGGTATAATTAGAAGAAAAGACGAGCTTTTGAGCTGGCTGTTCCTTCTCGACGATGCTGCCTCAGTTTGTGTTCGCGGCTGCAAAGCCCGAAATATTGAGCTCTTGGGGGAGGGGGATGGTGTGTGTGTGTGTGTGTCGGATTTCGTTAAATCTGGGTTTTATTACAGTGAGACGGATGGGGAAAAATAACAGCGGAGCGTGTTCTGCTCGGGAGCTAATCCCATTCTGCCCCCGCTGCTGCCCGTCCGGCTCCACCGGCTCCAGTCTGGGCCCCGAGACCCCTCAGAGTTTTGGGGGGAAGGTGCCAGGGGATGATTTCACTCCGCGCCGCAGACGGAGCATGTGCTGGCTTCAGCTGGGAGGCTGAAAGAGCGGGGTTTGGGCTTTTTTTTGTGTTGTTGTTGGTGGTGTTTTTTTTTTTCTGGGAGTGAGTAAGAGACTCTCGCAGCTCCTGCTTTTCCCATCTGGACCCTGTTTTGAATTGGAGGTGGATTTTTTTTTTGTTGTTGTTGTTGTTGTTGTTATTATTTTTCCTTGTCTCTCAAAGGAAACTGGTGGTGACCAAGGAGAAGGAGAAGAAGGTGGGTCTGTACACCATCTATGTCAACCCAGCCAACACCTACCAGTTTGCTGTGGGAGGCAGAGATCAGTTTGTCAGGTGAGTCTGTGCCGGGGGCCCAGACCGAGCCCCCAAAGCAGCCTCAAATGTCCCCGTGGGGGCTCAAGGTCCCCCCTGAGCTCCGATGTTCCCCCCAGAAACGCCTATGGCTTCAATCGCTATGGCCTCCACAGCCTGTGCTCCCGTAACAGCAGGAACACCGGGGGGATTAATGGAGGATTTGGATCCTTTGAGATTTAGCCCTGGGATCCATATCTCCAGGAGCTCGGAGATCCCTCCCTCAGGAGCTGGCGATGCCCTTAACGGGGTGTCCCCCCCCCCTCAGGCAGTGCCCAGGGGGCAGCAGAGGTGGGATTAAGGCTTGGGAACGGCTCCGTTTCAACAGGACTGAGCTCCTTGGGTGATAAACGCAGCCCCCCTGGCCTTCAAAACACTGGGGGCAGCCCCCGGTGTGGGATGGGGCTGTGTCCGTGTGTCTGTCCCCTCAGCTCCCCGCACAGCCCCCCTGAAGCCGGGGGGATTTTGGGGTGCAGCTCCTGTGGCCACCAAACCAGCCCGATTCCCAGCTCCTCGGGGAGCGGGGGGGATGCTGCAGCCCCCCGCCGGCATGGCTGGCACGGCGGTGGCTCCCCGCAGCGCCAGCACCTGGGTGTCTGGCGTCTCCTGGGGCGCCGGGCGCGGGAATGCCGCACACGTGGGCTCGCAGACTGCTCACACTCAGTAGCCCTGGCACCTCGGTGGCTCCCAGAGAGCCCAGATGGTCTCTCAAAGCACAGCCTCCCCCCCCCCTTCCCCGTCTCCGCTGCTCTCGGGATCCAGGCGCCTCCTCTCCCCCAGTCTCCCCAGCTCTGGGGGTCTCCTGGTGGGCTCCTGCATCGGGGAGGAGGTTGGGGACCCCCAGGAGCCAGGGGACAAGCGCGGTGGTGGCCACCCCCAGCCCTTGCCGAGCAGCCTTTGGGCTGACAGAGCCCCACGCGCGGGTTGTGGCCTGTGCACACACGGGCTCTGACGTTGTCACATGCCACTGACCTGATGAGAGGTGACATTAAGCCGCTTTGGCCAAGGCTTGGGCTGCTCCGGGTCCCTCGGCCAGCGCCGGGGTGGGTTGTGGCTCCAGCGGTGGCACGGTGTGGCGGGGGACAATGCCAAACGCCCCCCCTCCTGCTCCCCTAGGATTTATGACCAGCGGAAAATAGACGAGAATGAGAACAACGGGGTGCTGAAGAAGTTCTGCCCCCACCACTTGGTAAGATGCTCCCTGTTGTGGTGTCACGGGTGGCACCGGGGGTCCGTCCCCCGCGGGGACATGGTGGGGGGACCGGTGGAGGACATCCCATGGTGGTCACCAGCTCTCGGCCACTGGCGTGGGTGGGCAACAGCCCTGCAGCTCTGAGCATGGAGTGGGCAAACCTGGGGGGCAACTGCATCTGCCGCAGGGTGAGTGACAGGCAGCCGCGTCCCCTGCCCATGCCAGCCTTGCTGCAGGGCCACCACTCGCCCCGTTCCCGTAGCCGGGCTGGTGCTGGCGGCAGGGAGAGCCGGGCCGGGCCCTGGACAGGACTCATAGCCCGGATCTGTGGAGTGTTCCCTCGGGAGCCTGGCCTGGGAGCGGCCGAGCAGCGAGAGCCGGCCAAGTCCTCGCAGGCTTCCTGCCTGGAAAACCGCTCCGGAGCCCCGGCAAACCGCCTGCGCTTCGGTATTTTAATGATTTGACCCAAATCTTCCGCTGTCCGTGAAGCCCTGTTGTGGCGTGGGAGGAGACAGGGATTTTGTGCTCAGAGTTTAGGGCCCGTGCGGAGCCGTCACTGGTGTGGCGAGCTGCGTGCGGGCTCAGCGCGGCGGGCGGGGATGGAGCGGGACTCTCCGTGCTTTCCCCAGGTGAACAGCGAGTCCAAAGCCAACATCACCTGCCTCGTCTACAGCCACGACGGCTCGGGTGAGTCACTGGTGGCCAGGGGGGACCAGTGGCTGGGGCTGCGGGGACACCCCCCCCCCCCTCCAGCAGGGTGACTGCCCCCCCGTGGCCCCTAATGCCCATCTGTGTCCCCCCCCAGAGCTCTTGGCCAGCTACAACGATGAAGACATTTATCTCTTCAACTCCGCGCACAGCGACGGCGCCGAGTACATCAAGAGATACAAGGGACACCGCAATAATGCCACTGGTGAGGATGCCCCCCGCCGCGAGGGGCTGGGGGAGGGGGGTCTCCCCAGGTCACTGTCGGGCTCCCACCGCTACCCCATCCCCTTCCCTGGGTCCCAGCGGGTCCCAGCTTGCCCCGGTGTCCCCCTCCTCGCACCCACCCCCAGGCTTAGGGGCAGGCTGGAGCTGGGGGGCGTCCCCGGAGCAACCTGGAAAGAATAATCGCCCGCTTTGAGCCGATTTCTGCAGTTCCCGGTGTTTTCGTCTCCCTCTCCAAGACCCCGAGCAGAAACTCCGGGGCTGGCACAGAAGGAGCCGTTCTGTGCCCGGGGACGGAAGGGATCCCCGCGGTCACCCGGGAAACAGGAGGGGAATGGGTGGCTCCTGACGGCCCCGGGGGGCTGCTGCTTTCTCTCCTTTTGCAGTGAAAGGCGTCAATTTTTATGGCCCGAAAAGCGAGTTTGTGGTGAGCGGCAGCGACTGCGGCCACATCTTCCTGTGGGAGAAATCCTCCTGCCAGATCGTGCAGTTCATGGAGGGCGACAAGGGAGGGGTGGTGAGTCCCCGCGCCGTCCCCCACCCCTTCCACCTGCAACTGCCACCACTTTTCATGGGTTTTTTTTCTGCCAAAACCCGGGCAGGGAACCCGCAGGTGCCCCAGTGCGGGGTGCTCAGGGCCGTTCCTCCCCAGGGGGGCTGGCGGGGGCCGTGCTGCCCCCAGGGTCTTCTGGGGTATGAAATCCCACGGGGATGTCACCGAAGGAGGGCTGGGGACCTCGGAGTGGCTTCTGTCCGGGATGGGGGCAGCCCCCTCCCCTTCCCCCTGCTCTTCACGGGGGGGTCTGTGGGGAGACCGGGGCTCCCTGCTGGCCCTGCAGCTGTGTCCCCAGCCGTCACATCCAGGAAGGGGACGCAGCTGCACCGGGGACGGTCCCACATCCCATTTCCCAGGCTCTGGCCGACGGCGGCCGAGTCCTGTGGCCACAGCCGGGGGTGGGGGGGCCGTGGTCTGGTTTGGGCTCGGTCTCACGCATCCCCCTGGCCATCGGCGCCTGTCCCCAACGGGCACGGGGCTGGGGGGGACAGGGCAGCTGGTGGCACCCCCACCTCCTGGGACAGGGCGGGTTTTGGGTCACAGGGAGGGGATGGCGGGTTTTGGGGGGGGACACACAGGTCCCTCGCTGGGACAGGGTTGGGGGGGCAGAGCCGGTCCCCGCCGTCCCTCTCCTCCGCCGGCCTCACAGTCGCCTTTTGTCTGGGTGGCCGTGGCACCCGGCCAGCTCCTGGTGGCCACTGGCACCGCCACCCCCAGCTGGCAGAGCTGCTGCGGGGCCGGGGCCGGCCCAGGGACTGCCCCCCCCCCCCAGCAGTAACCAGCCCAGGGACCCTCCCCCCCAACAGCCGAATCTGGGCTTCAGCCCCCTGGGGAGGTACAGGCCCCCTCTCCTTTTGGCTTGGGGCTCCCCACTTCCGTTGCACCCCTGGGCTGTGGGTGCCCCGTGAATGACTTGGGGGGCACCCCCAACTTTGGGCCTTGCCCCCTCCCATTCCCACAGCCGGAGCGTGGGGACACCGGGGGGTGGCATCTTCTCCCTGTGTGTGGGGGGGAGGTCCCATGGGACACCCAACAAAGGCTCCCCATCTCCCTTAACCCTTTGAGACCCCGACCCGAGGCCAGGGTGATGGGCTGGGGATGGGACACCTTCTGGGTGCCGGGGTTGACACCCCCACACACACACTTTTCTCGCCCTTCCCCACTCCCCCCTCCAGGTGAACTGCCTGGAGCCCCATCCCCACCTCCCCGTCCTGGCCACCAGCGGCCTGGACCACGACGTCAAGATTTGGGCTCCCACGGCGGAGAACCCCACCGAGCTGGCCGGCCTCAAGGAGGTGAGGAATTGAGATAATTCAACCATGTTTTATGCCCCATATGTTTTTATTTTAAACATAGTT
>JAOXNO010006102.1:0-13701 GCA_028565335.1 Limnodromus scolopaceus
AGGTCTTGGGGGTGTTGGTTGATGAGAAGATCAGCATGAGCTGGCAATGTGCACTTGCAGCCCAGAAGGCCAACAGCATCCTCGGCTGGGTAAAAAGTGTGGCCAACAGAGTGTGGAAGGTGGCTTTCCCCCACTACTCAGGTCTCGTGAGACCCTACCTGGAGTACTGTGTCTAACTTTGGAGTCCTCAGCACAGGAAGGACATGGATCTGTTGGAGCGAGTCCAGAGGAGGGCCATGAAGATGATCAGAGGGATGGACCACCTCTCCTATGAAGACAGGCTGAGAGAGCTGGAGTTGTTCAGCCTGGAGAAGGGAAGGCTTCAGGGAGACCTTATAGGAACCTTCCAGTACATAAAGGGGACCTATAGGAGAGGTGGGGAGGGACTCTTTATCAGGAAATGTAGTGACAGGACAAGGGGGAATGGTTTTAAACAGAAAGAGGGGAGATTTACATTAGAAGGAAGAAAATCTTTACTGTGAGGGTGGTGAGACACAGGTAGCCCAGGTAAGTTGTGGATGCCTCTTCCCCAGAGGTGTTCAAGATCAGGTTGGATGAGGCTTTGAGCAACCTGGTTGTGGTTGGTGTCCCTGCCCATGGCAGGAGGGTTGGAACTAGATGATCTTGAAGGTCCCTTCCAACTCTAACCATTCTATGATTTCATAATTCAATGATTCTGTTTCCTCCCACCATGCTTTTCATGCATCAGATTCATATCATCCAGTTACATGGATAGATATTAGATGGTTGATAAGTTGATATCAGACAGTCATATTACAGATGATATGTCATAGGCTGCTTTGGCAAAGGAACAGTCCCTTGCTTTTAGCATCTCATTTTCCAGTTTATTTAAAACAGACCAAACAATGGTAGCCCTACCAGCCCTCTGCATAAGAATGACGGATGATACCCAGAATCATATGAGCATGATATCACTGATAAGAGAAACGTTGCTGGATGTCAAAAAATGGGATACAGCAGGCATCTCCAAAGGCTGCAAACTGCATATAAATTTGAAAGAAGGTTGTGGGTACTGTCTGCATGGACATTGATGAAGCATCCAAAGACCCAGCTCCATATCTTAGTGTCATGGCTAGCCACCAAAGCACTGGTATGAGCAACTGAAACCAATGAGCCACAGATAGAGTATGAGTGAGTACACATTTGTGCATGCAGCAGCTTTAGCTAACAAAAATTTAGACGCTCTTTCCCTTACAATGACTTTGCTTATTTCAGTCAAGAACTTCAATTAAGAATGTTATTAAGATCTATTGCTACTGATGATGATTATATTTAAAAGGTAACAGTGAAAGAGCTTATCCTTCCAAGACAAACTCCACAGTCCAACCAGCATCTTATCAGAGCTCATCATCTTAAAAGGAGACAGAGATTTATAAAGCCACCACAACTGTTGATTCAGGCCAGCTCATGTTTCTTTCTGTGACCTTTTGAAGTTGATCTCAGTCAATCTGAGCCTCTGTTCCTCTGCTTGGAAAGCTGACTGGCTTACTCTGGAAGAGCATCAGAGGACAAACCAACATGTAGATGTCTGGAGAGTAGTAAAAAATGCAGGGAAGCCTTTGTTCCTACTTTTGTTCCATGTACAGCATGGCTGCTTCCTAACCATGTCAAATTCATTCACTGACACAGCAGCCCTGTGAAGTAAAGGGCAGTACCATCCTATCTAGCATCCCTACCTGGTCAAACGAAAGGATAGGGTATCACATCATAGTAAGATCTTACGGATAAGACAGAAATTAATCCCAGGCCAGCATTCAGACTCCCTTTCCGCATGCCCATAGTTCTTCCTGCCTCCTATGGCCTTTTTCCCTGATTAATGATCAAACATTGCATTGTGTTGCATAATATACAGGGTCTGTGACTTAAAGTCAGGACCTGAGAGATGCCTTGCCAGGCTATTTTTGAGAGTTGCCATCTGATGGGGGCCCTCCATGGCGGTACATCCCAATCCACTGCACCTTCTGATGGGAACCCTGAATCCCATGCATTCATTGTCCTGAAAGCCGCAGATAGATTTCCTCTCAAGCTACTTCATGTTCTTTATTTGGTGCAGAGGAACACAACTCCAAATTGTTGCCTAGGTTTTCAAGAAAGCTATTTTAGCTAGTCTAGGGTCTGATTATTGCCTTGTGCATTTGCTGTGTTCACTATAGCTTCTAAGTCATAACAGCATGTAGGATTAAGGTCCAGAACATCTTCAGAGCTGTTCAAACCTTCCTTCCACATGTGGCAAGGAGCACAGCATTTCCCAGAGTCTGTTTAACAGGTCCTAGTCCTGCTTTTTAGGTCTATCGTTTCTCTTCTGTTGCTCTGCTGGTTGACATTCCCAGCAAATTCTTCTCCAGGTGCCACAGATGAAATTCAGAACATTCTGCCTCCACTGTGTCCCATGCACACCACAGTAATGCTGGTGCAGATGGAGGAGGGACTTCTTTCTTGTGCAGTAGGCAGATGGTTTCTCTGAAGACACCTTTGCTGCTCTGCAAAGGGCAGAAACAGATTCACAAAGTCTTCTACTGCTTCCAGTGCAGTACCAAGCAGGCCTGACAAAGCAGAGAGAGAACATGTGAGAAAGAGGTTTTGTTTTTAAGTACAACTTCTGCTAAGAGTTCATGCTTTCAAGCCCAGTAACGTCTACAGCTACACAAATCAATACTGAATCATAACGGCTTAAAGAAGAGGGAAAGAAATAAGGACCAAGACAGTCACTGTCCCCTGTACTGCAGTCTTGGAAAGGGAAAAGTTTGCCTGATGAGTCTAGAGAACTGCTTCTCCCTCATGTTGCTCTGTCTGTTACTTGTATATACAGGTTTTTCTGGTGCTGCTGGAATAGCCAAGACTGACAGGGTATGAAAGAAGGAGCCTGTGCCTCTTACTGTTTGAGCAGTAGGAGACCAGTTAGGAATAGCACATGCCACTTAATGCTTTTACACCCTTGATTTGCTGTGAGCTATGACTTTGACCTTGGTTTTCATGGTTTCATCTGAAAAATGATTTAATTTCTCCTCCTCTAGGAGTGGGGCTGGGAAGTGCAAATATGACCCTTAGGAGGAAAGGTGATACTTCAAACCCAGGCTGTAAAGTCAGCCCTGCATCCTGCTTCATTTTGTCCTTAAGCAACCCATTAAGGTCACCACCCTGAAACATCACAGCCCCCAGTCTGTCAATCAGACTCCAGGCAAAGGAGAAAACATCCCCAACACCAAGCATCAGATGTTTTATCCTATTCTTCCAAAGCCTTATCTAAATCCCAGGCCATAAAAATTCATCTGCAGTAAAAATCTTGCCCTGGCATCCTGCCCTGTTTTACTGCCAATTTCCACTCAGGCACAGTTTCCATTAATACTGATCTGCTGCCTACACAGGTGCTCTCTCCGCAATGAACAAGCTTAGTACAAAGTGGCCAGCTTCCACCGTTAAACATGTACCCAAGCTCTCCTTTGCTCAGTCTCAGTCTGTTTACACCTGTTTCTGGCCAGTTTCAGTTGTGACCTGAGTGCTCCAAGTCACCCAACAGCCACTCTACAGAAAACTACAGTCTAAAGGCATAGCCTTTGAGCATGAATCCTTGGGCCCTGCCCAAATTATTTGCAAGCTACTTCTTATCAGGCCCGAGCCTAAATCTAAGAACAGGAACTAAAATAATCCCAATCTTTTCTAAAGCTCTCACCATACCATAAACATGCTTCTTGTATTTCTAATATTTATTATCTATTACCATAGCACAACCTGTATCTTTAGCACCCCGGCCAAAGCTACAGTTACAGCCATCTGTCAAATGGTCCTCCAGGCCTACGTTAAGTCTTCGCCCACTTTGGACCCACAAACACATGGTCTCAGCCCAAAGCATTTGTTTAAACTATAGTTTGCATTTAATCTTGAAAGGTACCTCTTTATTCCTAGAGAAAACCTTTTAAATAATTTTTGAATTCCCTTTTTATTAAAAACTAACTTTCTAATTTTTTTTGCAAATGCAAAGCAATTTACCCTGACCTTCCTCTCCAGTGCCTTTCCACCCCTCTAAGCCATTTTGTTTCCATTTCTTCATCGTTCTAATTAGCTGGAGCTGAAACCCATTTCCACCTTTCTCTGTGGAGATAAAAGATCACCTTGCCTCCTCCAGTTACTTGTATTGACTATTCTTTCCCAGGAGGCAGAAAACAGAAGGGCAGTTGGAAAAAGGAGTCTCCCCTCATTAGTCCAGCCTCACAAGTTTTACAACTTACTGAGCTCCAGCAGCAAAGTGCTTCTAACAACTGTAAACAACAGAGGAAGCTACAAGAGAAGAGCCACATCCTCTGCACTAGTCTTGCAGGGATAATTCAGTAGGAAGTGGATATTCCCTCTGTTAATTCCAGCAAGTAGAAAAGGCAGTTTATTAATAGAGCCCATTGTAGATACGGAGCAACCCTCACTTCACTCCTTAAACCGTGAGGCTTTAATGTTGATTCAGGTGGTCCTTGTGCTTTCAGAACCATGAAGGCACAATGGTTTTGTGGAGTTAGCAGGGAGAAGGATCTGCCTCTGAGCAGTGGGTAGTAGGCGTAAGGAATTTGTTAAATTTACAGGAAAGGTATTTTATAGAAGAGTAGCTGTAGAAACAGTCATATGTTTGTCTTAAGAAAGAAGTAACTGAAGAAGAAGTAAATATTTGTCTTTTTGTATCTTTCTCCCTCCCTTAAGTCTTTTAACTTACATAAATAAGCATATGGTACCTTGTGAATAATATTTATAAGACATAAAAGCATAGAGCTAGGGCAGAAAGAAACGCCAAGATGCTATTCATGTCACTCAACAAAAGGCAACACAGGTGAAGGGCTCTGCTTCTGGTGTTTTACAGCATGACCAGCAGCTGCTTATGGAAATTCTTGGAGCTCTTCACAGAGCAGCCTCAGACTGATATGTTGCAGCAGCTATTTGCATCAGAGAATTAAAGTGGGGTTTGAACTGACTGAACCCTCCCTATTTTCCCATCGCTCAGATATGTTTCTGTGGAGGAGTTTGACATAGAGACATATTGTAATTGAATAATGGTATGAAGCAGTAGAAATATCTGATAAAATAGGCTTCCTCTGGTGGAAGAATTCCTTATCTTTAAAAAGGGTGATGTATTACCTTAGTGGATCTACAGGAACGTGAAGTACCAGTAGAGACTTTCCATGATGCTGATTTTCTTTTATCTCACAGCTGTTTGGCGATTATGGAACCAATAATGAGATTCTTTAGACAGGCTTTCAGAACACACAGCATTAAAAAGAGTAAGAATTTTTTCTGGTGTCAATGGAAGACGGGTTAAAAGAACATTGCATGTAGCAAATTATTTTGTATATATTGAGTTGGGATTATCCAAAATAAAGCCTTCTTGAAAAATTACTTTAATCTCTTGAAATGATACTGGATTC
Organism: Limnodromus scolopaceus; assembly: GCA_028565335.1. Lineage (NCBI taxonomy): Eukaryota > Metazoa > Chordata > Aves > Charadriiformes > Scolopacidae > Limnodromus > Limnodromus scolopaceus. The sequence goes on from JAOXNO010006102.1 coordinate 5,424, forward strand.
TTTTCCAAGTAGTTATAAAGAGGAAAGTGGCATTATATAACCTTTATGAAATGCCAAGATTCAAAATCCCTCCCACCAGAAACTCAATTATTCTATACTGTTTTCATGTTCTATGAATACCTAGTTGTTTTGCAGTGGTTTTTGCCTATAAATCTTGAAGAATATATACAAAGATGAGACTCTTTGCTCAGCCAGGTGGGATTTCTCTGTCAGCTTGTTGAATGTAATGCAATAACTTCTGAGTGACAGCTGCAGGAGTTTACTAAGTTGTCCACGTAAAGGGCTGTTCTTCTGAGCAAGGCCTCATGAAGACCTCTCCCTGGTAAGCAGCAAATCCATCAAGATCTAAGCCATCAACAGAAAAAAGGGCAGCACAAATGTCTGGGTGCCAAAGAGCTGTGTATGGTTGGACTTGCTGATCTCACAGGTCCTTTCCAACCATTAAGATTTTGTGAGCTCCCATCCAAATGTCTCTCAGAGCTTAACTAGGTGCTATAGACAGCAGAGACCCCTCCCCACAAAATATGCCACATGAGTTTACATCTTCTCTGCACAAAGATCTTCTTCTTTAGGCAATTCTCCCTGGTAATTATTTCCAGCAATTATGTTAATATATAGGGACACAGATATAAAAAGAAGATAATGTGATATCAGTTTCCTGTATATTTAGAGTTTCACTTGTCAGATAGAGGAAGGAGAGGTAAATAAAAAGTCGAGCAAAGAAGACAAAGGGCATTGGTCATCAAGTATAACAAACCAAGTATAACGAACACAGCACCACACAATTAATGCAACTACACATCTGTATGATGTGAAAATGCAAACCACTCTGGTGGAAAACATCAGCAATTTAAATTCTCCTTAGCTATTTGCCTCTATTTTTCTCTCCTAATATTTGCCTCTATTTTTCTCTGTTAAATCAAGTCAAGGTTTGGAGCTTCAACAAAAAGGGTTTAATTAGCCTGTTTACCTGAGGTAAAGATGAGGTTGAAGTAATGATACCAGACTGAAAAGATGTCTTCAGTTGCCTAGCATTGTTATGACAACTATAGACACCCTGTGTTACATTCCAGTCCAAGTGATCCCAAAACATCTTCTTCTGTAAAGTCCTTTTTGTTTTGGGAAGGAAACAGCTAAACACATAGACAGCTGAGGTAAAGAAAAGTAATTTCCACTGATTCTGGTGAATAATTGCCTATCTAAATTAAGCTTCTCCAAAAGATAATGCCTATTGACAAAAGGAGGTGTACATGTTGCTGGAAAGTTACAAAAAAAAATAATTCCATTTTTGTAAAGAATTTCTGGGTTTCAAAAGAAAAAGCACCAATGTTTATTTTAAAAAACTAGAAACAAAATGTATTTTTTTTTACCTTTTCTCCAAAATAGAAAATAAACAAAATAAAAGCAAAATGTTTGATAATAAACTCTCAGAAGATGAAAACATTTGCAGTGAAATGTTTACTAGCATTGAGAGTGAAATTTCCAGGCTGTTTAATTGATAATCTAAGAAATTCTGGAAAGTGCAGTGAAGGACATAAGAGCCAAGCAAGAGGCAGTAAGTTGTTTCTGAACACATAATGAAGCATTCACCACGTACATGAACTAGGTCAGAAATATACTGGAGGCTGTCTGTCTCTCAGTAAACATCCCTGACTTCCAAAAATCCCAGTGTTCCACACTGGGAGTGTTCTTACACTTCCATCAACCTGTACACAAACTCCTACGAGTAGGATGCTTTTGAGATTCAAAATAGAGTATGATAAAAAGAAATCCAGAATTATTCTTTCTTTAGCAGTTCATAAGACAACTTGCCAATTGTTGACCCATAGCAGGTTTTTATAGATATCTTTGGTACTTTTCAGTGTGCAAGATACTTTTTAAGGTACATTTTAAAAACTGACATCTCTGTCTTTCCTTGGATTGGATCTATCTGAAAAAGCCCAGCTACTGAGCACACTGTGAGCTGAAATAATCGAGATTAACAGGAGGAGGTCTGAATAGGCTTGATAAAATATTTCCTTGTGAACACTTAGGAAGTTTATGGAGGTTCTCATTGTTGGTGGAACAAAGTTAAAATCAGCTCCCTGATATCTTCTAGATCCCTAGGCAGGAAGCGAAGAAAGAAAGAGAAACCAAAACTGAGATCCCTTATATCTGAAAACATATATTAAAACAAACAAAAAGTTTGTTTACAAATGCTCACAAAATCCTCATTTGATGTACAAATTCAGAACCTCTCAAGCTATTCCAAAACAGAGCTGATTCACCCACCTCCACCTGAACTACCGTGAGTCAGTCACAGCGTCACAAAACTTTCTAGGTTTTATAGCTGCCTTTTAGCATGGAGATCTCTCTGGCTTGTTATACTTGAAATTGGGGTGAATTTTGTGCCTTTACAACAGACTTAGTTAATTAATTCCTAATTCCATCTAGTATTTCAAGAAAATCATAGTAACATTTTCATTTTACTTGGGTATTCTTTGGTTTTACTATTTTTCCACTTCTTGGCATAAGCTGTGAAGTACTCATGACATAGAATGCACAGAATCAAAGCAAAAAAGGAAAATTAATACCATGGGATTGTTGTCAACAACCTAAACCATGCACACATAAATATATTCTTCAGCATGAAATACTGTACATGCAAAAACGTGCAGAAAATGTTCAGAATTTCCTTTCCACACAACTGTTCCAGGGTGTGGGTGGATAGTCACATCCTCTGGAATCTCAATTCCCTGTGATCAGTACTACATTTCGTCTATTGATAGTATCAAAACTGGGGGCAGGCCCCATCTACTGCTGGAAATGGGCATGCCTGAAGCATGTTTGTGCCTACATCCCTAAATGTCTTACGAGGCTATGAAGCACTAGCAAAGATGAGTTCTTTGGTAAACCTCATTCAGAAATACCTCCTTTTGACCTATTTTTTTTCTAATGGTTTCAGTGAGATTTTTACAATAAGTTCAATTTAGCAACAACCACATTTTCTGTCTGCTTTCTGGACAGTTACTGACTGCAAGACCAAGTAGACATAACATGTCATTGTTCTGATATGGTACTTTTGATGTCATAGCTAAGAATCACATGAGATTAAAAGGTTAGGAAAATTTCTTTTATTCCCCACTAAGTCCATTCACAAAAGAGAATCCAAAGTGTATGTGATCAGTTCATAGTGAAGAATAACTAACCTTGAGCTGTCCCACAGGCAGCAGGCTGGTTTCACAATTTTCCTCAACCACAGGGTCACATTCTGCCCATAGGTATATATGACCATTCTCTCTGAAATTGCCAGGAATGTGCTTTATACATTAAAAGAGGACCTTCTAATGAAGGTGAAGCACATACCTATCTTCTGCCAAATACTTGACTCTGGCTGTGATAGTAGTCCCCTTCTCATAACCCCTGGTGTTATGATTTGCATGACTATTGCTATCTGGTGAAACAATTGGCCATTAATCATAATTGAGCTGTTCACAAGCCCACTCCTACTTTAAAAGCATCCCAGGCACCAGACCAGTCAGGGTGAAACACGTAGGGAAAAAGGGAAGCATAACATCATGTGGGCACTGCTTATAAAAGTGCATAGCTGCAAAAGTACAAGGCGGGAATAGGACCAGAGCTGCTTCTGGACAGTAGGCCTGTGATGCCCCGGTGGTCAGGGACATATACACAATCAGCTACTTTCTCCAAGGACTGAGCAACTCTTTCGATGTATCCTTTGAGGTCAAGTTATGATTGATGTGTTAAAGCAACCCAATCTGCAGAGAGTCCAGATAAAATAAAGTTCCAATTGTAGCAACAACTTATTTGCATCATCATTCTACTGAGGATCCCTAAAGAATCTACCTGTCCCCATACCATTTGGTGACACTGGTATGACAGGAAAGCATTAAGAATCAGTGAGGAGAAAACTAAGTCATCTGTGTTGCCTTCCAGGGTGCTAGGAAAGCAAGTGGGTTTCTACCTGCCACACCACAAACATTACTAATGAAACAAAATAATTATGGTTGTTAAGAAATCTTCTGAAGTAGGGAGATGCCATGAGGCATGGAAAGCAAAACACCTTCAGTTTCCCAACAATTTGCGTCAAGAGGGTTTGTTTAGCATGAGAGCAGCCAGAATTCTTAAACAGATTTCCTACATCTAGGAAAATTGCATTTTCCCTACATATGCACTGAGTTTCATGAGAAAAAAAAAAAATAATAAAAGGCTGTGGTGGTAACCCTCTAAATTATTTTTGAAGTCATGTTTAGAATGTAAGTTACAACTCCCACTAAGTTTCCAGACTACTAATTATAATACGCTTCTCAGCAGATTGTTTAAATGGCTTTTCCAACCAAAAGATATCGTTAATGTCCTCATTATAATGATGTTCTTCAAGCCATTAATAGTTACCAAAGAAGTAGTGCATGTAGGTATGGAAAATGATTCAAAGCTGAGAAAATACTGTCATTTTTATTCAGTGTCAAAATTAATAGGAGTTATAAAACGAGACTTGTGCATAATTCAGGTTATTCCTAATATAACTTGATCATTTTTAGCCATCTGTAAAAAGAAAGGGCTGCTGTTTTATTGGAAAACTTTCTTCTTTTTTTTCCCACACTTTATGTATTTGCAGTGTATGTGAACATGGTCTACTGAAATGGAGATAAAACCTACTTTTACTATAAGCAAGTACCACATGTCCATCAACACACACACCCCCAAGCTTGTGGCAAAATACAGACGTATGAAATTACTATTTGTCTTAGGCTATATTTCACACCAGAAGATGCTTACTCATGGTCACAAAAGGATGTAGCAAGAAGAGAAGGATTTTTCAGAGAACAAGCTGAGATTCTCAGCTGGAGACAAATCTGGCCAGAACTTTCCAGAAAGGAGAGGTTTAATAGGAAAGGAATGATTACTTTCTTCCAGAAAGGAAGGGTACCCAGAGACAGGAGCTTGGAGAGGCTGAAAGAATCTACGAGAATGATATTCATAATCCCAAATCAGCACCAATCGTGCTGCTCAGCAGCTCAAGAGGTGTTTCACAGGTAGCTCCCCATAACTTTTGGGAGTGATGGGGGGTGAAGACCTACACAAGCTAAATGTTTTGATCATTGCGGCACTCCTATGTTTGTGTGTCAGCATTTAGCGTCTTCTACTGACCTGGGACCCACCAAATTCATTCATATATGTAGGTGACTTCTTTTCTCTCTCAGATCTGGAGAACCAAGTTCAGATATGTAGAAAGAAAAATGTTCTCTCCTGAGGCACAGTTGCAAAGCCAGGGTGATGATTTGAGCTAGCAAGTATACTAAGAAAGCCACATGAGAGTGGTAGCTGCTAATAAAGTAGTCCTTCCCTAGCACTCAGATTACTTCTATGCTGTGGTTTAGTGTGAAGCTGCCAAAGTGCTCGCAAGACCTGGTGTCTTTACAGCCTGCATTACTGATGGTAAGCACCAGTTCATTCAGCATTCCTCCCAGGACCAAGCAATTACTCTTTCTTTAAGGAAGGGAATTCCCTGAAGTGCATAGCTTCCTAGTGGTTTCCACACTGACAGAAGGTTGCGTTAAGAAGTCAAGCTGCTCTTTCTTCCCTATGGCAATTTCTTGTTTTCATTTTCTCAGCAAGCTTCAGTCAACCTAAAACAGACGCATATGCATAAGAGGCAGAGACCCTGATTCCTCAAGCAGATAAGGATTTAGCTACCTGTCTGTCACAACTTATTTCAGCCATGGGCAAATCCAAGATAGAAGGTTTCTACAGACTTCTTGAAACTAAGTAGCTTGACAGGCAGTTGTAAATTAGAATCCCTGTTGCCATAACACCAGGGGCAGTAAATGACAATTACTGTTGTCCCGTGAGCAAGCCTATTATCCTGTATGGGTTTGCCAGCCAGCCAGTGTACACATCCACAGGAACTGCCACTATCCCTGCTGGACAGAAAAACTCATTCTTGCTTTTCAGTAAAAACAGTAAATCACACTGGACAGGAGGTTAGATGTGTCTTTTCTTACAGCGTAGCAGGAAAAGAAAGACGTGCAGATATTTGGAAAATGAGAATTGGCACCCTGAGTGCACCCATAGGCTCTGCAATTTCTTGCTCCCCAAGGGTTTGGCTGCCTGAGTACATGGACAAGTACCATGCCCTCTGACATGGTACAGCCCTGTAACCTAGGACTGCAGGGGAAAAAGCTGGATAAAAAAAGCTTTAAAAAGCCCCTTTTGGTACTTATGCACACACACACCCTTCACCCCTTGGCTTGGGAGCTGCATTGTTCCTTGCCTGAGTTATTCTCTAGATATGCTTATACCTGATCGTTTATCTTGCTGACCCTGACCATGTTCCTGGCTTGACTTGAGACCTGCCTCGTCACCGTGGATTTGTATGGTCAGCAATGGATTCTTGTCTGACTCTGACTACTGCTCTTCCTCTTCAGGTGCTGTGTGATAGTGCCCTGTCATGGAGATCAGTGTCCCTGCCTGTGCCATGCTCACCCTTAGTTCCTGAATTCCTTTCCCTTGTGAAGCATCCCCCTTCTTGCAGCTCTTTGGACAGCAAGAGAGAAAGAAGCATCCTGAAAAATTCACCTTTTCACCTGATTTATAGTTTCATCTCACTAACAAATATTAGTGGCTTATAAAAGCTGGAATTGTGTCTCACACCCTCCTGACTCCAGTTTCTCCGGGTTTCACAACATCTCCCTGAAACACACTAGCCTTTTTGTGTTTACACTGCAGAAAATTTACTCACTTTAGAAGCCTTAACATACATAGTAATAGAGAATACAATGGGAAAAAATACTGCTTTCATGATGCTTGCAACTGAAATTGCAATTCGTGTGTTACCGGAATTCATTGCTGAAGGGTACTGTGAGTCCAAAAAATTGGCATATATTTAAAGGAAAAATGGGTAGGCATTTGCATGAGACTTACCAAATAGAAAAACCACATCATGTTCATGGAGTTTCCTGAGCTAAAAATAGCAGGAAGCTGTGGACTCCTCAAGGAAAATATCAGATATATGTGCCTTGTTCTTATTCTTTTCTCTGAATGTGCTTTTTACATGATTAGAGACAGCCTGTTCAGTTAGGGGAGCCTTCATCTGAGGTGGCACTGATATACTTATGTTCCTATATCGTTAAGCTTAGATATCCAACAGAGAAATTTAATTGATCTGCAGAGAATAGGCACATCTAGCAAAACTAGTTAAAGTCAAAAAAAGAACAAAACATCTTTTGTGCTAAACCAGTAGTCCAGTGGAAAAATTCTGACCATTTCTAACAGCTTGAAGACATTCATCAGCAGACGGCAACGACAGCTTAGCAACTGTGATCAAAGTGCTTGTCTTTAGCCTCCCTATGAGGATGATGAAGTATATAAGTAAGACCAAGGTACTAGTCATGGTTAAATTACATAATTTGTTATGGGAATATCCTGCCCAGGAAGGGAATAATTCCTGTTAAACTGTAAAACTGTGAAATTAGTAACCACAGAGTAGAAGGCAGGATATCTGTCTGTCATCAGTTCTCCCTCACCACTGGCAAACTGAATAGACCATTTCAGGCCTGATACAGCACTGAGGCCCCTAAATCACTGCTCCCTGTTGGCAGTGAATCTACTAAACACCTGGACTTGAAAGCAATAAGCAGCTTCAAAGGAAGAAGAATCCAGCCTCCAACTGTCAAGTAATACCCCATTTCCATAACTGAATTTAATTTCTAATATATCCCACTCACAACATCTTGTGGAGCAACACAGTGACCACATAATTCTTTGGGATGTTTCCATGTGGGTTCATCTTGCTTCTCCTTAGCAGCAGATGGAGCATTATAGCAGGTCACCCACTAGGAATTCCTGAGTCGGTGTTGATCCTGGTCAAGGTATCAGCTCCCAGCTGAATGACTAACATAACAAACAGCCTGCAGAGCATTAACTGCAGCTGCCCAGTGGCACAGCCCTGAGAATGACGCATAGGGAAAGTTAATGTTTTCCTCTGCCTCCTTTTTGTCAGTGGCCCAATTGCCGCCTTTGTTCACTTGAAATGCTAACAGAATGGGGCCTGAATATTCTGTCTAGGAAGGCAATGAGTATGTGTGAGGAGAAAGTACAGGGCAGACACAATCATAAATTCAGCTTCCCCAGAAAAAATAGATGATTACAACGCAAGCATAACATTACTAGCAGCTCAGGAAAGCGCAGGAAAGAGCCACACCCAAGTCCCAAAAAACAAGCAGGAAGGGACGAAGACCAGCCTGGCTAAATAGAGAGCTTTGGCTGGAGCTCAGGA
>JAOXNO010006103.1:0-13696 GCA_028565335.1 Limnodromus scolopaceus
AACTATCTTTGTCTCAACCCAAAAGAGGGTTTTTTTTTTCCTTTTTCTCCCTCTTCTCCCTACCCTACTCGGGGGTGGAGTGGGGAGGGGGGGGGGAGAGGTGAGAGGGGCATAATGTGAATTCATAACTGTACAAAACTTTTAGGTATATTATCATAAATATGATTCATTTCTACATTTAGGGAGATTGCTTGGTCTCCCTTGCCAATAGTGTTATTTGATCAAGAGTCCATTTGCTTTAAGGGTAGTTATCATGAAATTAGCTTTCAACCAGCTCCTCTTGCTTTAGGCAACACTAACACTTCTTTATTTATAATTGTTACTAATTTTATTGCTCTTGAAACACTGCTGAAATAAAGAGTACCCTCTAGCATTATTTTCTTAGCAGTGTGTCAATGTGTGAACCAATTTGTATTCTAATTATGTAACTTGAGAATGACCTTGTAATGTTGAGATCTTGCCAGTATTTCAACGGATTTATGTAAATGTTTCTATATATGAAGCTAGACAAAAGTAGACAGTAACAAAAGCAACTTGTATATACAGAAAGGCAAATTAACCTTTGAAGTGTTTCAATCAAACAGAATAGCTTTCAAAGAAGCATTTAATTTATTATGTTTGAAAAAAACACCCCATAACATGAAACAGAGAACATCTCTTTTGCTGCTGCTTTTTAAATCTGGAAAAAATATTTTGTTCTAGTTCATGAAAGCTTCACTTGAACCTAGTTGACAGACAATGTATGATTTCTGTGTGTGTTCTCTGTATTCTTTGAGAGTGAGTGGGTAATGTGGATTTTCTGGAAAATAGGAGACTGCTCCTTCCCTGATAACTAACCAAGCCTGCTGAGTAAAAGGCGGCTCCAAAGATCACAGGATATGGCAGTAGCAGTGAGGAGTCCCTGCAAGGAGCTGCAAGATGGAAGCTCAGAATAATGTTGATAAGACCAGGAAACAGAAAGTAAAGTGTCAGAAGCAATGGAATAAATACTCCTACAAACAAGAATTGCACAGTTAGTTCTAAGTTAGTCATTGAATTGACTGAAACCAAGCCTGAAGTTCAAGACCTGCTTGTAAAATCACAATAGGCAAGGCAAGAACTCTTACTGAGCCCTTTTTCAATCTTTTATGTTTTGTTTCTGTGCTGTATTCCTTGGTCATTTCAAATTTTATCATTTAAAATTCAACTTTTCCGTGACATAATTTGTAATGTATTTTAAGTATATGAGGTTTGAAGAGCTCACTAGGAAGAAAAGAACTAGGATGATTCACCTTAAAGCTCTGGGAAAAGTCATCTGTGCTTCAAGTGCCTCTCCTCCTTGTTCATCTCATTCCTTGTCTCCTTCAAAATACTGCTCTGAAGGTGCTGCATCCCACCTGTTTTTTTCTGACAGGGGGCTGGTTGTTATTGATATTGTCAAAATTGTAGTAAGTATCTGGATTCACTCTATCTTTCTGACCCATATCACTGCAGTGTCTCAAAAATTGTTCTTATTGATCTTCATCTCATCACACTCTGGCCTGAAACTGAATAGATCCTGAATTTAGGACTGGGGTTAGAACTACTACAGAAAAATCTGAAAATTTCCAATGACATTCCATTAGACTAAGTACATACATCAAAACACTAAATTGCCTTGGAAGAGCCTCACAAAATTCAGGTTTTGCATTCTTAGAAGGTATTTGTGGCTACAAATTTATTCAATTCCAGAGGTTAACTATGGATGTCAACTAAGAAATTTCAGAAGGGAGGAAAAGGAATAAAGCAGATTAGCAATTTAGCACTGATGCTTTATTGTTTCTTAGAAATAAAGATTATGACAAATGGGCCCCAGAAATTGAAAGGAAGAGTGGAATACAGTTCACCTTCCTATAGTAATCTGAAAATTGTCTTAAATTAGCTGTATTTGCTCCCTCTGTTGTCAAGTGAGAAACAGGCACTCCCTGTGCCACACACAGAGGCGATTAATCTTATGTGGTTTATAAAAAATGTATTTATAGTAGTTAAAGATTCAATGAATAAGTGCATTTGTACTATTCTTAAAAGAAAGGAGAGAGGTTTCTTCATCTTTAAAATATCATTAACAGTCCAGATTTTCATATTTTAGATGCTGAACCTTCCAGTGAATTAAAATGTTATGTAAATACTCTGGTATCAGATGTCAAAGTAGACACCTTTTTAAAAGAAGAGATTAATCCTTTTTTAAAATTAATTATGTCAAAGCATCTAAATGTATATTTGTTGATACAGTTATATAACATGAGTACAATTCAACTATAGAAACTTTTATTCCATTACAGGATGCTCAAACTATAGTCTAAAGCGCGGTTTGCAGAATGTGAGTGTACACACCAGGTTCTTGAAATGGAAGGAGGACACACATCAATTCCAAGTTATCATATTGATATATGCTGGTGATGAACAGCAGTCTCTCAAACCAGATAAAATGAAAGAGAGTGAGGAAATGTCTTTGTGGCCTTTTGAGGGAGACAGTCAAGGCAGTGTAAGAGAAATATCCAGTCTGCTCCCCATCTGAGCAGCTACCAGATACAAGAAAATAAAGACATGCACAAGTATGTGAGAGATGGACTTGCCTCAGATCCTGCTGAGGTCAGAAGGCTCATGCTTGCATAGATTAGGAAGGGCATCATATCGATGTCCTGCCCTGGGAGTCAAAACCTCGGTGGAGCTTCTATTTCTGGGCACTTACACTGTTCACAAAATACAAAAATCATTAACATAACATATCAAACAGTCAGGCTGGTGTAGCCTTAGTTTTTTACCTACCTCTAAAATGCTGTGGAGTATGCATCTGTTGCTATTATCTTGGCAATGTGTCTCAGATGTCACATCAATAAAGACTCTATGATCTGCTTTAGCTGGTCTTTCTTAGGTGAGGTTCTCTGTCAATTTATGTAATGATTTTCAACTGATCTTCAGAAGTGTGCCATTGCCCAGAATAGATCTGGGAGTCCTGGAGGACAGCAAGTTGACAACAAAACTGCAGTGTGCCCTTGTGGCCAAGAAGGCCAATGGTCTCCTGGGGTGCATTAAAAAGAGCGTGGCCAACAGGTCAAGGGAGGTCATCCTCCCCCTCCTGCCGGCCCTGGTATTCCCTATCTGGACTACTGTGTCCATTTCTGGCCCCCCTATTTCAACAAGTACAGGGAACTACTGGAGGGAGTCCAGTGGAGGGCTACAAAGATGATCAAGGGAAGAGAGCACCTCTTTAATGAGGAAAGGCTGAGAGACCTGGGTCTGTTTAGCCTGCAGAAGAGAAGACTGAGAGGGGATCTTATCAATCCTTATGAACATCTAAAGGGCAGTTGTCAAGAAGATGGGGTCAAACTCTTCTCAGTGGTGCCTGGTGACAGGACAAGGGGAACAAATTGGAACACAGGAAGTTCCTTCTCAACATGAGGAAAAGCTTTATTTTGAGGGTGACAGGTTCCTGGAACAGGCTGCCCAGAGAGGCTGTGGAGTCTCCTTATTTAGACATATTCAAAACCCACCTGGACACGTTCCTGTCCAGCCTCCTCTATGTGCTTTGGCAGGGGGATTGGACTGGATGATCTCTGAAGGTCCCTTCCAACCCCTACAATTCTGTGATTCTGTGATCTGCTAAACTTAGGCCAAGCCCTTAAGCTGAATAACAATGAATTCAACTTCTGTGACTTTACTATGTTTTAGGACAAACAATCAAGATACCTTCAGTGATAAACTTTATACTATAGCATGTCTTCAGTGAGTTTTTTTTAAATATAAATAATTATGCAATTATCCTTCCTTTTTTTCCATTTTTAAAAATAGGGGTTATGTTTCCCCTTTTTCAGTCAGCAAGAATTTCACCAGACTGCAATGAAATCTCAAATCTGATGGACCGGGGCTCAGCAACTTCGTTGCCAGTACCCTTAGGACCTGCGGATGCATCTCATCAGGTCCCATGGACTTGTGCACCATCAGGTTCCTTAGATGGTCTTACCTAAGGTCTTCTCCTACAGTGGGTGGTTCTTCATTCTCCCAGTCCCTGCCTTCTGTGATTTGGGCAGTGTGGTTAGAGCACTTGCCAGTGAAGACCAAGGCAAAAGAGTCATTAAGTACCTTATCCCTCTCCATATCACAGGTAATCTTCTCTCATTTCCTTCCAGAGAGGACCCACATTTTCCCTACTTTCATCACTGACATACCTATAGAAGCTTTTCTTTTTGCCCTTGATGTCCCTGGCCAGACTTAATTCTATTTGTGCATTAGCTTTCCTAACCTGATTCTTGACTTCTTGGACAATTTCTCTGTATTTTTCCCAGGTTACCTGTCCTTGCTTCCACCCTCTGTAGGTTTCCTTCTTCTGTTTGAGTTTCTCCAGGATCTCCTGTTCATCCATGTAGGCCTTCTGGCATTTTTGCCTGACTTTCTCTTTGTTGGGATGCATTGCTCCTGAGCTTGGAGGAGGTGATCCTTGAATATTAAGGAAGCAACCATTACTTTTTCTGGTATTTTTAAATCAGCATTCATGGTAAATTCCATACCTGTATCTTTATGAGAGCATTTGTAATAAAACCTAGTACCTATCTGCCATGCCAACTTTACAACTACCCTTATTTAACCTGATCATTTCCTTAAAAGTACTTCTTGTGACATTATATTTATCACATAACTTTGCAACCAGGGTGCTCATTTCAGTATCTAATAAAATTACTGTTATTCTGCTTATTTCGTAATTTTTTAGGACAGTTTGGAGGAACGTGTTTCTTTCCCTGGCTTAGAATAAAACTACGTTGCATCTTCACTACCCTCAAAAGTTTGAGCTTAGTAATTTCCAGTATATTCTAAATATTCTAGCTGTATACTTTGTACTGTATTTTTACTTCTAAATTACAACATTGGTAACTTCCAGTTGACTATATTTAGACCTTCCTTTATGGATGAATCCAAATGAAACTGATTTCTGTCTACTTTTTATATTTTTAAGATCACCATCATTGTGTGTTGTTATATCATTAGTGATTTTATTGCACAAAGTCTCACACCTATTTACTGCATCCAAGCCACAGTGGTCAAGGATCTGACCAGATCTATAACTTTTTGTGCTGGTTTGGAAGGATTAAGAAGAAAACAGAGAAAATGAAGTATTTAAGGAGAGAACACCTAATCTAAGGAAAATGTGTGCTACATACATAAAATGTCATCATTTAATGTGTATTCAGAGCCAGAAGAAATACAATTACTTATGCTTTGAATCAATGATTCAGTTATTTCAATCTCTGCATGTTCTCTCTGTTTTTTAATGACACTATTCTCCTTTCTCTTGGTAGTTATTATTCCATTTATGTATATATTATGGGTTTCTAGCTTTCTGGTTTTCCCATGTTTGTGCTACAGATATTAATCCAACTTTAAAAGTTAGTTTCATATCTAGGATTATTGGAAAACTGAATTGGGAATTCTGTACTCTATCTGTAAGCTTCTAAAAAAATAGACTGTATGATCAACCTTTCTCAGTTAATAATATCTGAGATGGAAACAGGGCTTTCCTATGTCAGACAAGTACAAACATCCATATACTACATGTTGCAAAAATCTTCCCTCCTGTTTAGATATTAGGTTTCATGAGATCTAATTTCCACTCTTTTGTACCTTGCATGTTATTTGCAGCTACTCAGACCGTGTTTTTAAAGGTTATGGAACAGAATGAAAAATATTCCAAGGCTTTTTCAGATCTGAAAAAGACTTCATGCTTTTGAAAGCTTTGGGTAGTTTGCACAAAACCGTATGTGTGTATTGTTTTGGGAAGGGAAAGGTGTTCTAAAACCAGTAAAATAACAGTGCAAGTAAATATAAAGAAAATCTTGGAAAGATGTAAAGTTAATGACTCATAAATAAAATTAAAGAATTAAATAGATATAAATTAAATTAATTAGAAATTAAATAGATATAAATACAATAGATCAAATTTAAGAACTACAATTTGTATATCTTAGGTTGTTCTTAGTCTAATGTTTTTCTTGATATTCTTATTAAGGGTAAAAATTGCTTTGTAGAAAATCTAGAATTTGAAAAACTCTTAACTGTGAGTAACTCCTGTATCACTAATAGAGATGGTCATGTATATAACACGGGATATCGAAAAAACGTATCACTTCCCTTCCCCACAAAATAGAGAAAAGAAAGAAAATCTTCACTCCCAGATGTGTATTAGTGCTTCTTACACAGGAAGAATTTGCAGATACTTAATTTTTTATTTTTATTTTTTTTTAATACTTGCGATCAGTGCAGTCAAACTTAAATTCTGAGTAACTTTAGATGGAAAGAAGTTATACTTTTATCTTTAAAGAAGCTGAATTTTATATGATGTCTGTATAATATGATGGGTGGAAGAAACCGGATGAAAGGCTAGATAGCAAGGCTAACAATTTTCTCATCTTGCCGCCCCCCTCTAAGAATCTCAGACTTGTGCAAACCTGATCTGTGAAATATGCAAGATTATGCCATTTAGATTACAGGGATTTAAGGAATTCAGGATGTTAAATAACAGTTATTTGAATCTGTATTTCTGAGAAATGTGTTGTTAACCACTACAGGCTGCTTTGACACATCATGCTTGCATCTCAGTGGGAGGGAATATGCTGTTACTATGAATATGAGTTTTTTGTGTAGTATAAGCCCCAGGTTCAAAACTAAGCAAGACTAGCCCATTTATTGTGTTATTTTCCATCAGCTTGTGTCTTGTTATCTTTTTGCCTCCATGTACTCCATAGAAAAGATGCTAAATAGAGTTATTTGTTGTGTGTGTAGGTACTAGAAATGCAGGAATAATTTAATAATAGGAAAAGTGTCACTTAAATTTCCTCCATATTGCTCTCAGGCAGCATCCTGTATGCTTGTTGCCTTATGCCCTTCACTACTTAGAATGTGCTGCAGTTTTGTGATGTTCTCTGTACATAATTTGTGAAGTGCTTTGGGATGAAAAGTGCCACATAAATGTAGGGTATTATTATACTGTACTTTGCTTCACTGGAGAAGCTGCATCAGGAAGATTGTTTTATTGGGTTATCTCCTAGGTAACTGTGATTCACTGTAATGATAGTGACTAGCACTCTTTAAATGGGACAGTAGTGGGACAACTACAATCTAATGGGGATAAAATTAGATAGTGCCAAGCTGGGTAATGGTGATTAACCATGTACTAAATGGATATAAAATTATAAGCTCTGACTTCTTAATACAAATACATTTCCAGTTCAATATTAAAGGCTATATTTTCCAAGATTCTCAGGAGGTTTTGGTAACAATAAGAAGTTACTGCACTATCATATTTAAGCCTCTACATTTCAATTGCATCTTAAGTTATCTAAGTCATTGTACTACTTCTAAGTTAAATGTCACAGGAAAATGCTTTGTTGTATATATTTTATATATGTAGTCGTAGCAATCGCATGGTAATTAAGGCCTCAACTCAGCAGAGCAAATAAGGAAAACCTCACTTTTCTTGTTATTTCTGGAGGACATTTCACACATTTGAAGTTCATATTTGCATATTATGATGAGAAGCCTTGGGATAATCAGATGCCTTATTCCTCCTCCCACTGAACCACTACACCAACACAAACCTCTACTTTCTCTCACTTGTGCATAACACCCCTTCTTCACCATTACTGTAACAACTCATTTTCAAAAGCCTTAGCTCTACAGTGGCTCTCTCTTTGCTGACTTCCAAATATGATGCTCAAGAAACAGGTCACTGAAAACAGAAAACAGACTGTACCATGTATTCTCTACGATACCAGACCAGGCCCAAACAACATGTCCCTGATTACTGTAGCCTGTCTATCAGTACCAGGCAGCACACTTTTATTACCTTCCAGATTACAGCAAGAGGGACATGATCTGGTAACTGCTTCATTTTCTGCTACTGTTGGGAAAAAAAATAAATGTATCTAAGCAACAGAAGTAATTCTCCATTTGGCACAATGGAAAAAAATTCCTGTGTTATAGTGAGGAAGCAGAGAAATGTGTCAGTAGAATGTAGGCTGCTGCCACAAATGCAGCCATACTACAGAATATACTTGCAGATGAAAGAAATAATACATCCAGAGAGATTTCTTACAATCATGTGGCAGCATCCTGAAAAACTTCTCACCTAGTGCAAGACTCCCATGTCCCTCCTCTGTGTTCCGAGTGCTTTACAGAACTTGAAAAATGCTTTCCAGGTGCTCTCCTGGAGTACCTATTAATTCTTGTGGTTACTCATCTGGGAAAAAAAAAAAAAAAAGGCCCTAGATTTGGAACAAAGGTTAAATCTTAAATTGATGCTGGAGGAGTTTAAATAATTAAAGCATCTAGAAACAGTTATTTATCTACCAATATGCAATCTGGATTAGCAGAATTTGATATTTATGACTTATAAGATATATGAACAAGAAAGCAAGGTGGATTGCTAAGAGAAACTTACAGTAGAATTCAACTTTCCCAATTTCTTTCCCTATTAAACTGTCTTTATCTCAGTCTATGAGTCCTCTTCCCTTCCTTCTGTTTTCTCCTTATCCCACAGTAGAGGGGATTGAGTGAATGGCTGTGTGAGTGTTTGGATGTTGTTTGGGGTCAAACCACCACAACTTGAAAACCTAATGAAACCTAATAAAGGAAAGGTCACTGCTTCACTTTTTTTCCCTTGACAAACGTTATGTGAAAATAAAGATATAACTCATTGAAGCAGAATATTAACTATAGCGGTTGACAAGAGTCTCTGGCAGTACAGTTTGACAGGCCTCAAGATCAAGTAATATTTCTTTGCCCTTTTGTAATAGCTGAGAATCTGGCCCTTCATATCCCTCTCTTAAGGAAGGTGCATTGTGATTACTTTAGTCTCTATCTGAGAAACAGAGGAAATATTTTGTGACTTGGAAGAAGAATCATAAATTGAGACTCAGCCACTGACAGATGCAGCTTGAGAAAAGAATGTTTTACCAAATTATTAGTCCTCTGCTGTCACTAGCTCTATAAAGAAGCAGACACTGACCTATTGTAAAACTTAAGAATTTTCAGGGGGAATTTAGAGCTAAGATCAGGGCTCTATTATTGTCTGAAAATAATGCAGCAAAAATATTTCTGAGTCTCCATCATGTTTCCCTAAAGTAAGGTTAAAAAAACCACTATTTTGAACCTGAGGCAGTTTTCAAATGTGCTTGATCTGATTTCATTTGTTTTATAGGAATGAACAAGGACAAATTTATCTGTGGTGGGGCTGTTCTCATTGAAATTATAATACACTAGCAGAAATATTGTTATTGCACTAATATTTGAACTAATATTTTGTTCAGATATTGATAAGATTTCAGGAGAACTTAGCTTTATCTTTTTATATTATTTTATTGAGGATATCATAAAATAAATATTTAAATGCATAAATTTTTACCTCTATGCGTACGGTTCACAACCTTGTGTTTTCAGAACTGACCTAATAGTTAAAGACAAAATCATACAAAAATGAACAGAGTCCCTCTTGGTACAGTACTCTTTTTTTAGTTTTATTTTTTCATACTTTTTGTTTTTTAATGTAACTTCAAAGGTTCAAACTATCTGCTAAGTATCCTTGTGTGACTTTAGTTGAATAAGGGTACAATACATCCTGTAGCAACAACAGGTAACAACTGTAGTAAAACTACTTCACAGTAATGGTAAACTAACATTAGTGTGTGTAGGTAAAAGCAAAAGAGATGAACAAATAGCATTATACCATTAGTTTTGTTAGCAGTCTATGCAGAATAATAGTGATGAACAAGAGATATATAATTTTTCCTTAAGCTGTAATTCAAAAAGAATCATAAATCAGAAGGCAGTGTCACAGTAAGAGTTACTGTTTTATGGCACCAAACTTACAGAAGACAGAGGTGAGGACACTACAGATCTTTGCTACTGAACATGTATTGTGTAGAAATATAACAAAACACAATGAACTCTAAGTGGTTTGATACCTGTTGATTACCCATCGTTAATTAATAGACCCACTGCATCACCTGAAATGCACAATTCACCAGCTAGATGCTGTTCTGTTTGGTGGGTGATGGAATTTTGGTGGGTGGTTCTTCTTTCTTTTTAAGGGAAGCAACTGTCTTTCAGAGTGTGAGTACAACAGTCCTAGGAATTGAACTCCACTACCTTCTACATAAACATAGGAAATGCATTATAGACTTTATCAGAATATGTATATTTGACAGTGAAATCACCCTAGTTTCAGGTCACCTTATCCTGTTTTTGAATCAAGGCAGTTTCACTTCAGTAAGCTAATACCCTAAGTACCCCCTAAAAATCCTCTGTATATTAGCAGGAAAAGATTATCCATATCTGAAACTGCCAGCAAAATAAGACTTTAACAATTTATGCTGAATTTGCCTGAGTGATAAGGAAGTCTATATGTCATCTCATGCTGAAGCACAGGCCTGTGTTAGCCTAAGCAGTCCCGTGGCAAGATTGTGGCACAGCTCCAGCTCATTTTGACAGGTTTTGTAGCTGGGTTATCAAGAGTGAGAAGTCAGGGATGGAAAGGTGCAGATCTTTTTAATAATACATCTCCACAACTAAGCTAGGTTAGATAAATAAATCATGTGAACAAGACTTTGGCTGATTCCACAAATAAAGGAAAAGAGACAAAGGAAACAGATTCTAAATGACTCATAATATTATCCATAAGCTTTCCTAAAAGCTATTTGGTGCAAGCCTATATACTAAAATGAAAGCTGACTGTTATGTGCAAGAATGAACACAAGTTAAATTCTCTTCAAGTGCTTAAATATTTTTCTTAAGGTGAATTCTTTCCAACAGTATATTTTGTTTTGATCTGGGTTCATAACACAACTTTGACCTGAACCTAAATACTATAAATTGTTCGCTGCTACTGACAGTCTTCTGCAGAAGCAAAATAAGCCAGTTTTTAACACAGAAACTAAAATTGGACTGTCTTCATAGGCTCAAGATGAAGTTAGGAGCAAAGTGATATGCTTGTTTCTTATGTGACTAAAGTAATGAAAGGTTTTCTAGTACGCTGTTTTTCACTTTAAAGTGCAGGAGGATTTGAAGGATTTATTTAAACTGTCTATGTTCTTAAGTATGGAGAAGAGAACATGGAGAAGTAAAATCAGAATTTGTTAAAACTGAGTGGAGCAGGAGAGGTTGCAAAGAGCTGGGGTATAATACCTCCTGTCACTCAGAGTTCCTTTTTCTTGTTTGTTTCTTTTTGTTTTCTGTTTTTTTTTTTTCATTCTTGCACATGTGTCAGTTGATGGTGCAGGGCCTTTTCCTGGAACTAGTGGTCCTTTTTTTCTGTCCCTTTGCTTCTGGTCCTGGATAGCATTTTGTAGCTGACTCTACTTAAGCAGGGGGAATGGAATAGATATCAACTTTAGGAATATTGTGATTCTGTGAACTGTCTTACTATTAGGTCTCTGGTGGGCAATACTACCAGCAAAGGGGAGTCACATGAGTTACACATAAAATATATGTTTTAATTTAGGAAAAAAATTAAGGAAAATATAGAACTGGAGAGAGTAACCTCAGTGTTGAAAGTGGATGAAATAGACAGAGATGGTTTGTTATACAGACTTTGAACTTATTTAGTTATTGTATATAGTCTACCCACAGCATCTATGGAGTACATTGAAGACAACAGGTTTGGTTTTGGTTTTGGTTTGATTTTTTTTACTGAAAGAATTTTGAACAAGAAAATGAAAGTGCATTTTTGTTTGCTTTCTTGAATTGCAGTGTAGGTAGGGTGAAAAATACAGAATAAGAAATATTGGATGCTGCAGAGGCAAGTTAATATTTTCCCAATTCACGCTCCACATAATGGTGTGGGAATAGTTAAAGAAATATTTGTAGCTTGTTCTTAGCTTTATTTTTGAGAGATTAAGAATCTTTTTCCATTTAAATGTCTGTTGCAAGATATGTTGAATGCTATTTCCCTGAAAAAATATCTGAAAATTAATATACTGATGATATCCTGGAGGGAAAAAGAAAAAAAAGTAAAGAGCTCAATAATGTTGAACCAAGTGAGTTTACATAGCTAAAATGTGTCCTTTGTTAACTAAAAGGTTTTTAAATGAACAAGTCTAATTGATATGAGATCAAACATACCTAGAATGTGTTCTCAAACGAAAACTGTTTAAACTGAAAACAATACTTTAATTAATCTAAAACAATTTTTTGTTTATATATTTTTGTTGTCTATAATTATCTGGAGATCACCTTCATATTGTTCATAGGCTGATGTAGTTATGGTTAAATCAAGAAATTAAACAAATACTCTAAATCATTTCATTTCATCTAGACAATTCCTTTAGAAAATAGAAAAAAACTTTCCTGTCATTGTGTATACTAAAATATTAGACTATTTGCCTTTTCCATACATGGCTGTTAAATAATCTTGCAGCTACCTAATTTCACTACCTGTGATAATCTGTCCATCAGTACTGCTTTGGGGATTTTTACTACATATGCAACAGTAATTAAAAAAAAAAAAAAGAAATACCTTTTTATATATTATAGATAATTCCTACTATTTTTATAGTAGTCTTAGTGTACAGATGATCTCTGGAGCCACTGTTGGTTTATTTTTTTTTCCTGATTCTATTGAATAACAGCAAGTATGTATCAGGATTTTTTATCTGTGGTTTTAGAGTACTTCAGTCTAACAGTGAAAAATATTCTGTACACACCATTTCAACTTTTTGCTGTTATCATTTCAAGTTTGCTAATTCCAATTGAAGTGCTACGCTACATACTGAGACTAATGTCTAAGAATCTTTATTATTCTAAAACATACAGCATTACACAATTTACAGTGTCATACTTGTCCCTTTGCTTCAATTAATATCTAAACATGGAGCTCTTCATTTACCAGTGTAATAGATTCTCTGCAATTCAGAGGAAGGAGTCAAAAGTGTCTTTTATTGAACAAAACATAACTGGGTTATAGATTTAGTAATCCCTTTAGATCTGAATTATTCAGCAAAAATGATTAATGAAAAACAACATCAGTGGAGTCAGACATTTGAAAAGAAAGGTTAACTTCACAATTCTGTGAATACATTATCATTGTAACTTATTCTGTAGCATGTATTACCAAAAATGGAAAATATTCTGAGTAATTTGTAGTAAATTTGCAGTTCCTTTTCTTACTATTGGAAATATTATAATGGTGCAGCTGACAATAGTTTAAAAAGCAAAGCATTCAGCACCTGACTTGTTTTGTTTTATTTTACATAACAATTCTGAAAGATTTTACTATAATACAACAGCAGGAGGAAAAAATGCTGGGCTTTTTTTTACATTTATCAGTAACTGTTTCAGAAGACCAAGTCCATCTAAGATTCTACTAAAATATATATATTGATCATCTGTCCAGATTTAGCAGGAACATCTTTATTTTAATATAGTGTCCCAAGGTGATTGATAGCATAATTTAAAAATGGAGCAAAATTGGGATTTTGGTACAGCTAGGTCAGGCTTTGCCTCTATTTCAATGAATTTAAAACATTTTTCTTGCTTCTATTTTATCTGAGGTGCAAACCATCAAATGGTATGAATTGTCAAAACTATCTATCAAATAAGTATAAAGAAGAATCCATGGTGGTAACAACTCTTCAAATGTTTAGAGTATCTCTGATCAGAAAAGACAGAAAGGAAAAGAGAGAAGGAAGAAGGG
>JAOXNO010006104.1:0-13685 GCA_028565335.1 Limnodromus scolopaceus
CCCATGGCAGGGGGGTTGGAACTGGATGATCTTTAAGGTCCCTTCCAACCCAAACCATTCTATGATTCTATGATTCTTCTAGCTTGCTGCAAGCACAGCCAAGATTTCTCACTCCAAGGAGAAGGAACGTTTCATTCCAGCAAACCAGGGGAAAAACCATAAACTTAACACACTCGTTGTCACCAATGATTTCAATCATTTTGCAATTCAACGTGACGCTGGTGCCCCTTGACAGATTGTGCCTGGTAAATCAATGGATGTAAATTACTCGACCTGGGGAATATTAAACAAAACCTGCCGCGTTGCCCATAAACAAAGCTCTGTAACCAATCAAGGTCTACAATAGCGCATCCTGCCCGCTCCCCGCTTGAGCAGAGTGACTGCTAACAGATTTAAATGGCTTAATAGCGCAAGGAGAAAAATCAATCTGAGGTTACAGGCTCTGCCTCGACTCCGGTGCAACCTGAACCTGAGAAATAAACCTCCAACATGCTCAGGCTTTACCTAGCACGACCCGCGTTTGCTTTACAAGGGAAAAGGGAAAGGCTCACAGAGAAATTTTACAACTCTGTTGGGGAAAAATAAAAAAGCGCCTCTTATTTGGGAAAGAGATAAAAAGCCTCCTTTTTGGGAAAGAGATGCAGTATGAAACGCTCGCTGTGCCCCACAGGTCACACTAGGGACCAGTTCACAGCTTTTTAAATTTTAATTTCTTGCCCCTTTCCTCTCCAGATGAGGAAACTCCAAAATAATTGCAAATACACACAGAGAAAAGGAAATTTGCTTTAGGCTATACACTGGAACACGGTTTTGGAGACTCAGGGTTCACTCTTCTCTCTGCTGGAGACTTTTCTGGGGACTCCGTGCACCACCTTCTCTTTCCATGCTTTAGTTCTCAGTGTGAAACCTGGATAACGTGTTTTTACCCATCACTGCCACTCAAGCTGACTTGACGCTCTCCACGTCTCCTGTTCCTACAGCTTTTAGCATCACAAGGTGACGATGCCACCAGGAGACAAAATCACCACTCTAACACCAAGAAGAAAGAAGAATATCTGTGTATTTCAAGGAAAAAGCATTGGGTGATGTTGGGAGGAACTCGATATGTGATTACGTGGGGTTTTTTTAAGGGTGATAGGAGTAGAGCAGTACAGTGTGCACATTAGATGCAACATCAAGGCCCCATTTTGGTGAGATCTCTGAAGGAAGACATATGCCAGGAGACCTCTGTCTTCTGAAGCCAACCAGCAGGAGTCTTTTAAATATGTCACCATTCAAAAATCACCTCTGTTTCTGTTAAGCTATGGTCTGTCAATCTGGGCCAGAGAGCGGTAAAGGAAAGCTGCCACTGTGGTGATGCTGGTGAGCAAGGTCCTTTGTGGGGAGGAAGGAACATTGCTGAGATGCCCACAGCCCCACCAAAAGGTGACACAAGTGGCCATGGGGCATCGCCTCCACGTACTTGTATGGAGATGGCTGCCTTTGGCTGCAGGAGCTGGGAGATACGTTATGACTTGCTGGAGATTCAAAAAAAACCCTAAATAACAAAAGAGAACCAGAGAAAGCAAATAAACTCCCATGATTTTCTCTCTGTGGGAACAAATACCAGGACCCCGCTCTCAAGCCGCTTTTCTTTTAGTGGTTACACGTTTTCCCTCCCACTTTGATCTCTTCTCGCCCTCGAGATGCCATCTCGATCTAATTTAGAGTGCAAGCTCTCTGAGGAGCAGGGGCCTTCTCCTTTTATCCTCTTGCAAAGCGCTCTGCACACCTGCGGTGCTCCAGAAATAATGAACAACAACAACTATACGCAACCCATATGGCCACTTGGACCAAGTTCTGGCTGCAGGAGTATAATTTGAAGCTCTAAGGCATAGATCACTCGCTGCCTACCTCTAAATTGCTCTGTTTGGGGATCTCTGAGCCGCAGCTTTACAGAAAAGGACTGGAACGAGCCATAAAATCTGGAACTGGATTTTGATTTTACCGAAGTTCACAAGGCTCGTTTCAGAGCTACAGGAAATCAGGAAACAAAGTTAGATTTCAGGTTTGATATCCTCCCACTTCCTTTTCAGAAGTGTGAACCTTCAGGCCTCTTAGATATGGCTGAATCCTTAAAATATTTATGCAGATATTGTTGCATCACTCCTTTTTACCTGAATTGTTGTCTTTACAGACTTTAAATACGGAGAAAAAAACCCAGTAAGAGCAATGACATCTCCCAAGATTCCCAAGATCACAGAATCATAGAATGGTTTGGGTCGGAAGAGACCTTTAAAGGTCAAATAGTTCAACCTCCAACGTATCTAGCACCTAACACTTTGATTTTTGATGTCAGCTGTCTTCTTCACACGGGCTCCAAACCGAAAGGCAGCTCCATAGCCCATGCAGCTGGCGAGAACTGCACATCAGTGCTCTGACCTTCACTGCCACGACGATGGGTAAGGTTAACTCTTGACTCCAAGATGAGCTTGTCTCTACAGACGCTTGTCTCTACAGATGCTTGTCTCTACAGACAAGCGCGGGTGGCGATGAGCAGAGGTGACGACACTCAGTGCCTACCTAAGCCAAGCGTCGAGTCCCCCATGCAACGGCCTCAACCCTAGTCCTTGACCTTGGTCCCTGCAAAGCTCTGAGATATGGAGAACATTGACCACGCTTGTACGGGCTGGGCGCGCAGCTGACCACATCGATTGATAGCAAAACACAGGAGAGAACAGGGGTTCTTGTTAAAACAAAACAAATACCAGGAAAGGACATGCTTTAAGAGGTTGGGACCTTTCAAAAAAGAGATGGGAGGATGGAATTATCTAAATACTCAGCACTGGTCCGGCTCACCTTTTACTGGGATCAACCACTCACCAGTGCTGATGGCGCAAAGTTATGCCAACACTTAAAGGACAGGGAAAAGTAAAGGGAAAGCAAACTCAATTAACATTATTCGTAGAAAATTCCTACTAACGAATCTCATTCTCGAGTAGAGGCAACCAGGATGATACAGGAAGATCCTTAAGGAAGGGGTTTTCCCTTGCAAACCTCCTTGAGGTCCTGATGAGGATGGAGAAGGAAGGAGAACTTCCCATGAAAGGCAAGACAAAACCGAAGGCTGGCACCGAGAGCTTCTTTCTGTGCCTCCCTGTTAAAATTCCAGGGGGGGAGAGGGGACAAAGCAGCTGTGCTGGAAAAAAACCATCGTGACCTCATTTGCGATGAGTGGTGATAAGCGGGCCGGGCTGCAGTCCCCATCAGTTCAGTAAACACTAATGATGAGGAGAGCACAGACTGTCACTGGTGATAAAGAACAGGCTAAACACTCTATTAGTTTTTCATTTTGTGAATTAATGTTTTTTATGGCGTGTGTACACTCGCTAGTTAATGAATTGTCTCGTTAGAGCTGCCTGCGGAGCTCCTCGTCTGCCTCTGCTGGCAGGCATAAATTTCGCAAGGAAATTAGCACTTTTAAAAAGGCAATAACTCCTCTAAAAGTGGTTTGTTTTCCATTACTTTTTGCAAATATGCAGCCTCGGGAAAGGGATTATCGGGGCGGGGGGGTGGGGAGCAAAAAGGAGTCTCCGAGCTAGAGGGGCAGGGGAAATAGCGTGGTGGGAGGTTCTAGCTCCAACGTACAACAACCCCCTGGAAGGTCTGGTTGTTCAACACTTCCCTTTAAACACTTTGTATTCAAGTCTGGAAAAGGCTTGGAAAAAAGCCCCAAACCTCTTGGTTCATTTACAAAATTCTGAAGAGCAGGGCTTTTTCACTGAAGGAAGCAAAATTGTGCAGCTGCAGCTAAGAGCAGGAGAGCTACCACAGCTGAAGATTTTGGATATGGAAGGATCTCTTCGAAAAGTCCGGTGTTTCCCGTTCCAGTGCTCCTCAACTACAAAAACTCCTGTGTGTTACTTTCTTTCTTTTTTTTCAGTAATTTATAACGTAACTTTCCCCTTCCTTACCCCTCTGAGAAATGGTATTTCTTGGGCTGAATTCTATTAGCTCAGAAGCGACTTGATTTAGGAAGCTTACTAAAACTCATTTATCTGCTTTTGAATTATGGAAAGTATTTTTTTGCCTGTTCGGTGTTTCCCACCCTTCTCTGTGGGAAGCACCGGCCATGCGCTTCCCCTATTTTTCATTAGAGACAGGACAAAATCACAGCTCCAGTGAAGTAAGTCAATGGAGACACTTCTTTCAACCCACACAGAGCCAAAAAATCACCCCCCAACTAATTTCTGTACCCATTTGTCACTGGTTTCAGGAGGCGGAGAAGACCTTTTAAAAATTGTCGACGTTGGTGAATGAGCGAGCGAAAATGAGCAAAAATGAGCAAAAATGAGTGGAAGGAAAACAAAGCCTCAAGGCCAGCTGCTCCACACAAGGCAGCGTGTCCTTAGAAAGGATGGAGATGATTTTAGGTCAACTGTTAGTAAAGAATGCTTCACAGCATTCGGAATAAACACAACGTACGTATCACCAAATTCATGACATTTCTATGGTTTCTGACTCGGAGAATGCCGGCTCCGCCGTTAACTCACTGGCGAGCATCGGGCGGGAATGCCGGGCACCTGGAAGAATTACAGAAAAATTCACATGGTGTGAATCGAGGTAGAGGGGAACAGACATTTATGCACCAACTTCATGGCAGATTGTCCACACCGCAGTTAGGATGTGTCCCAGGCGAACTGAGATGATTCATCTCTTGGCAGATAAAAGAATAAGGAAGATGGGTGCTGGCCACGCACGAGTTAATATAAAAAAACCCCTCCAAACCTCCAAAAAGCTGCCAACATGCACCTAAGGTTTTGTCAGAACCAGAAAAGAAACAAAAAAACCAGTGATTGGTACGAGGACACCTATAAACCAACATTGAACTAAAAACTGAGGGATCAAGACATT
The DNA here is from genome assembly GCA_028565335.1 of Limnodromus scolopaceus. NCBI lineage: Eukaryota > Metazoa > Chordata > Aves > Charadriiformes > Scolopacidae > Limnodromus > Limnodromus scolopaceus. Next base: position 4,894 of record JAOXNO010006104.1, read on the forward strand.
TTGTTAAGGGACTCGTCAACTGGGCCAGGAAAGGGGGTGATTCTTCAAACCATCTGAGATTCCACATAACTTCTCTTGCAAACACAAGCATAAATTTAACTTTTTCTTTTATTTCCTCAGGGTCCTCCATAATGTCCTATAAGGACAGGCTGAGAGAGTTGGGGGGGTTCAACCTGGAGAAGAGAAGGCTCTGGGGAGACCTTAGAGCCCCTTCCAGTCCCTCAAGGGGCTCCAGGAAAGCTGGGGAGGGACTCTTGATCAGGGAGGGGAGCCATAGGAGGGGGAACAGTTTTAAACTGAAAGAGGGGAGATTGAGATGAGATCTGGGGAAGAACTTCTTTGCTGTGAGGGTGGTGAGACCCTGGCCCAGGTTTCCCAGAGAAGCTGTGGCTGCCCCATCCCCAAAGGGGTTCAAGGCCAGGTTGGATGGGGCTTTGAGCAACCTGATCTAGTTGAAGATGTCCCTGCTCATGGCAGGGGGGTTGGACTAGATGGCCTTTAAAGGTTCCTTCCAACTCAAATCATTCCATGATTCTATGATTGAGCTGCACCTTGCCAATAAATGCCCCAACAACATCATTGCAAAATTCCTCAGGTAGAAGATGTACTGAGAGGGATGTATTTCTAAAAGGACCTCAGACCTCCCAGTTCATTGTACTCACTGTACGAACAAGAAGCAGAATTGCTGAACGCAGTTGGTGTCCTCAAGCCCAAGAGCTAAATTCCTCTTCTTTGCAAGAAGTAAGAACAAGGTGAAGAAAATGTAATGAAAATAAATACAGTTAAGTAGATAACTTAAAGATCCTTTTTTTGAGTGTTGACAATTATAGATAGAAGCATTTTGGAGGCTGTTTTTAACAGATTGGTTTGCAAAACAAGAGGAGAAAGCAGCAGGGAGGTCTGTGCTGGAAGACAAATGAGAATGAATGAGCCTTGTCCAGGAGGATCTAGAAGAAGGTGTGAATCTGAATAGCCATGGGAACTACAAAGGGTTTTCAAACGTAGGCTGAAGAACGGGGAACATGCAGAACGCACTCAAAGGAAAGCAGACAAGCAAAAAGATGACCTGAACGTCAGCAGGAACGTCAGCAGGCCTTGAACACCTTTTGCATCAGACTCATAGTCTGTCTTCTCCCCAATTCTTGCTTACTTAAGAGTCATTTCTCCCAGTTCCCATAGGAATATAAATGCTGGTTAGATCAGAACATCCTATAGCCCATGTATCGTGGCAAAGTGACTCACTGGTGATGTCAACGGTTGACCACACTTTTGAGTCCAGTCACCTAGTTGTGGAAATGATTTTGCCCCTTCCACAATACAGGAAGCTGTCACCTCTAACAAGCCAAGGAGAAGCAGATGGACTTACTGCTATTAATCTTTGACATCACTGAGTCATTTTCTTCAGACGAGATAAACAGATCCTAATGCATTGAACCAACTGGAGTGGACAGCAGGGTCTTTGAAGTTATTTCCACAACAACCTTGATTTGCTGGTATTACTCATGAGGGATCCTCATTGTAAAAAGCAGTGAAAGCACTGCTAATTAGGTCACTTATTTACATGACAATCCCCTGCGTTTAAGGCTGGTGGGTGGGAGGAAAGAAAGATGGAACAAGAGTAATTAGTGTAATCATGACGGTAATCTAAGTGCTGACCCCATGGCACCAGATCAATACTGGGACCGCATCACAGTGGTGTGCCCATTCTGTGAGATAAAGAATGACAAATGTTGAGCATCCAGGTCAGAAAAACAACGTCTCATTTTCTAACCATTAAATATTTGATGTAAAGTGTCAAGGCTGGGGAAAGCAGCAACCACTAATCTGTAAGAACAGCTTCACTGCAGACATTCAAGGTGGAAAAAAGGCACTAGGAGATGACTTTGACAAGAAAACAAGAGCTTTTAGTTGGCTGATGACTGTGTGGTTTCATTCCCTAGGATCCACCAAAGCAGACCCATATTTGAGCTATGAAATCTTATCATAAAAGTTATAAACAAACCAGAAGAATCTCTTAATGCTCAGGCTTTACCAAAACTCTTGGTGTTACTGATAAAAGGCTCATAAATGCTCTAAGTCAGGATACCGATGGATACTGAGCATTTCCTCTCCAAATGTCATCTAAAAGGTCTCTGCACTCTGACACTTGTTCCCTCATTAGGTTTTTGCCATCCAGTATGGAGCAACCCCAGGTGACATGATGTATCTACTGAACCATGGGTCGATATATTAGCTAGCAGTCTTCAACCTGTTAGTAGCAGCTTTATGTAAGTACATTTGTAGCTTCTATGAAGTTGATGGTTGGACTCGATGATCTGAAAGGTCCCTTCCAACGTAGACAATTATATGATTCTATGATTCCGTGATCACAGATGGTTTGCTTTAGATTTGACAGATCCACATTTTACTGTGGCTGAGGATGGCAAAGCTCTCCTATCATAAAATCATAGAATTGTTATGGTTGGAAAAGACCTTTAAGATCATCAAGTCCAATCATCAACCCAACACTGACAAAATCACCACTAAACCACGTCCCTCAGCACCACGTCTGCCTGGCTTTTAAATCCCTCCAGGGATGGGGACTCCACCACTGCCCTGGGCAGCCTCTTCCAAGGCTGGACAAACTGTTTGGTGAAAAAATTTTTCCTAATATCCACCCTAAACCTCCCCTGGTGCAACTTGAGGCCATTTCCTCTTATGTCATTGCCTGTTCCTTGCGAGAAGAAACCGACCCCCCCTGGCTACACCCTCCTTTCAGGAAGTTGGAGAGAGTGAGAAGGTCTCTCCTCAGCCTCCTTTTCTCCAGGCTGAACACCCCCAGCTCCCTCAGCCACTCCTCACAAGACTTGTACTCCAGACCCCTCACCAGCTCCGTTGCCCTTCTCTGGACACACTCCAGCACCTCAATGTCTTTCTTGTAGTGAGGGACCCAAAACTGGACACTATATCCTTGCTCAATGGTAGTCCCACATGAGTTGAGGCAGGTATTTCATTCCTTGATTAAATACCAGCCCCAAGCTTGCTGTGGACAATGGTGGGGTGTGTAGCAGCAAGGAGACAACACTGGTCTTCTCTGCAGCATCCCAGAGGTGTCAGCACAGGAACAGGCTGAGCTGTGGGATTGACAAGGGGGAGCTGTATGGATATGAGCCATGGCAATGCAGATAAGATGCCCAAGATGACTTTTTCCTTTCAGCCTGCTCTGTTTCTCCTCTGAATTAACTAGACCTCAATGAAGACATCCAACAGCGTTTCGAACCAGCCATTCCCAGGTCAATTTAATACACTCTCCCCAGGTGCAGGGCTTGACATCTTGAGCTCATAGCAGGACTACCCATATTCATGTCACTTGTGGTCAGCTCAGGGCACGGACAGGGTGAACTTGCACTTGTCTGTAAAACACTCCGTAGAGAGAAACTGAATTAACACGATCCTGATCAAACTGTCTTCAAGGCAGAGGTGGAAGGGGATCTCACCCCGGGACACCTCATCTCCATTCAGACCATGAGTGCACAGCGATGAGACGGAAAAAGACATGACGGATGATCGTATTATGAAGGTCCAGAGCACCTGAGAGGGGGATCTGATCACGTTTTGAGCGTTTGCAGAGGAGCACCAACTGTTCAGTTAGTGGAACAGAAGAAGAAAAAAGTATTGGAAAATGAGACAGCTTAGGAAGCTACAATGGAAAGCTGTCATTTAGACTAAGTTATATTGAAGCAACAGATATTCATCAAATAATACAAGCACTCCAGATTTATCTTTTTAAGTTAATGGCAGATGGTTTGCATTTGGAAAAAAATTGCAGCTTTTTCTGTTTCAGAAAGAAATTTACTCTTCTTGCAATAACAAAGCAACAGCATTCACAAAGTCCTTCTCCTGCAGGAGGTCACGCACGTGTCGATCGTCTTTAATCTGGCTTTTAAATAAGGTTCTCTATTAATAGATCTCTACCAAAAAAAAAAAAAAGTAAGTTCCCTGTGAGCAATCAATACAGCAAGATGTGTTACAAGTTCGGTGACAGCAAAGAAAAAATAAGCTCCAACTTGAGAGAAATATAGCCCCGTTTAAGAGCTGAATTCAGTTCATTAGAAACACCGGGGTTAAGCACAAAGCCCCGTCTGGGTTCACCACCGCTGTGTGGCCTGACTGCCAAATGAAAGGCATCAATTCTACCACCTCATCGGGCCTGATTTTCATTTGTACCGAGCCCCCTTTTTTACACCGCTCTGCCAGAAGAAAAGAGGCCTTAAAGTGACTCTAAATTATCGCTCCTTTGCTCTGGCGGAGTGGTACAAAGGGGCTCCGCCATCAGTTTTAAAAGGCATCACTTTCTCGAGTGTTGCAGGATGCTTTCCATCAGCCATCAAAGCCCCTTTCAGCACGAGGAGCCAGGGAAAAGGGGAGGCTGACCCCCCGGGAGCCAAGTGGTCCAGGATGGTCTTGATCCTCTAATGGCCTTCACGAACCTTTCCAAAGTATTTTGAGATCCGTGGCTGGAAAATGAGATGCAAATGCTCGCTGTTATCATTAATAAGAGCCAGCCAGTGAGAGAGAGCTGCAGTATTTGGTAAAAAAGCTGTAGCACAAACCTTTTTTTTCCTCCCTTGCCTGTTTCTGAATGAAGTCGTAGCTCACCCCAACTGCTGCAAGGCTGGAGGGTGAAGTGCTGCCCATCAGCAAAAGCGGGTAAAGCATCTTCCACATGTTGCCCTTTGATTTTGGGGTGAAAGCACCCCTGAACAGGAGGGAATTACCTGCTTTGGAAGCACCTTGGATAAAGAAATTAAGAGGCTGAATGCCCTTTTAGATACTTCAGAAGGGCCAAACTCTGTCCTTGCGCACTCTGCAATGCCCCTAAACAAATCTCCTTGTATTATAACACCTTAAAAACACACTAAGAGACCAAACTGTCTGGTGTTCCTAACCAGACCCAGCTTCCAGGGAAGAACCACCCTCTTTTTGTTGCATTGCTCTTTTTGTCCTGTCACGGGGCACCACTGAAAAAAGACTGGCCCCATCCTCCTGACACCTGCCCTTTAGATATTGATCAGCATTGATGAGATCCCCTCACAGTCTTGTCTTCTCCACAGCCCCAGGTCTCTCAGCCTTTCCTCAGCAGAGAGATGCTCCAGTCCCTTGGTAACCTTCATAACCTACTCTCTCCAGTAGTTCCCTGTCCTTCTTGAAATGGGGAGCCAGCAGAGTAAGCCCTCGGAGAAGGTCTCCTTTGCATCTCCTCTAATACTGGTGTGCTTCCCCCATAGGTAGCAGGTTTGAGCTGCAGAAATTAATTCCAAATATGTACTCATATTTTTCCTCAGTTACTGAGACTTCACCTTCTAGTTTCTGCCCCTGCAGACACAGGGTCAGCCCGACGTCTATTTGAAGACAACTCTGTGTCGAAGACTTTGAATCTTTGCTTTTTATGGAATCTTTGCTCTGGTTCCAACTTCCACGTGGAGACAGGGAGGAGCTGGTATTGAAAGTCAAGAGCTTTCACAACTGTCAAAGAAATGACTGGTTTAGGTCTGGTTTTTAAAAACAGTATGTTTTTGAGTCCTTCACACTTCAGATCCTTCAGATACAGTAAGATGCTCACCCAGCTGCATGAATCTCGGGCCTGGGGTGCCACAAAACCCCAACAAACAGCCCACAATAAAATACTCAAGGGTTTTTTCTTCTATTTTCACCTTAATTTTAACACCCTGCTGACCCAGCGCTTCCTCTTGGGGTGGGCTCCTTGATGCACCTCCCTACTTTTTGACTGAATAAGGAGCATCGAGATCCTTTTCTAAAGAGATTTTCTTTTTGTGGAGAAACGAATGACAGGAGAGGGGATGTCTTTCTTGAGACCACTGACGGAGTCCTGTTTTTCTAGATAAAACTGTTAAGGTCCTAAAGTTGTATTAAAAATATTCTTCATTAAGGATAAGAAAAAAGCACACACAGAAAGCAAACAGGATACACCAAGAAAACCTTTGGGTGGGTGCAAGGGTGTCTACTGATCCATGAACACAGGTGGACACATGGCACACATGCAAAAACTTCACTTCCCATAAAGCAGAAGAGAAAGACGATCCTGTTTTATGTGAGCTCTGTTGAGAAAGTAATTTCAAACTCGACGTTTAAGCCAGCCAGTCGTTAATTGCTGACTACGAGGATGCGAACGAAGACGGGAGACGCCAACAGCTGAATTTAAAAGGGTGGCTGCAACTGGCTGACCTAATGGCTAATCTTTCATCTTCCTACCTACACGCAGCACGCAACCATCTTAAAAATGTAAAGATTGTCCTAACTTCTTCATCATGCATAATAATTCCTTCTCTGTAAAATATTCAGAGGGCTTCAGAAGGTTGACGGTCCGGCAGGGGAAAAGGATGAGTGGGTGTTGTATCTGCACACAACAAGGCAGAGGAGCAGGAGAGGAAGAGGAGAGGAAACCCTACTTCCATTTTCATACATAACCTATTGAAAATTTACTTGACTTCCTCGGTTAATTCATCTTCTTCCACCAACTTTAATCCTTAAATGGGTATTGTTAAAAAGAAGTTTGTATTCCCTCAAAAGACAAGAGAGAAAGAAAATGACTTTGTCATATCTGACTGGTTCGGAAAATATAAAATCCAATTCTGAAGGAGTGCAGATAAGGGAAGAACTATGGAAGAGCCATCAGCTTAGCAAACACTAAATAATGAAGAATGTAGAGACTGCCCAGCATGATAAAACACTCTATTAGCAAGACTGTTTTTAAATGAGTGATAATTGTGGCACATCCACAGCAAAAGGTTATTGAATTTTTATCTCTAGGAAGGGGCCTTTTGACAGCCTAACCAAAAAGTCCCTTTTTCAGGATTTCCCAAAACATGCCCATGCCTTCCCAGCTCCAGCTTGGGGTTTCTGAACACTTATGTCAATGTCTATAAATTGCCCAACTGCAGCCAAAGAAGCTTTGCTGGAAAAGCTACTGATGTCTTACAGGAAAGGAATATGGGGTCACCACCAGCATATTATGAACTTTTTGGAGATTACAGTATTTCTTGCATTGCATCAAAAATTCTGGTCCCAAACACTCACCAAGTGCTTAGTCATTCCCTGAATGGGACTGAGATTTAAGCTTAAATTGCTGGGAACAGAAAAAAGAAACAAACCAAGACCAGGACTTGTGTTCTCATCAGGCATTGGCCTGACATGTGGTAAGCATGGAAGATAAAACCCCACCACTGCTACCAGTTAATGAGATTATGGCTCTTAGACACATGAGTGTAGCCTCTATTCCAAGGAGAAAAATAAAGGAGAAGACAGAGCCTGCCCAAAGTCAGTGACCACAAAAGAGAGCTGGGTGACTAATGGCCCGTTGGCTTGTGTATGACGAAACACGGACTCCAGTAGCACTGAACTGGAATGCTTGGGCTTCACGGGGGCACCTCTTTAAAGTTAATGATGTTGAAATGACAAAGCTGGCCGCGCTTACGGCAATCTGAGCCTGAATTTTGGTGAGCTTCAGCGCGTGGCAGAAAAACCTCTTTATTTAGCTTTGCTTTCGGTCAGTTATTTCCCCTCCTCCCTCCCCCTGATGCCACATGCTGCGGCTTCCAGCAATGAGAGGCTCAGGAATTCAGATGATCAAACCACGACAGAAAAGAACAGAGCAACTCGTATGACAGTTGAGCGTTATGGCATAAACAATTGTATGAATCTCCGAAACAACAGGTAGTTTTAATTTTTCCTCCCCTCGGCTCAGTCCGAGTGCGTTTGCATCCCCGTTCTCCTCCTGTCCAGGTGGGACGGAAAGAAGACATCTCATCTCAGAGATCGGTTTACTCTTTGTGTTCTTCCCCCAAAGGATTGCACTCCCCTGTACATCACCGTGCCTTTCCTGGATTCGTAAATACATCTGACTTACACCACCTCCTCTGCCCCACGGCATCACTTCTTCCTTCTCCCATACAGATCGCAGTCAGCGCTATTAATGTTCCATTTATGAGATATACTCCACCAGGTTTCATTTATAACCATGAGGTCAACAGCCTCTATCATTTTCCAGCACTGCTCGTTCTTTCCTCTTGTTTCAGATACCCCTGGCATTTGTGTACAGACATTTTAGTGCACTGCTATAAAGTTATTACAAAGGAAGATGAATTTTTATTGTCAGGAGGACGCTGCCAAGTGAAATATTACACTTCGTACTTTTATGTTTATTCACTGCTGCGTGTAACGTCCTCTCAGAAGCCTGAAAGTCACGCTCATGCCCTTTTATGTTTGGAAAATATTGATTTATTAAAAAATTTCAGTTTCAACTAGAACCGAAATTATAAATGATGTTTTTATTTTTAACAACTTTGACTGTCAGAGCACAACTCCTCAGCCTCAAGAACTCCCCCAGATGCTAAAGTTCTGCAAATAAACATTTGGCTACTGAACTTTGATAGCATTTTCCATTAGGTTTTGTTTTCTTTGATTTTTTTTTTTTTTATAATCTTCTAAAGTACACCCTGTGAGAGCCCAGCAATTCTTCCAGTCGCTCAGGTATAGAGAACTCAAAGTATGGGTTGAGTATATTCAAGCTGCCTGTAGTAGAATATTCAACCTGTGGTAGAATATTCAAGTTACCTGTAGTATTTTGTGTCACAGAATCACAGAATCAGAGAATGATATGGGGTTGGAAGGGACCTCTGGAGATCATCTAGTCCAAACCCCTGCCAAAGCAGGTCTACCCAGAGCAGGTCCCACAGGAATGTGTCCAGGTGGGTTTGGAATGTCTCCAGAGAAGGAGACTCCACCACCTCTCT
>JAOXNO010006105.1:0-13680 GCA_028565335.1 Limnodromus scolopaceus
CTGTGTCAAAAGCCTTGCTGAAGTCAAGGTAGACAACATCCACCGCCCTCCCCTCATCTATCCATCCAGTCATGCCACCATAGAAGGCTATTCGGTTAGTCAGACATGATTTCCCATGATTTTATAGTATTCAGTGTGTATCTAGAACAAAATATCCTTTCAGAACGTTTTCATGCTCCATGTTCTGCAACTTAAGCTACATCTAAAGTAATTATATATATATAGCATAATGCCATTAAATTTTTACCTATAAGGAGAACATTTGTATGTTTTCTTTTCAGACACTCAGCAACTTCTATTGCTTTCTTCAAGACTCGCCTGTTGTGGTACAGGATGAGGTAAGTGAACATTTTCATAGCATTTTTACAGTTAAGTTTCTTACCTAAGTGTCCCCTAAAAGGGGTTGGAACTTCAGACTATTGAAACTTGCCTAGCTCTTTAAAACAACAAAGTCATGCTCAGCTTCTGTAAACAAAGAACTGTTTAGCCTCAAGAGCAAACTTTCAAGAGGTATCTTTACTTGGCCATTAGTCACGCATTTCCAGTTGTTATCTTTGTACATTTGTAATACAATACTTTATCATGGATCAATACCAGCCATCACACACACAAAAGCACTACAATTGCTGAGCCAGATCTTCATCCTGGAAAGAGTCAACATCACCACACCTATGTTCTGATCTACTCCATGGTATATTTCTCCCATAATCTGGTTTTGAGAGGCAGAGGGAAGGATCAGCAATCAGATCTTGTAAACATGCAGACAAAATTTATTCAGACTGAGTGGAATTAAAGATCACAAACTCACAAACCCAGACCTGACTCTTCATAAAGTTTGTTTTTTCAGCAAGTTTGCACACAAACTAGGATTCTTGCAACTGCTTAGGTCACTAATAAAAGCTGACAGTTTATTTTGTAAGTATGGAGTTGTCAGATTCTTTGTTCTAGTATCTAGAATAGCTGAGAAGGTGTTCCTACTGACTGCAAGAGCCAAGAACAGGCCGATCCAAGAAGCATTTCCAAGCATGGAAATGACCAGTCTCAAAACAACACGAGGCTAGAAACTTAGGCTGGCATTTAAACTACTTGTAATCTTGGTTATGTCAATGCATTTCTCACCACACGATCTTCACTAGAACCTCTCATTCCAGGATTTAAATGTATGTTGAATAAGGAGTGAATAGCCATCAATATTTATTTATTGTTATTCAGACTAGAAAGAATTGAAGCTAACTGCAGAAAACTGCATGGTAACAAGCTGATCACAGAATCAAGTGATTGACAGCTAGCACAGAGTAACACTGAAAAATAAAAACCCTCAACATTCCACTATAACAAGCCTTAAGTTAGCCAACGCCATTCCAACACTTACTTGCTGTGGACTGCTAAGATAAGAAAAAAGAAATTTAGGAACTATCAGGAGAGGAAGGGGACAAAACTGAGAACAACCATTATTTTCGAAATCTTTGGTAGGCCAACATCTTAAATGCTGCAGTTCATCCCATCCTAAAGGATACTGCAGAAGTAGAGAATACAGAGAAGAACAGCAAGACCAGTCAGAGACACAGAACAGGTTTCACACAAGAAACAAGAGTCTTCAGTTTGGAAAGAAGGTGACAAAGCGCAGGAGGGAAATTACTGTATCTATAATTTTAATAGGTTTGCTGGAAGACTTAGTTGGAATGATCTCCTGCTTCTCACATCCTTTAATGCAGGATTATGCATAATTCTGCACTGTAAAAATACTATCTAAAGTTGTATAAATACGAGATATAAATGGGACGGTAAGTCTGTCTTAATTTTCTTCCCCTACTGGAGAAGAAGAATGTCTTCACATTTCAAGAAACTAGTTAGAAAACCCACTACAAATGCATTTATAACAGCAATTTGAAACTCAAAGTTACAGATATAGCAAACCCCATTATCTCTAGCCATTTCACACTGTCCAATAACGAAAGCCATTTCACATCAGTTGCCCAAAAATCTGTAAAAAACCTGGTTTACTCACACATATGTAATATAATGGATGACTATTAATTAGCACTACCTTTCAGTTATGGAGGGTTATAAAACAACCAATACCAAGGAGTCAGTAAATCCTAATCACTGTTGAAGTCAACATCCCATAACTAAATGGGAAAGCAAAGTAGTCCTACAAACACCAGTAAAGTTTTGTAGCACCATAGACTTTTAGAAAAAGTATGCTGTAGGTTCATAGCAACTAAATCAATGAAAAAATGGGAAAAGAAAAAATTAATCAGAGGAGACAGAATTCTTACTTCCAAGTTCCAGTTGTCTTGACTCTTAAGCATGATCTAAAGCTTAACATAAGGAGGCTGGATTTTTAAAGTAATTACTATTAGAGCCAGAAACATAAACAGGTTTTAGAAGGGAGTTGCACAAATTCATGGAATGTAAGACTACCTGAAAGTTTTAAACAGTTTTCATTGCAACTGAAGAGAGGCATTAAAATACAACAAAAAAGGGAGTAATTAAGATAAACCAGGAGGCCAGTGCAATGCTATAAAATCATTAAACTCTTACAAATTTCACTAGAATTTTTGTAGCTGGTTAAATTTTTGTAGCTCGCTACCCTAGACTTCAGGAGAGCAGACTTTGGCCTCTTTAGGGATCTGCTTGGTAGAATACTGTGGGATAAAGCCCTGGAGGGAAGAGAGGGCCAAGAAAGCTGGTTAATAGTCAAGGATCTCCTTCTCTAAGCTCAGGAGCATTTCATCCCAACAAAGAGGAAGCCAGGCAAAAATGCCAAGAGGCCTGCACGGATGAATAAGAAGCTCCTGGACAAACTCAAACACAAAAAGGAAACCTACAGAGGGTGGAAGTAAGAACATTCCTGGGAGGAATACAAAAAAATTGTCCAAACAGCCAGCGATCAGGTTAGGAAAGCTAAAGCCCTGAAAGAATTAAATCTTGCCAGGGGCATCAAGGACAAGAAGAAAAGCTTCTATAGATGTGTCAGTGACAAAAGGAAGACTAGGGAAAATGTAGGCCCTCTCCGGAAGGAAACATGAGACCTGGTTACCCAGGATATGGAGAAGGCTGAGGTACTCAACTTTTTTGCCTCAGTCTTCACTGGTAAGGGCTCTAGCCATATATTCCAAGTAGCAGAAGGCAAAGGCAGGGACTGGAAGAACAAAGAACCACCCACTGTAAGAGAACAGCAGCTTCAAGACCATCTAAGGAACCTGATGAGGTTCATTCATGGGTCCTGAGGGAACTGATGGATGGAACTGCTAAGTAACTATACATTATATTTGAGAAGTCATGGCAATCTGGTGAAGTTCCCGCTGACTGGAAAAAGGGGAAACATAATGCCCATCTTCAAAAAGAGAAAAAAGGAAGACCTGGGAAACTACAGGGCGGTCAGTCTCACCTCTGTGCCTGGCAAGCTCATAGAGCAGATCCTCCTGGAAACTATGCTAAGGCACAGGGAAATAAGGAGGTGATTGGTGACAGCCAACATGGCTTCACCAAGGGCAAGTCAAGCCTGACAAATTTGGTGGCCTTCTATGATGGGGTTAAATCACTGGTAGATAAGGGGAGAGCAACAGACATCACATACCTGGACTCATGCAAAGCTTTTGACACTGTCCCACATGACACACTGGTCTCCAAACTGGAGACATGGATTTGACAGATGGACCACTCAGTGAATAAGAAAGCGGCTGGATGGTTGCACTCAAAGAGTTGCAGTCAACAGCTCAATGTCTGAGTGGAAACTAGTGATGAGTGGTGTTCCTCAGGGGTCAGTACAGAGACCGGTGCTGTTTAACATCTTTGTCAGAGACATGGACAGTGGGATTGAGTGCACCCTCAGCAAGTTTTCCAATGACACCAAGCTGTGTAGTGTGGGTGACACGCCTGAGGGAAGGGATGCCGTCCAGAGGGACCTGGACAGGCTTGAGAAGCGGGCCTGTGCAAACCTCATGAAGTTCAATCAGGCCAAGTGCAAGGTCTTGCGTGAAGGTCACAGCAATCCCAAGCACAAATACAGGTTGGGCAGAGAATGGATTGAAAGCAGCCCTGAGGAGAAGGACTTGAGGGTGTTGGTTGATGAGAAGCTCAACATGAGCCAGCAACGTGCGCTCGCAGCCCAGAAGGCCAACCGCATCCTGGCCAGGTCAAGGGAGATGATTCTGCTCCTCTATTCTGCTCTGGTGAGACCCCACCTGGAGTACTGTGTCCAGCTCTGAGGCCCCCCCAACATAAGGACATGGACCGGTTGGAGTGGGTCTATCTAGCGGAGGGCCACAAAGATGATCAGAGGGCTGGAGTACCTCTCCTATGAGGACAGGCTGAGAGAGTTGGAGTTTTTCAGCCTGGAGAAGAGAAGGCTCCGGGGAGACTTGATTAGCAGCTTTCCAGTGCCTAAAGGGAGCCTATAGGAGAGATGGGGAGGGACTCTTTATCAGGGAGTGTAGTCATAGGACAAGGGGTAACATTTAAACTGAAAGAGGGTAGATTCAGATTAGATATTAGGAAGAAATTCTTTACTGTGAGGGTGGTGAGGTTGTCCAGGGAAGTTGTGGACACCCCCTCCCTGAAGTGTTCAAGGCCAGGTTGGATGGGGCTTTGAGTAACCTGGTCTAGTGGAAGGTGCCCCTCCCCACAGCAGGGGAGAGTTGGAACTAGATGATCATTAAGATACCTTCCAACTCTAACCATTCTATGATTCTACTTTTACATGGCTCCCATTTTTATTCCTTTTAAGTGGACTTGCTGTTTACAGTAGATATGTTTAGCTCTACCAGTTAGAGTGACAGAATTTTAAGCCATTTAAACTCCATAGTCACTCTCTTTAAAAGTAATTTTCAGATATTGTGATTGCTTAGCAAGAGGTAGTAAGTCTAAGAAATACAAATCTCCATTAACATGCCAGTCATAAGCACAGTCTTCAGTTACATATTTAAAAGTCTGCTTTTAACCATAGTTAAAAGACACTAATCAAGACAAGAACTGCATTCATGAGACAAACCAACACTGTTATACTTTGCTTTTCAGTCACTTTAGAGATGAAAGACTATTTTAAAGTTTGACTGACCTATCAAAACCAACTGTTTAAATCTTTTCTATGCAGTCTGGATATCTTGCAGAGATGGAAGGCGGCTTGACAAGTCATCCATCTTCAGGAGCTCATAGAGAGGTTTGCTAATTGTCTTAAAAGATTCTAAATCAAATTATAAAGAGATTAAAGCCTTCTGCTTCACAAGTCAAATAATGCACCACCTATTATCTCTGAAAACAAAGTTAATAGGCATGGTTTGGGAAACAACTGTAAGACCAAAAGATATATATACCGTGGAAAGTTAGTGACCTCCGTGCATTTTGAAATACTAGCTAGAAGCTTGCCTGCAAGCTTATGACAAGTTTTACTGCTCTTAATTGTTACACCAATAAAATTATATTCGTGCATATTTGTGTAGTTATGAATATTACAAGCATTACTTGATTTTTTTACTACTGCTTCTTTAGTAATTATTGTCTTCACTAGCCACACCAAAATTACTTTACTAGCAGACTATTTAGAAATGAATCCAGAAAGAGGAGATGGATAGAAACACCCAAATCTCCCAGCAGACACTTAATTTTTCTTGACTTTTACCAACCAAATTACATTCTGATACCTAGCTGCCAGGTTTGCTCATGAAACATGTGATTAAAAGAAAAGAAACAATTTGGACTCAAACAAGACAGTATACCTGTTTTATACTTCCCTAAATATCTGCTAATTTTTTCCATAGGAGAGGAGAAAAACATACCAGGCCAGATGAAGCTTTGGTTTGAACCCAAAATATCCCCCCTCATTCAGGCTTCAGAGCTCAGATGAACATCAACTTAGTAAATACCTCTGTTGTCATGTTAGCTTTTTATTGTCAAGATTTGGGAAAATCTGTTCTAGCTCATACTTCAGAAGTGAAGCCTTGCAGGCACTTGCCCAGTAAAAAGTATTTTGTTTCCTGTATGTTGTAGCACAGAAGCCTGCTTTAAATGAGAACTACAGGAATCCACATCAGAAATGCAGATCGCTAAACCAACTGGAGGATGTGTCAGATAAGAGAATTGAGGGAAAGCAATCATTTGTCAATTATGATACCTCTTCCAAATTGAAGTAAACAATTTGTGCTAGGAGTTCTGACTCTAAACAAGCCTTTTCAATAAAAGAAGCTGTTAATTATAATTATCTGCTGTGTGGTTGAGTTCAGACTATTACAATAGCATGTTAACACCCTTACAAGACAATGTATAGCTATGTTTTTAAGTATTAGTGGTTAGCCACCAGTACTCTATAGCAAAGAAAACCACCAATACTGCCCCAAGTTCAAATGGCCACAGACAAGGGATCAGAATATCAGTTGATACCTTGTTACGGCTTACTGCTAGTTTTACTTTCACATTGTGAAATAGCAGTAAGAGCTACAAATCATGCAAGCCTCTACATTTCTAGGGGAAACATTAGAGAATCTGCAGGAAGGGTCAAAAGTCTTTCCCATGCAAGTATAATTAATTTTAAAAACAAAAGAGGTTTTTAAGAGCTTAATCAAGCTATTGCCTGTTAGCTCTGTGTAATTAACAGGCTCTCCATCTATGAGGAACGAGCTAACTGTGAAGCAGTATAAATTGTACATACTGGTCTGATCTAATAGCTTGCTGCTAAGAGAGAAGTTCTCTCCAGTACACCCAACAGGTTAAAGAGCCAGTAAAAAAAAAAAAAGCAAACACAGCGAGTCATTTCCATAACTCCCAGTCAGGCAGCTGAGCTCTTCCTCTTATCTTAACTTTGGCATTTTTCAAACTGCTGAGCTAATTCAGCTCACTAACTCAGCTGAAACAAAGTGCTATCTGCCATTACATCTGAAAGTGGCAGTAGTGAACTACTAGACTGTCTCAGGCATTTTAGGTCACTCTAAAGTTATTTAAGAACACAAATCGAGTTCTGAGAAGACAGCAGTCTACAGAGATTTAAAACTCAGCTTGCAAATTCATGTTTAGAGATGAAGAGCCTGGACTTCGCCTACATGCAAACACAATCGAGCCCATCAGTTAATGATACTTTAACTGTACTTAAGACCTACAGGGTTTAGGTGCTGTTTTACTTAATATGCCACAGTTTATACAGAGATTCATGTGATACATGCATTTTTCTGCAAATAAGCCTTCAGTGATGTTATAGTCCTGCACAATTGTCCAATGATGCTATTAGGCCAAGGGCTTAAACCCATTCCACTACAGAAAACTACTTTTAGATCTAGAACAATATCATGCCTTTCCACATGAGCTCTGCATAAAGGATCGTCTAGGCATATGAAATAAGATATTAAAAAAGAACTCCACAACTAAATCAGGTTGTATAGTTGAAGGTATTCCTTGTAGCAAGTCAGCCTCAAAGCATCTTACTTCCTTTACACGATTTCATGAGTCACACGTATTGCTTGAAGCTCTCAAGTTGATCTTTAAACTTGCAGAAACCTCACAATCATCAAGGGTGGAAAAAGTGGCTATATTGTCCTTTCACTACCATCTCAAACATATTTAATATGGCCAAGCTATTTTGACACTAGCTGCCCAAAAAGGATTTGGAAATAATTAGAAGAGTTCTATAAGACCTCTGAACAATGTAAGATTAAAAAAAAAAAAAAACCCAAACAAGAAAACCCCAAAAAACCCAGACACTTCTGTTTCTGTGTAACAGCCATTGTAATTTGTCTTGTTGACTATCTGAGAACAAGTGAACCAAACTGCTTTGAACTTCACTATCTGAAAGGGCAGATTGGGTAAGACAGTACAACACTATCTTCTCCATGGATTGATTAATTTAAGAGCACAAAGCGAACATGGTTTTCCTTGGTAAATTTGATGGACGTGCAGCAACTAAGGCAAGATCTCATAAGTGAGGTTACTTTGCTCCTGTTTCTGCTCTATCTTACTGGTTCTTAAACTCTGGTACAAGGTAGGAAGCCAAAGCCAGCTTGCTACAGGGAGCAAAACAGTATATCTCACTTCATTTTCTGTCGAAACTGGCTTTGCAAAAATGCTGCCATACTATTAACCAGTACCCAAGCTAGGTAACTGGAAATATTCAGCTATATTTGCACACACATGGTCTTCACCTCAATATCCAAACAGCATTTCAAGCCCTACATCCTGACCCAGTTAGATGCAAGTCAGTACTCAGTCTCATGAAAAACAGACTGGCTGACTGACAGACTAGTATTATATGTAGATTATAGGACATCAGACATCTAAGTAAATGGGGGCTGTGAACTTTTTTTTTGCTTTACACTGTTTAGGGGAATACAGAATACTTTGAGCACCTCTCCTACCAACATCTATTTCCCTTCTATAGATGACTAAGTATAAGTGTGAGATGTTAAAAACAAGTTCTGAAAATAATATGCAGTAACATCTGAAACACTAGCTGAAATGTTGTCTTCTCAATAAGACTTCTTACCCTCAGCCATGCACATATATATACTGACAGGAATGCCTCTGCCTTCATACTTCAAGATACTCTCTTCAGAAATGCATACGGTAACAAAACACAAAGGCAGCCTAAGATAACAAAAAAGTTTCTTGCACTTAAAAGCCAAACAAAGAATCTTCAAGCACCTTTTAATGATGGTGAGTGTTCTAGCACACATGCTAGTTAAATATTCACTCATAGCTACAATAATCTTTCCTACTAAGATAGATATATTATCCTCAACACGGTCTCCTTTATTTTCAGCTGGATAAGGTATTTTCTTTCAATCTTGAGCTGTCTGTTATTTTCACTGCAACATTCCCCTGCCTTTCCAAGACTGCAATTAAGTCCTACATTTAATTGTAACATCTAAGACTGATTGTTAAGACCGCCTAGGTTCTTTCACTCTTCGTTGTTTCAAAGATCATAGAATGAATTGACTTGGAACAGACATTTAAAGAACAGATAGTTCCAACCCCCCTGCCATGGGCAGGGACGCCTCCCACTAGACCAGGTTGCTCAAAGCCCCATCCAGCCTGGCCTTGAACACTTCCAGGGATGAGGCATCCCATCCACAACTTCTATAGGAGACCTGTTCCAGTGCCTCACCACCCTCACAGTAAAGAATTTCTTCCTAATATCTAATCTAAATCTACCCTCTTCCAGTTTGAGGCCATTACCCCTCATCCTATCACTACACTCCCTGATAAAGAGTCCCTTTCCATCTCTCCTCTACACCCACTTTAGGTATTGAAAGGCCACAATAAGGTCTCCCTGAAGCCTTCTCTTCTCCAGGCTGAACAACCCCAGATCTCTCAGCCTGTCTTCATAGGAGAGGTGCTCCAGCCCTCTGATCGTCTTCATGGCCCTCCTCTGGACCTGCTCCAACAGGTCCATGTCCTTCTTATGTTGGGGGCCCCAGAGCCAGACACAGTACTCCAGGGGGGATTTCACAAGAGCGGAATAGAGGGGCAGAATCACCTCCCTCGCCCTTCTTTTGATGCAGCCCAAGATACAGTTGGCTTTCTCGGCCTCAAGCGTACATTGCTGGCTCATGTTGAGCTTCTCATCACCCAACACCCCCAAGTCCTTCTCCTCAGGGCCACTCTCAATCCATTCTCCACCCAGGCTGTATTTGTGTTTGGGATTTCCCCAACCCAGGTGCAGGACTTTGCACTTGACCTGCTTGAACTTCATGAGGTTTGCACAGGCCCACCTCTCAAGCCTGTCCAGGTCCCTCTGGATGGCATCCGTTCCCTCAGGCATGTTGTCCACACTACACAGCTTGGTGTCATCACCAAGCTTGCTGAGGGTGCACTCAATCCCACTGTTCATGTTGCTGACAGATGTTTAACAGCATTGGTCCCAATACCAACCCCTGAGGAATGCCATGATACCCTTGTACTATTAGATAACTAGTTCTATTTCCATGCCTTGTAAGCAGTTCACATCAGAATTCAAGGATGTCATTTAATATATCATGAATTTACAGTATCAACCAACACTATTTATGTTCAAGGCCCACAGAAGCAACAATGGTAAGTACTTAACCACAGTTTGGGTCTCTCAAGACAGAGTTGTAGAATAAATAGTTAAGATTTAATGCTTTGAAAACTGGTGTTTGTTTCTAAGGTCTGTGAAACCTTTCAGGATTTGACTGTTTAACAATAGTAGCACACAAAGCCTTGTATACATCCCAAAGATGTACAGAAACTAATCAGTTCTTACAGAACTTAGGCTGTCCTCACATTCAGCCTAAATCCTGGGATACTGTGCAGCAAATACCACTGTATGCTAGAACAACTGACTGGCAGCTAATAATATAGACTTAAATGCAGAATTAGCAATCATACCAGAAGCCTTTCTGCAATTAAGATATTGCATTTCATTTAATGTTCATTCTTTCATTATGGATATGGGTTTTGCACCAAAAGGACCACAGCAGAAAACTGGTTATGGCAGAAATCATTTCAACTGAGTACTTTTCCTGTATTTCTATTTAGCCACCTCAGCAACAGTTACAACAGCAGGTTGATTTAGCCACAAATCTTGTATAATAACCACATAATTTATGGAGTAAGGCAAATTATTTTAAACACCTGTCATAATTACGTATCCTGCAACATCAGCTAACATTGAAATACCAGAGAGATAGAAATCCCATGGAAGTTACAATTGCAAGTTGAAACTTTCTACCATAAAGATAAAGGTAGATGACAAATTTACAGCTGGAAAAAGAACATTATTACTAAACTCTTAGGGACAAGTTAAGATTTTAAGACCATAAGAGGCATAAAGCCCAATTTCTAAAGTCTACTTGGTTTGTCCTGTAACGGCTTCATAAAGAATGAGACCCAGGCATTTATTACTGAAGAGAGCTATTAAAATATAAAAGAATTCTGGTACAACACTTAAATGTTGGCTAAATGACTAGGCTTCTCCCACATTTGCTTAGCCTCTACCTGGAAAAGCTTAGTCTTTCTAATGTTTGTAGTTCAGTCTGAACACCAGTTACAGGTTAAGCCTGCAGGAACTACCTGAGTCAGCGATGTGCCCTTGCAGCAAAGAAGGCCAATGTGTTCTTGAGCTGTATTAGGAAAACCATTGCCCACAGGTTGAATGAGGTGACTGTTCTTCTCAACTCAGCACTGGTGAGGCCATGCCTTGCTGTGCTGTGTCTAGTGCTGGCCTCCCCAGTACTAGACAGGCACAGGTTTGCTGGACCAAGTCCAGCGAAGACCCATTAAGATCATTAAAGGGCTTGAAGCATCTTATATGAGGAGAGACTGAGTGCTAGGATCCTTCAGTCTGAAGGAGAGAAGGCTCATGGTGGCAGAGGGGCAAGAAATCTTTCCAGTGTGTATAAACACCTGATTGGGGGTGGAAGCAGGGGCAGGGAGTAAAAAAGATGGATCTAGACTCTCAGTGGTATCCAGTGACATGACAAAAGGCAGCGCATACAAGCTGAAGTAGGGCAAATCCCATTTAAACGTTTTAATGAATGTTTTCCACTATGAGGACAGTCAGATAATGAAGCAGGCTGTCCAGAAAGATTGTGGAGTCTCAGTCCTTGAGATACTCAAAACCTAACTGAACACAACCCTGATAGGCTTGCTCTAGTTGACCCTACTCTGAACAAGGCAGGAGGAGATGGATAGGAACACAACTAGGTTTTTTCTAACCTCAATGAATCTGTAACTCCATGACACTTTTTGATAAGTGTCTGATTAGTACCTTGGGTACATTAAAACTTCCCACTGTGAAAGGAACAGGCATTCCTGATGCACTAATAATCAGGTTACTAATTCAAAACAGCACTATTACTTCAGTTCAAGTCTGAACTATGAAATGCTAGAAAGCGCACTGACAACTATTAATCTTGAATTTTGCAGCTTACTATATTATTCAGCCAAGTTTTATAAAGTGGTAAGATTATGAAGTTAGCTATAAGACAAGAGGAAGTCAGATGTCTACTGGAATCTTGCTATGTAAACCTATGCTTTTTTTGTAGTTGCCTGGGAGAAGCAGATCGCTTGTAAGTGACAGCAAAAGGGGAAATACTTTGTCAGATGCCACTGCAACTGTAATAATTTAAGAATTAAGAGCAGGAAGTTTGGTTCACAGGAATAATACAGAAAAACCACATTGATAAGTTAAGCAAATTATTTTCTAGATGAGAGCACTCTGGTCAGAAGCACATGAAAAGCATTTGCACATATTTATCACAGTAAGTTTTCAATCCAGTGATGCTGCTCTTGCTTGAAGAATTTCTGGGCAACTACATTGAGGTACACAGAGACCAACAGCATACAATTCAGAGATTTTTAGCAACAAGCCTAACAACACATAACAAGAGAAAAATAAATCTTCTGAGGCTATCTGCCAGCAGGGCAGCAGAGTCATAAGCCAAGCATAAATTCAGCTACTAAATGATCCAGACTGCTTCAGGAACTAACAGTATGCAACAAATACAACCTAAAAACAGAAAAACATTTACCTGTGTTGTTTGGGGCAGCTGATGCATAAGAAAACAGAAACAAGCATTTAAGCACCTTAGGAGTCTGGCTATAACTATATATATATGACTATACCACTGACAATATAGGAAATGACCAAAAATTAACACCCAAACATAGACTAAGACTGTCATGTTTTGTTTGGTTGTTTTGCCTTTTTGTTTTTCACACTGACTTTTTAATCCCCTCTCCCATGTTTTAAACAAAACTGTTCCATGGGTTCTATCCCCAACAGCTGAAAACAGGCTTTCAGAAAGCCTCTGTTGTCCAAAAGACACTACATCTACTTGACTTAATAAGAAGCATTGCATATATTCAACTTCCAGAATGAATTTTATTATTTAAATAAAGGTAGTAGCTTCTTAGTTCAGAGTTCAGATTAACCTGTCCAAGGAACTCCAGTTATCAGGAAAATAAATGCTTTCACATGAGAAAAGCTAAAGTGTAGTATCACAAACACAGAACAGCTTTACAAGTTCGCCTGAGCTGAAGCTAATTTCAAGCTCCAGTCTTTTCCAAAGAGCTAGTACATCTGATCTTTTTAACTGCTATACATAAAGATGTTTAATGAGCAAGGTTAGCTAGAAATCAAAGTCTTTTACTTTCTCTCTCAATTGCGAACAATCAGAGAACATTTCAAGCTTAATGGATCTCCTGAAGTCCTCACAACTGAAGACCCAACACTAAGCTTAAAAAAAAAAACCACAAACAAACAGAAAAACAACAAATTAAGTTACTACACTTACTCTTTTCGCTTCCTCTTCTTTTGTGTATCTCAGTCAGAAACGAAATACTCTAAGGTATTTACAGTACATAATTAGCTTCTCTGGGTATTTTCTCAGTTGTCCAGTTTGAAGTTCCTTTTTCTCATCATAAACTGCAAAATTAAAAAGTAAATATCAAAAAGAACTTTTCCATCAGTTAATAAAGCTATCCTTGCCTGACTTCTCAAAATTCTCAAGAAAATAATTCAAACCTAACTTTTAGCGAGTCAAAACAAGCATCCTACAACATAGGCTGTCAAGCTCTTACGCTAATATATAACTTTTTTTTTTAAAAAACCCATTCAAACTACTTCCTACAAGGTAGAAACCAAGCTTGCAGCAAGCCAAACATAACTAATTCCCTGTGGTGGAACAAACAACTGCAATCAACACTTAAAACGCTGTGTAGATGAACACA
>JAOXNO010006106.1:0-13661 GCA_028565335.1 Limnodromus scolopaceus
TAGGCAATCCTGCTTTGGCAGGGGAGTTGGACTAGATGATCTCTAGAGGTCCCTTCCAACTCCAACAATTCTGTGATTCCGTGATTCTGTGAAATACGTTACCATGAAGTTACCTGTGGCACCCAGCCCACTGCAGCTGGGGTCTGTCAGTTCTGGGGGGTAGCTGTGTGACTTGGTGTTGGGGCAGGGCTGACAGTGAAGGCTACCACTCCTCTGCCTCAGTAGGGCTGGCGGTGGGTAATCCCCCACACATGACCTGCACCACCAAGGCCATCCAGCTTGAGGGGCTTTGAGGCATCTTCTTGAGGAGGAAGCACAGGACTGTGACAAGGGAGGCAGAGGAGTGGCAGCAGATAAGGGAAGGGGGCTATCAGGTGTTTCAGCAAGGAGCAGCAGTGATGGGAGGATTCAAGAAAAGAGATCAGCTGTATGTAAACTGTAGGGAAAGACCAAGGGTTGCCATAACACAGTCTTTCCTCCTGGTCAAAATCACATAGTTGCACAGCACTATGAGTTTTGGGTTTTTTTTTTCTGCAAATGCTGATAAAAATAGACCTTTTTCTTTTTGATAAAATAGTTCTCGGTAGACTCTTAGCAAATGTGACTGATGCTTGACAATCTGGCATTGACTAAGGGACTATCTTTTACGGTACGAGATGAATACATATTCCACTGTTTCTAGGAACAGCTCTTAAGGTTCTGGCTTACACATTTAAAGAAGTTGTCCCCATGCTAGATCTGCTCAAAGCATTACTTAAACCAAAGTTTCCTCATAATCCAGCTCCCATGGACAAAAAGGCTGGAAGGGACATGGAGGACAGACCCTGCTGTCCCAAACAACTGAATCAAAATATACTGTTTCATAAATAGATTAAGCAAAATGTAAAAACAGGTTTATGGATTTATGTCCTCAATAGTATGAGTAGGAGATGTTAAAACACCTCACTCCTATGGTCAAAATACATTTGCTGCTAATTCCTCACTCAATTTTTTTTCAGGGACAATTAAGCAATTGTTTTAAAGTTGATATTTCCTCTTAGCTGTAATTCTCCCTTTTGGTTTTAACCACTCTGCTTCACAAGCTATTTACATAGAGTGGTCATGTCCCTTTCTCTGCCAGTGAAGGCAAGAAGCTGGGAACCTGTTCCCTAGGGCAGGCTACCATTGTCGTGGGAGTCCTAGGAGCCTCCCTCTTCTCAACTCCCATCTGAGCACCTTCACTAAACACAGGAGACCAGACCTGTATACACATTTCCAGATGGGAAAAATCTTCAGTATTGCACCCTCTGGTATGTACAAAATAGAGATATTTCCCTAACTCTAATGATGCCACCTAGAGTTGCATTTTTTTTTTTCACAGATCCATTATATTTATAGCTACTTTATGCTAAGCAGAATGTCTCAGGACTTTCTTATGTTGCCAGCCAACAACCTTATAGGAGAAATGTTTGTACCCTGGTGAGTGAGTGATATTGTGGATGCAGCAGCAAATCCCACACTACATCTGTTAGTCCCACCCACCACAATTTCATCTGCTCCTTCCTTCGATATCCTCCAATCCCCTTTAGTGCCAGCAATGCTTCCTACACCTTCAGCCACCACCCAGCCCATTGTAATTTCTCATTCCTCATTTGGACAAATATGTCTTCACAAAAATAGCAAGAGAGCATGAGGAAGCCTAGATGGCTGACTGTATTTTTACCTTCCTTTTCATTCCCATTTGCAGCATTTCCACCAGCACATAGCTTCTGTACTTCCTCCTCTGCTGCATTAACATGCATTTCATTCCTCCCCAAGTCCCCCACCTGAGTATCCTTTTGTCACCAAACTGATGGCTATTATCACAGCTTGGAATTTATATTTTTTACTGTGCAACCAAAGTCCATGAGCAATCTCACAGAAGCCATTTAGCATATGCAGGATCTAGGGAAAAACATCTTTCTCCAATGCAATAGAAAGAAAAATGCCAAAATTTTGTACCTAGGCTCTTTGCCTTCTCAGAATTATATTTCAAATATGTATTTTTTCAAAAAACAACTGAAGAATGTCTGCCACTAAAGACATTAAGCCATATTCAGCTGGGAAGTTAAGTTCTCAAAAAGTTATGAGCCCACTAAGAATGAAGTAGCCCTGGAAAAGGCAAGCTTAGGATCTCTCTCACCAGGGTCAGCATTTCTCATCAATCCCAGGTCAGTGGAGTAATCCTAGCTGCTCAGAGCAGAGTAGGAGGAGGGAGGGACAGAACTCCTCACAGTGGTAAAGCAAAGGTGAAGGTAAGGGAGATCAACATCTGGGAACTTCTATAGATAGTATGAAAATGAGTCCAGGATCAGCCTGCTTAGGGACGCCTTCTGCACATATCTTTTTCTTGATGGTATTGCTGTATACTTCAAACAGCAACCTGTGAGGCACAAGGCAGAGCCCTGCAGTGTTGGGAGGACAGGGCACGCTCAGCAAGGAAACATGGCAAAGTCCCAGCTGCACCATCTTGTATCAGCTCTACTTGCAGCACCCAGGCTCTTGCTACCTGCCAGTAAACCCTTGATGTGTCTCTTGCTGTGCATACCCTTGAGCCAAGAGCTACGTTGAGGTTTGCCACCAGCCACAGATAGCTGTACCTGAGGCAGAGTACCCGAGTTGTTGGCATCTACCCTTTCTCCACTTGCAGGTAGGGGCCTCATGTCAACAGTACACTGCAGCACCTGCCACAGAGGCTTTGGGCAACATGGGTGCACAGGAATCAAATCAAATCAAACCAGAGGCTACAGAGGCTCACATTTATTGGTTTATGAGGCCTTTGCAGACATGGACTGATGTCCATGTGCCCCAGAGGCACAGACGTTTCCTGATGCCTGCCAGAACCCGTGGCCGCTCCTTCAGTGACACTGCGCACGTAACTTCATGGAAAGAGTGGGAGCTCTTTTGGTACCTGTATCCAGACAGGCATGGCTGTAACTAGCTGTACCTCAGGCTACTGAGAGTCAGGGCTTCCCTACAGGATCAGTTTCTCCCTTCCAGATGACAGTGGAAGGTGCATGCTGTCTGTCTCTTTGCCAAACAAACCAGCACAGGCAAGGAGCTCATCTCCCTGGGGACCCACCTGCTGCATGCTTGCTGTCACGGGTTAGGTAAACACCCAAGTCGGGGGGTTGGTGTCATTAGATATAGCAGCATGCCTCCTACCATGTACCCTGAGGTGCCAAGTAGGGCCTGCATTAGTTTACAAGGGATTGCTCTTTAAAAACATCAGCATCAGAGTTCTCCCCAGCACAGTTTCATTGCTTCTTTCTTGCTTTGATGTGTCTCAAAGCCTAACAAGGAAAAAAATCAGAGCAAATCACAGAATGATATGGGGTTGGAAGGGACCTTTGGAGATCATCTAGTCCAACCCCCCTGCCAAAGCAGGTGGGAAAGTAATGGAAGATTGTCGAGGAGGACTGTAAACACGCTCAAGTGACTCACATGTGGGGTGCTGGAAAACACATATATCACACTAATTGTTGCTTAGTTTTGTGTGCTCAACAAGTAGAACATCTGCACTTAGATAACATAGGCCTGGGAAGGACTCAGGGGCACCTTATCGAACATGCCTGAGATTCCTGCCCTGCTGTTGAAGAAGATCAAAGCACAGTTGAAAACACTGCCTGCCTGAATTCTTGAAATACAGGCCAGAACAGCAAGTGTGGGCTCTCGCTCTCTCATTCCCTTGGTAATAAGGACCCTCTTGCTCCGCAGTGCCTGCGTTCCCTGCTTGCATGCCTCTGCCTGGGTGCTGTTTCGGAGGTTCCCCGATCCACGAAGTATCAAGATTAAATTTGTTCTTTGCCTTTCATCCGTGGTTTTGTGGTTGTTCTTGTGTCCTGCCTGCATCGGCTCACACACACACAGGCCTTTTGAGCTGTCCTCCTCTGCATAACATAGACTGTTATGTTTTCTCCAGATGTTGTTTCAAGTCTGGACCGATATATCCAAGCCCGTGGCCCTTGCATGCCAGGTATCAAGAACAGGGGGTTACTGGTGTCTGTTGTTCCCTGCACCCAAGGACTGATCAGCTTCCCTGTGGGAAGGCCATGCTACACACTTTCCTTCTACAACATTTCTTTTTCCAAGGTTGTGTAGCAAGGCTGATCAGAGCTCCTGTTGCTATAATAATTGTGGAGTAGTTGTGTACAAAATGAAATAGAGGGGACACCTCTGTATCCCATATGCTCCAATATCCAAACTATCTGCCTGGTTATAATTACAGTGCTTGGAAAAAAAATGTTGTAGAAGGAAAGAGGAAAAAAGTTTGCCTGGATATTTTTCTCCTACTGTGTGTATTTCTCCTTTAAATGATGGTGTATTGTGGTTTGTAGCAGAGGATTTTGTGCCTGGAATAATGAATTGTCTCCTAGCATAAAATACCTACGCTCACCTTCAGCATCCATTGTGAAAACGATGTTAAACACTGTAGTGATATACTGCAGCAGCAGAGAATTTCACATTAACCATATCATGTGATGCTAAATGCCCTGCTGGCATTGTTTGTGACACTGCTGCAGAGCTATCAAGCTTTTCATTGTCAGTGTTGATAGCTTATTACTTAATTCAGATGTAAATACTATAAATAAATTCCAGATTAAAATATGGTAGGAAATCCTCTCTCCTTTAGAAAAAGAAAGCTGATATTTAAGTCTTAAACAAACTGTTTTCTTCCTAAGATTGTCACATATGGTACACAGCTTACTACAGGCTAAGCTGAGACGTGAATAAATAGGCTGCTGTTAGCTGCTCTGGGTAGCCACCCACAGGGATGCTCTTACCCTAGGGCAGATGTACACCAGCTTCTCTCTTCCCCTTCAGGGAAAGAGTTGCTCCACGTATACCATGGGCAAGAGCATACTCACAGTCTGTAATCAAAAAAACAACTGACATGCTCTATCTGCTTGCCCAAAATTACTTCACAATAACTTCATACTGGAACTGTATTCCAGACAGAGATTTACTCTGGCACCACAGTGGATTTAATTTCTTCTTTTGTTTCCTGTCTACTACCCCTTTTTTCCTCCTCCCCATCAGTGTGCTGGTGTTTCCAGTATAAGACTGTATCTTCTTTCTAATTCCCCAGTTTCATACACACAGAAGGTGAGTGCAGTAATAGCAATATATGAGGCCCATGCAATCGCAAGGGAGGAAGAGATGGAAAGTGAAGGTATTAACACCTCTTCCTGTCTGAAGATATATGCCACTAGCCTTTCCCCTCACATGATCCACTATGCAAAGGCATCCCTAGTATACCGTTCAAAACAAGGTGTGCTTGCATCAACCCTCACGCCTTCAAAATCTATTCAGATACAGTTACATTAACCCCAGCATACTGATAGGTATCTAATATACACAATATAGATTTTTAAAAGCAGAGATGAAGATAAATCACTTAGAGAAATCACATCCTTCCCTGACATTGCAGGTCTGTTTCTTAAAGTTTGGAGCTGAAAAGCACCAAATTATGGGCTTCACACACATTCTTGGTATATTGTTCTACTTTCATGGGCAAGAAATATTTTTCTAATCTTCATCTAAAGTTACTCATCTGCTGTTCCCACACTACTGATAATAAATCTTTGAACATTAGTATTCTGCAATAACTAATTCACAGATTTTCCCCTCCAAACTTCAGGCCTGGATTGTCATGATGGAAAAATTCTGCCATAGAAGTGTGCCAGCACTGCAAGTATGTTACTGCTGCAATCAGTGCTGAGACTGGCTTCTTGTGTAGATGTATGTGGGCAAGGCAGTTTGACAGTAGTTTGGCTTGCGTATAGCCAGCAACATGATGCTCAACACAGGCAGAAAGTCTGATGAAGAGTGTGGGTAAATGGTTTGCATGGTGAGGCTCACAGCTAACCTGGTTAGAGCTCTCAGTTGCTGCAGTCACTCTGCTTATTTCATCCAATCTAATTTAAATTGGTCAAAGCCAGCACAGATATATTCATAACTAGAGATGTAGTGAAGAAATACCCTTAGGAATGAGGACAGCCTGTTCCAAATTTGACAGTGATATTTTTCTGGTGAGAAATAGGATGGTGCTGAGAAAAACAGAGAAAAAAGTTTTGATTGCTTCAGTTTTAAAAAGCAATGAAATGTCGCATTGTTCTGAAGTTTCACTCTTGTTTTCCCTTCTTTCCAATATATCATAGCTGTTTTGAACTAGAAGATATAATACAGTTACAAATAGGAGAAAAATTTTCTTTGCAACTTTTGCCTGCTAGAAAAGAGACATTTCTCTGTTCTTTATACACCTTGTTTTGATGTGTATTTGATTTTAAAGATGCTTTTAAAAATGAAAGTAGACTTTTGGGGAGTTGATATCAAGGATTCCCTATCTAGTCTAACATTTCTATGGTTGTTAACCCTGACAGAACGACCTTCAGTGTTTCATTAACGGCTGTCCTTCAACAAGCTAAAATGCAGATAAAATTTTGCTTAGCATTGAACTCTGCCTGTCTCTCTCCATGTTGAAGGTACAAAGAAAAGGAAAGACCATGCCTTTGTAATTTTCCTTAAATAAACTGGAACAACTTTAAAATTATTTTTTTTTCTCCTCATGCTTAAAATTATTCATCTTCTCCAAAGAGGAACCTAATGCTGAGATGTGGCAAAATAACACTTTTGGTTAGGAAACAATTCAGTCCCAGGCTGAGCTGCTCCAAGCAAGGAGAACTGCCAGAGCTGCTGAGGCTACCACATTTTCCAAGAGGACCTGCTGTCCTCAATTTTAGTTACGGAGTAGCTCTTCAGAATTGGCCATGGGAGCTCTGGCCCAAATTCCTGGGACAATAAAAGTCTTATTAAGGCAGAAGCCAATTAAAGGCTTTTTATAGGCTTTTATTATAGGTTTTTCCAAAATCACAAGCTTCTCCCCTCAGACCTCTGTCTCCCAACATAATAATCCAAATTCCCTTTCCACAGCTATAGTTCCTCAAACAAAATAATACTGGCTAGAACTGTTTCACTCCCAAACCCCGAAGGTGGAGTTCATACACACTCTATAATACCAAATTAGAATATAGTTTACAGACACAGCTGCTTCATCAAGCCACTTGGCGGCCAGTTCTTCATTTTGACATGCCTCTTACAGGCATGGATGTAAAAGATTGCATGATGGCTCTGCAGCCTATGACAACATGCATTTGGATAACAGCTGAGGTCTCTTGCAGTGGTAAAAGTCAGAAGTTTGGGGGGTGAGGGAGAAGGCAAAATCATCCAGCCTTTCCCATCCAACTTTGCAGTTTGAGTAAAAACACAACCTGAGCCAGATTTCTGAAGTGTTTTGAATAAAACCTATGTTACTAATGTCCATACAGCCACACTACCGTGGCTCTCTGTAAAGACTAAAGTGAGGTTCATGTTCTATCACAGCACGTCAAAACTTTAGGGGTTTGTACAGGGAACTCAGATACTCCAAAACACTTAGGATTTCAGATCACCAAAATCTGAGAAAAACAAAACCTCATGGAGGCAAGTCCTTGCTAGGGGTGGCAAGCAAACCTCCTCCTTGCACACCTCCCCTACCCAGGTGCCTCTGTACAACAGGTATGAGGCTCTGAATGAAATAGGCCAGCCCATGGATGATGTGGAAGATGGTCCAACTACAACAGAGGAGTTTCCAGGACAGGAAAGGCCTACCCCCTGTATAACAACAACCACCATGAAGAAATAAAGACAGGTTGCAGTTGTGGGCAACTCCCTTCTGAAGGGAACAAAGGGTCCAATATGCCAGGCAGACCCTCTTCTTAGGGAAGTATACTGCCTCCCTGGGGCCTGGGTTAGAAATATCACTAGGAAACTTTTGTCAAGGTTTGGGCCAAGTAGGCCAATGTCAAGACAACAGATGCTCTCCCCCACCTCTTGATCCAAGGAGAGAAATAAAGAGAGCTATAAGTTTAGAAAAAACTAAACTACTTTAATGAAATATTAATAATAAGACAAAAACAAATAATGAAATAGATACAATAAAACCAAATATATACACATATCAAGCTCCCAGGAAGACGTCACTGGCAAGCACTAGGGAAAACCCAGACCAGTCACAGTGACATATGGGAAGTGGATTCGCAGAACACATTGAATCAGGATCAAAGGTAAACAATCTGACAGGGTCCTCCTCAAACATCAGTCATCAAAAAAAGAGAGCCATTAAAGAAGTGTTGAAAAAGAATTGACCCTTTGATCCCTCAGCTTTTATACTGAGCATGGCAGATGGGATGGAATATCCTATTGGTCAGTTTTGGGTAACCTGTTCTGTCCACTCCTCCCCACAGGTGCAACCCCTCCACAGGGTAAACAACCAAGTCAGCTGACCCTGGTTGCCACAGCAACAAGTATAATAAGCAAGAGCCTCTATCACTGAACTGAAAGTTGACTCTGCTCCACCACAAACCAGGACATTCCACCCCTTATTTCATACCATTTGCATCATGCTCAGATCACTAATACTTCTTATACATCAAATAGATACATATACAGATATACATATACATACAGATCAGTCATTTATTATTTATCTTTGTACACAAAAGTTCTTAAAGTCCATTTAGTTCATAATTGCAGAGTCTCATCTATTATAGCAGACTCAGGATTGAGTATTCTCACCCAGGGTCAAATTTCCTTTAGATACACTTGAATTTCCCCATTCTCCAGCATCACCCACCAAGTATATCCAGGTCCTTGGGCCTTGTCCCCCAGATGGGTTTGCCTTTGCCTGAGGCAGGAAAAAACCCAAACAGCTTTCCCCAACAAATTTCCTTCATACACCACAGGGATTTTATCCCCTTCTACAGTATGTAAAAGGTCTGATTGAGCAGGACCAGCTCAATTGATTGATCCCCTGGTGTTAACTAACCAGGTAGCTTGTGTTAAATGACTGTCCCAATTTTTAAAGGTTCCACCCCCCATTGCTTTCAGGGTGGTTTTCAATAGTCGTTGTATCACTCAATTTTCCCAGAAGCTGGTGCACAGTAGGGAATATGATATACCCACTCAATGCCGTGTTCTTTGGCCCAATTACTTTTAAGACTGTTTTTGAAATGAGTCCCATTGTCTGACTCAGTTCTTTCTGGAGTACCATGTCACCATGAGACTCACCTTTCAAGGCCCAGGATGGTATTCTGGGCAGTGGTATGGGGCACAGCATAGGTTTCCAATCATATGGTGCTTCCCTCCACCATTGTAAGTACATAATGCTTACTCTGGTGGGTTTGAGGGAGTGTGATATTGTCAATTTGCCAGGCCTCCCCATACTTATATTTTAACCATCGTCCCCCATACCACAAAGGTTTTAACCTTTTAGCTTGCTTGATTTCTGTCTATAGAGGGCCTCATCCACTCCATCATCCTGGTCAGGTGGCCTGTAGCAGACCCCCACTGTCATGTCACTTGCCCCTGGGTTCCCTTTAATCCTGACCCATAAGCTCTTTATTGGCTCTTCATCCATCCCCAGGTGGAGTTCCATGCACTCCAGCTGGTCCTTGACATAGAGGGCAACTCCCCCTCCTCTTCTGCCCAGCCTGTCCTTCCTGAAGGGTCTGTATCTCCCCATTCCAACACTCCAATCATAGGAGCCATTCCACCACGACCCTGTGATGCACATAAGATCATAGCCCTGGAGGCGTGCACACGTTTCTTAACTCCTCTTGCTTGTTTCCTGTGCTACGTGCATTTGCATAAAGGCACTTCAGCTGGGTGCCCAATGAAGCTGACTTACTGAGGGCCCTCTCTAGTGACCCATCCCTCAAACCTTGGAGTGTCATCCCATGGCTTGTCACGAGCAAGCCTGATAATATGACCCTCCCCCATCAAGTCTAGTTTAAAGCTCTGTCAATGAGCCCTGCTAGCTCATGAGTAAAGACCCTCTTCCCCCTTTGAGAAAGATGAACCCCATCTGATGCCAGCAAGCCTGGTGCCATGTAGGTCATCCTGTTGTCAAAAAACCCAAAATTGTGTCAATGACACCAGCCACAGAGCCATGTATTAACAGACTGAGTGTGTCTGCTTCTTCCAATGTCACTGCCTATAACTGGAAGAAAAGAAGAAAAGATAACCTGCATCCCAGATTCCCTTATTAACCATCCCAAGGTCCTGAAGTCTCTTTTAATCACCCTTGGGCTACATGCTGCCACTTCATCGCCACCCACATGGAAGAGCAGCTGTGGGTAATAGTCTGAGGGCCATACCAGACTAAGAAGTTGTCCTGGTTTAGGATGGAGCAGAGCCAACTTTCAGTTCAGTGATAGAGGCTTATTGAAGTAGTTTAGTTTTTTTCTAAACTCATAATTCTCTTTATCTCTCTTCTTTTCCTTGGATCAAGAGGTGGGGGAGAGCATCTGTTGTCTTGACATTGGCCAACCCGGCCCAAACCATAACAAGAATGCATGGGCACTGCATACCAGGATAAAAGTAGAGCCATGCAGAGCCACAGTAATCACATGCAGGAACAATGTGGTAACTCAGAGCAGTGATGGAAGAAAATAAAGTTGAAATAGTAGAAGCAGCAAATGCTTGTGGAGATGTTTGCTGTTTATGCATTTACGTATCTCTGGAAGCCAGGCAGGCATGGGCTATGTCTTTGCACTTCTCTTGGAGGGAAGGAAGAGAAGACTTCAAAAGAAGGAAGGGGCCCCTCTTCCCCTGCCTCCCCATCCCCTGCTTGTGCTCAGTGCTGTCCCCTGGACTTCTGTAGGGCTCCTCTTCTGCTGCCATGTCTGGTGTTGCTGTTTCTAGCTGTTCACCACATTCATCAGAATTTTCTCGAATATTACCTCAAAGAAATGTCTGGGCCTGCTTGTCCCCCATCCCTAGTATTATTGCCAGAGGTCATGAGATGGTTCTTTACATTCCCAATGAAACGTAAAGTTAACTTTTTAACAGGTACTTTTTCAAAGGAGAGGGAAGGTCTTCCAGAGCTGCCATAGAAACAAAAATGCCAGAGGCGAGGAGAAGCCAGGGAGAAACTGTGAAGGTAGAAGTTTTATAAGGAGGAAGAAGTGTAAAAAATATTTGATGGGAACATTTTTAATTTAAAAAGTAACAAACCAGTGAAATTGGTCAAAAAATAAACCCTGTGCAAGACCCTGTGTTTCTTATAAATGTTATTGATTTTGTAGGTGCCGGTTTTAGCTGCAAAAAATTATAATGGTTTCTGCACTATATCCTGTGCTTTGTTACCCAAAACATGTAAGTGTAAGAGACAGTAACAGAGAGAGAGAGAGATATATTGAAAAACCTGTTTGCATATTTTCACCTAGTGTGCTTGGCTCATTTGAACTATAAGATACAACATGGTGTAAGATTTTTGTCTTGAGTAACTGAAATCACACGTATTTGCCATTACCTGCCTTCACTTGCAGTGTCCATTGAACAAAAAATATTGAATAAGAGGACAACACTGCGCAGCAAAAGGTGCTGTCAGAGGAGTGGAGCTACACAGTGTACTACCCTCGCAGCAACAACAGCCGAAACTGCAGCTACAGAGAACTTATGGAGGTGCTGGCTACTCAAAGTCTACGTGACGCTTTTTAAACTCCTATTGCTACAGGTTACACCTGAGATTATTGCAAGAGAGATTAGAAGTGTGATTTATCTCTTTTTTCAGGAGCCTTGAGCTTCAGTATAGAAACAAGAGCAAATCCATCTCCAAAGAGATGTCTCTGTCTATCTCCCTCTGTCATTTGGTGGGTTTGTTTTCACAGTCATGTCTTTGCTTGTGACAGTTAGTCCTCCTTTCTGCCACTCTTTCTTACTCCATCCTTTTTTCCTGCTTCCTCTTGTTTTACATCTTTTCTTCTGCACTTTAGGTTTCTCTTCTCCTATTGTCCTTCAGAAGAAAGGGAAGTCTCATGTAGGGAGAGGCTAGATTTGTCTCATTTCCTCCTCAAAGGCAATGAGTCACCCCTTGACCATGCTGCCCTCCAGCTCTGGATTCTCCCTTATCTCCCAAGAGACAGGGAAATAAGTTTGGTTTCCTTGGTTAAATACACACATAGGGACATCATTCAGATGCTACAAGGGTTAACTGGTATTTGTACAAACCCTAAAAGTGCTGCATAATGTGAGCATAGTAATAACTGATCCTCCTCTCCAGGGATACTGCCGAGCAAGGAGCTACAGGAGGGAGAAGTTGCCCCAGAGCAGCTGGCATGACCAAGGCCCCCAGTCCAGGTGAGTGCCCAAGCAAAACTGGGGAGAGAAGGGCAAAAGATGCATCCCCAAACACTCCTCATCCTGCCACAGGGACAGAGGAAGAAATCCTTTCTCCAGGAACTGGGAACAGTAGGACAGTCACAAGTTCTGCTGATGAAACTACAGTGACTTCACAATGCATTTCAAGCTCTTTTTGACAACACACAGCCTGGGTCCCCCTTTACCTGGAAGAATTCCACCTAGCCATCTCCCACCCTCTTAGGATGTTCGAATGCATTACCTTGAGCATGTTTGTATTGCTTTGCTGGCAGTGAAACATCTCATGCATCAGCAGAAATATACAAGTGCACATCAAGGCAATTAGATGGTCTAGATGCTCTCATGCTCAGTAGGGGATGTCAGCGCTGAGAAGCTACTTGAGCAGTGCAGTTTCCTGCCATGTCTACTTTGTTTCACATCACTAAGGAAAGTCCTTGAATGTAGCCCATGTAAACAGAGGTGCAGATGATTTTAAATTGCCACCTGCATTTGGTGGCACACCACAAGCGCACACTAATGTTCTCAAGTTCAGGCCCCTCAAGGCTTGCATTTGAAGATAGCTTCTTGTATGGGCCTATTTTCCTTCTGTTGCACAAAAAACACTAGCTATTGAGAAGCATGGCTGGGCACGTGAGGACTTCACTGATCCGTAGCTGACTCAAGCATCCTCCCTTTCTGAGTATTGGTAAAGTCAAATGCAACATTAAGTTCATTTTCCAACCCTTGACTCAAAGCAGGGCTTTCCCTCGAGCTGTGTGAATAATGGATTAATTTGGTTTGTTGGTGACACCAAGAACACAGTTTTTGTTATGAGTCAACCTAAAACACTTTATCTGCTTTTTGGCAGGGGAAATTTTTTTTGTGAATTAAGATGCTTAATTTGCCCCAAACCAAGATGTTTCATTTCATTCTTTGGATGAGGAGGAGAACTGTGTCTTTTTCTCTAAATTAAAATTAGGGAAAAAGGCAGAGGAGGCGCTGAGAAAGCTTAGGGTGGATGTCTTGACATGAAACAAAGTAAGTTGCTTTATGAATCACTTTGTTTCTCCATTTCAATGCAGTTCCCTATTCAGCATGAGAAGAAAATGACTATAATTTGTTCTCACGTGAAATTCATAGGGTTTAAAAACATGCCTGATTTTGGAAAGTTTCCTATATTACTACCTGTCTGCGGCAACACAGGGCACGGACTCTGAGGGGGGGGTGAAGTGAAGACATTTATTGTTTCACTTTTTCAACATATATAGTTTCTGTCTTTTGATCACACGCTGTGCCCTTTTTACAGATAGGTTGTGAGTGACTGTCCATACACCATTGTGAGCAATACAATTGGCTACATTTAAATGTTTATCCCGCCTAGCTAACAAACATTACTGTTTCGGTACACTGCTATCTGTTTGCTACATTTCACACCACACACACATCACCATATAAGGACATTG
>JAOXNO010006107.1:0-34452 GCA_028565335.1 Limnodromus scolopaceus
CTAAAGTTGCGGCAGGGGAGGTTTAGATTAGATATTAGGAAGAATTACTTTACTGAGAGAGTGGTCAGGCACTGGAATGTCCTGCCCGGGGAGGTGGTGGAGTCACCTTTCCTGGAGGTATTTAAGAAATGTGTAGTTGTGGCACTGTGGGGCATGCTCTAGTGCCTGAGATTGTTGAGTTGGGTGTTTGGTTTGTGGTTTGTTTGGTTTTTTTGCCTTGTTTTGTTGTTTTGTTTATTTGGTTTTTTGGGTTTTTTGGGTGTATGGTTGGACTTGATGATCTCAAATGTCCCTTCCAACCATGAAGATTCTGTGATTCTGTGAATCCGTAGTGGAATATATTTTTCTATAGAGTATTTCATTTTTTTTTGTTTGGAAAAAAATGATTTTTTGTAATTCTGTGTATTTTTTTCTGCGGTGTATCAGAAAAAAAAAAGAGTATATATGCTGCAAGTATAACTGAGGTTTTATCTGAAGTCTCTTGAATCTGTTTTAATTCTCTTCTCAAATAAATTTCCCACCAGGATAACCTACAAAATTGCGTAAGAGCACTCTCAAATCAAAACAGACAAGGCAAATGGAAAAATGCACTTCAGTAATAATAGCTGGACAGTATGTTATATTATGAAATATGGTAAAATGATGTGTATTTTTAAAGAAAGCCACATTACATTCCTTTATGTTTTTCCACTGTACTCTATCATTGTCACTTTTAAACTAGAAATCACCCTTTGGTGGTTCTGATTCAAGTAGAATGATTTGTTTGTGCTTGCTATAAACTAGCCCTGAGTTGCCAAACTAATGGGCTTAAGTGTATGTTTAAGTACCTATATCATCATACCTAAATGCAGAATTCTAAATTTAAGCATAAAATACGAAAATTGGTTTCCTTAAAATACATATTAAAAGCCAGACTCTGAGATTATAATATGTTTCAGTTTTACTCAAAATGGTATTTTAAAATGCTGTCTTTTGAGTGTAGACCTCTTGCATATACTTTGTTGAGCATAAATATGAATTGAAATTATGCATTATAACACTTTTGAGAGGCCAGAATGTTTGTTATTCATGGCTATCACAATCCATTCGTGTACAGCAAAAAGTTTTGTGCTTACTTGATAGTTTAGTTTTGTATGTTTTGCATCTAATGAAAGCCGAGATGGATTACTTTTCAGTCTGTTGTTTTATATAATAAAGCATCAATAATTCACTGCTAAAGAGCTGAGATACTTTCCTTTTCATTTCTCCTTTGTCCTAAGTATGATGATACTGAATATACACAATTCCAAATATATTCTTCTTGGGTCATCAGTAGTTATATGACAAAGAAAAGTCTGCAGAGCCAGCTTCCCTAGCTTTTAGAGTGTAGTGCTATCGCATCAAAGCTATAAAAGATACCCCAAACCCAGACTTATATTGTCTGTTTTTCATAATGCAGAGACAGATGCCCAAGCTAGGGTTGCTTGCACTCTGGACAAGGTCTTCAATTACTTCTCAAGACTCTGAATCTAATGCAGATAAGGAACATTTCTGGGACCCTGCACTGCTGCTAAGTATTCAGTGGTGGAGGATATTGATTCTCATGTTTTGTTCATCCTTGGATGAACAAACTCTAATGGTCTGAGTCAAGAATGGAAAGCAGCTTGTGCAATATTATACAATAGCCTTTGAAGCCGTTCTCTTCAGGACTTTGGTTTGATCCACTTGATAAACTGTCAACAAACTCTGAACACAGACGTTTCTGTGGTGGTTTCCAGTTTCTGAGTGTTGTTTTAATTTTGTGCGCTCACTTCATCTCCAAGACCTCTTCTAGGTAGCAAACCATTCCTTTCATATAGTATTTAACTGCTTGGCTGATTACAAGCTATTTAGTTTACTTTACATGTTGATCAGCAAGGTAGTTCTGGGCTTCCCACCCTACCTCCCCATTTATCAGTGTGTCAGCTAGTGACTTGGTTCCTGCTTTTCAGTCTCTTGCAAACAAAATCAGCAATAGCCTTGTGGCTTTCACAGTCGCTACTACTGCATCAGTTACATTTTTTCCAAGAAGCAGTAGACAGGATAGAGGCAGGGAGAAATGAAATAATGCCTGTATATTGCACTGCGCTCCTACTTCTTCCCAAGAAATCCAAGGTTTTCCTAGTTTTCAGGCAATTGATCCTTTGCTAACATGTCACTTGTGCTAAAAAATCTATATGAAAGGCATAGAATGCAATTGCATAGATTAAGGTGAGCCATTTACTTTAATAATGTTGCTTTTGTTTTGTAACACTGGAAATGGCTTTGTCGTGGAAAAATCAAAACAAAAGTTCAGCAGAGACAATAAAAAATATATTGCAAACATCCTTACTGAACAGTCAGTCTGCCCAAGTTTGTAAACTACCCAGAATAAAAATTTAAATATACCCCAACAGAAAATTGAATCAAACCATTTTTTTTCCCTAAAAGGACTGATTACCTGAAATGATTAATTTTCTAATATTTTCCATCTTAAAAATACTAAAATATTTAGTTTGAACATACGCATTTTTGAGTAATAACTTCTCCCCAATTATGAGTTTTGAAGTTATTGCAGTTATTAAAAAGTTTATTTAATCCATGTACAGTATGTCTACAAAAATGTCCTTCAGATTTAATTAGATAATAGTTTTTCCAAACACTCATTTACTGTGTTCTATTTTTATGTCCTATTGAAGATTTCCTGTGTCTAGATTTATTCCATCTAATTTTAGGCACTTTTCTGAGGTATTTGTTGACAATGTTGCATGTAATTAACCATATAGTCTTCCTGTGTCTCAAAAAGAAACATCTGAAAATGAGGAATACAGTCTGAATACAATCAGAATACAAGTGCTGAATAATGTCCTGTACTTATCTGGTTTTCCATTTGCAAGAAAAGCCAAGCTAACTGGTCTCCTAAATTTGAAATTTCAGTCTCTATATAGCACAGGAAAACAATGCTTTTGTTGTCACTGTTTTCAGCAGGATAACTAAAGAGTTTGGGAATAAAGGAAATAACGACCATTTGAAATATTTTTGATATTCCCATAGTTAGGAACACTGTAAAGACTTGAGATGATTGTTTAGTTTGATGAACTTTGATTATTTCTTGTTAGGTACTCAGAAAGTTCCCAGTCTCTAAGTTTATTAAATATGACTTAAAGATAGTAATCTTTAGTTTTGGTGAATGAAAGTGAAGTTATGGCTTCAAGTTGGGTACTTCTAGACATGCATGGAAAAGAACCATCTATTGGTAGTTCAGAGAATGGTTGCGTAGGTTATACTGTGCACTATATTGCAATATCTTCAAGATCCTGCCTTTTCTATCCAAGCTTTGCAAGTAATTATGTTGCAAAAAAACTTAGATAGAATCACATTGATTTTTTTTTTTAATGAAATGCTGGTCTTTATGCTTTAACACGCTATAAATAAAAGAAGCTGAGAAAAAGGAAGAGACATTATATAAGCTAAGTTAGATTCATATTTCTATTCTAATCTTGGCAACCAGAGGTACAGAGGTTGTAACTGTGTAGAATTATCCACTTTCTTCAAAAAGATATATCACATACTTCTATCAAGGCAAAACAAAGAGGTTAAAAAAATGAAACATCTTGCAAAAACATTGTAAAAACTTCATTCCATAATATAATGATCAAAATCCTCTTTAAAATTTACCAGTTGAAGTTATGAGCTGTATATTCTTGCTATCCTTACATCTTTGCATTTCACAGTGTCTATTACCAGCCTAAATTTGTGGATTGCCGTTGAAAACCAGGATTTGTCATCTTGAACCATTATAAGTAAGTCCAGTATTGTTTTTCCTTTTTTTTTTTTTAATTTTAAATGGAGAGTTATAAAATTTTATGTGATCCTTTATTGGTTATTTCTGCAACAATGATTATAATTTCATTTCCCCCCTTCATTTTTCCTCCTGTTCTGTACCTGCTCAGTTCCCTTATTATCAGGTTCTTGAATTTATCATTGATCTGCTTTTAGTTGGTAACTACTTTTCACTTCTTCTATCTCCAGTTTCTACTAGCAATGATAATAATGGAAAAAAAAAATTAGTATTATTCTGAATATATTTTGGTGTAGTATAGTCTGAAGTCTCACAAAGATAATAAAGCTCTTAATCTGCTGAAGCGAACAAGGAGATACTCTTACAGGATTTTCAGTTGTCCTGGCAAAGGTATAAACCATAATACAGTAGCCAATATTTCTGCAATTTTGCTGTATGAAATAATTTTATGTTTTCAAAACTTATTATGGTGTTCAGAAGGCCCCAAATCTGCATAATTTTCACATCAACAAGGTCTAATGATTAGCTTCCTCTGTCCTTATGCAAACACAAGTGACAAGTTTAGGATTAGTATTAAGATTTTAAGAAGTGGTTTAATTGTATTCCTCTACATCTAAGTGGTTCTGTTCTCTCCCACTATATCTATAGAAAAAATCTTACTATAGTTACAGAGATCTGTGGGCTTCTGTGTTAATAACCTAATTTGCTTATTCTGTCCTTAATTGGTTAAGATAAGCAACCTTGGAATGGCAGAATAATTTAAGTGGTTCCATTAGTCTCTTTTGAAGGAACCATTGATTTTTAATGTTATTACTTCCTAAGCTCATTTTACCAAGTTTTATTTACCATTACCTTCTAATCCTTGGATGTTAATGCATTTATTAACCTCTGGAACCTTGTGAGAGTCTGTGTTAACACAAGCAATGAACAAAACTGTTTGACTTGAATTTTACATATTCCATGCAAAACATAATTCAGGAGCATTCATTTTTAATATTTCTGAAATGAAAGAGCCTCTGTTTCAGGAACACAGATATAAGGAGACTGCAGAGACTACAGAGAAAGATGGTTTTTGCTGTATTTTTTCACAGCCTTTCCAATTTCATTCCTGTTTTTACCTAGTCATGAACCATAAACAGCTGATAATAGATATTATTCTCTTTCCTCTCAGTCAATTTTATGATAATGGTTCCTGTCTGGCATGCAACCAGACTGAGGGTTAAAAGAGGATTGGTTAAGTACTAAATTCAGCACTACTCGAACCACGCAAACAGCCTATGCAATCAACCTGTAAGAGCTAAAGATATGGAATTAATAACTGCCTTCAAGATATCTGATCTGGTAACTCTCAGAGGGCGTGGACTATTACTTCAGAGTCTTATGGTCGATTATATTTCTCATTAGATAACAAGTTCCATATATTCCACAATCAGTAAATATTTTTCACTCATTACTTAGCAGTATCATGGAATCTGTTAACATGGTTTTATTTTGAACATCATTCTCATTCTTGGAGCAGGAGCTCACCAACTGAAGCCTACAGCATAGCCCACCAGACCTGACAAGGTATTTTTTTGGAGATGTCATAAAATGCATTAATAATGGTTATTATTATTAATTTAGCTGCCTCACTTTTCTCAACAGAAGTATGCCTTCTTGAGCTGCTCTCCTTGCCCAAATCCTGCCATGTAGCAGGCATTTGTTTCATTCTGGTGACCTACACAGAAAATGCTTGACGATCAACTGGCAATTTCTGAGGACAGTTTGAGAATTATGGAAGAAAATGCAGATTCCTTCGCCAGGTCTCTCAGCCATTGTGCTCTGGAAGTGGGTTCCATAAATCTAATGTCAGAAAGGAGTAATTTTTGCCAAACCCTGAACACAAGGGAAGGGATGAGATAGCTTTGCCTGGACAATCTGAAAGGCTGCAGAGTGGCATATGTCTGCAATCCTCATGTTTGTTGCCTTTTTGCAATGTTGATATAAATGTCCATCTGATATTAGGATTAATCACATAATTTTATTTTTTTAAAAAACTATTTGTCATCCTTTTGACCATAACAGAATGGTTAAATCCCCGTTGAAGTTTTAATCTGAAAATACTCATAATTAAAACAGTAGACAATGAAGTAATAAGTTT
The DNA here is from genome assembly GCA_028565335.1 of Limnodromus scolopaceus. NCBI lineage: Eukaryota > Metazoa > Chordata > Aves > Charadriiformes > Scolopacidae > Limnodromus > Limnodromus scolopaceus. Next base: position 5,940 of record JAOXNO010006107.1, read on the forward strand.
GCCTGGAAAGTAAGACTGGAAAATGCCTCACTCTTTGCAAGTTTTATGCTCTAGCTCTGGTTTAAAATGAACGAGTGGCCCTTGGGAGAGGAGATAAAAAAATTGCTGTCATGGAGGGTGACCAAAGTATGCAAACATGGCTTTTCTTGAGTCTGTATCTGGTATTACAAACTTTTTGTGGTTGGTTGGGCTTGGTGGCTGCATTTCAGCAGAAGGCATGGAAAGAATGGCTGATTGATCTTTACTTTCAGCTCTTTGGTAGCCCAAATAAGTAATATTGTAGCCTTTTTAGCTGAAGTTAACACAGAACCTATTTCTCTCATATGTTCAGGAAAATGCTGCAATTACAAGTCTCGCTTATACAGTTGGGAACTGCCATTACTTCCTTCGACACTTTTGAATGAAAATCGCACAAATGGATATGCTGTGCACTGAATTCAATGATGACTTGTGTACTGGTGGGTGTGAGTGCACAGAGTAGTTCAGTTTCTTCAGGAGATGTTGGTCTGAACCTCAAATTTGCATATTGCTAACACATTTGCTGTGGTGGTCAGTTTATACAAGATGTTAGCAACTTGTACGTGCATAAAGCTTTCAATACCTAAGTAATTATGCAGGCAAAACCATAGGTGATTTATCCTAATGCAGATGTCTTGAGTTAGATGAACCATAATCTCAAAGTGACTGTTTCTATTCATTGCCTGGGAAGGGAACCTAGCTGACAGGTTTAGACAGAGATGCCCACTTGGGAGGCAGGATACATCCCCCTGCTGATGTCCAGAAGGTGTCTTCTTGCATCTTGTTAATCATGTAAATTAACAGTCCAATTTCTGAAAGATAATTAAATAGTAATAAGTGACAACTGGAAGCAGAAATCTGGAAGTAGAGCTGGGAGTCATGGTGTCCAAATGACATTTGTTGAATTTGATTAGACATTCTTCATCCTCACAGAGCAGCTGGACAAAATGGAAAGAATTAATTTACTCAATGCACAGACACCACACAGCCAAACAGATCAACATCTGAAACAATGACAGGTGCATACAAGGTCAGGGTTTAGTGTAGGTTTTGTCTGAATTAGAAAAGTTTCAAAGTCTTAACTCAAATAGCTTAAAATGTGGGCACATTAAATTGGTTTAGCTTGAAATGAGTTTGCTTAAAAATGGGTTCTTTAGTTTTAGTGATATCTTCTTTTCTTTAAATGAGTCTGTGGCTATGGGGATACAACTGACAGCCAGTTATCAGCTGCTGTTTCCTGACCTGGAGTACAAGTCTGTTTAGCCTAAATTTAAATGCTCGTTACTACTTTCCTTTTCGGGGAGGTTTAAACCATGCATGCGGGTTACCTGTAATTCAGTGATGTTCATCTGACAGGATAATTTAGCAAATGTTCACAATTTAGTTGCAGCTTTTAAACCCAGGAAATTAGCTCATATACTGGTTTTAGTAGAAGCATATTTTGAAATTAGTTACCTCGATTTTGAGGGTGGTCTTGAACTGATACTACAGCTAAGACTAAGTCTATGCTAAATAAAAATAAAGGTGGTCCACACAGCCTAATTCTTACTGCAGTCCCTGGATTACTCCAAAAAGCCTTCTCCAACAGCAAACAAAATATAGCTGTAGAAAGGACCAAGTCCTAAATGATGTAAAGCAAGTCAGCATCCATTAGGCTTGACCTCTTTTATTCAGCAGTAAAAACTTAGCTTCTGACTCTGGAGATGGTACTGACTGGCTTAACTAAGTTGCCTCTTAAACTAATTTGCATTAAATTTGTGGCTGGTTGGACCAAGATTATATTAACTCATTTTTTCCATTCAATGAAAGAATAACTGTTGGAATTCAATCTTTTCTGACAGCTCAGAAAGCACGTAATCTTTAAAATTTCAACTATTTTTGATTGAGTCATTTATTTTTGTTTAAAAGGCTCATTCATGTATGTGTTGTCATGTTTCTACTGGGTTTTTTTATTACCATGTTCTGAGGATTTATTTGACAGTTTTCAAATCTAGTGCCAAATTAATGTGATTTATTTCAATGCATCAGCTTCACAGTTCATGAATTTGTGGTTATTCTTACTAACTTTTCAATATGATTATTCCTTAAAAATTATCAGGCTCTATAATAGCAGCAAATAAGATAATCATCTGGATTCAGGGCTTCTTGTTGTTTGTGCCCAATTTGCTCACTACAGAAAGTCACAAAGTCATGAGCTGAAAAATACTTCAGAAATATCTACAAACTATGAGAGGCATTTGCAAAAAGATTCACTTAAATAGAAAACACGATATGAATTCTTAGAGTAAATTATAGATTTTCTTTTCTGTTTTTTTTTTTTAAACGAAAGTTGCTTCGGTATCAAACATACTGTGCTCTAAGTTATCTTGAATGTTCTTGGCAGAGAACGGTGTTCAGGACTACTAGGTCAGCTGGAGACATTGAACCAGCACAGCATCAGAGCACAGTAACAGGCTTCAGAATGCCCAGCATTTTTGCAACAAACCAGTGTTGATGTGGAGAAAAAATGAGGTAGGCCTCTTTTTAAAATTCGAATTAGCACTGGGAAGTGGGAAGTGTAAATATGTTGAGAATAACAGTATGAAAGCCAAATGTCAGATTTTGAGGACATGTTCCAATGCTGCTCTGTTTGCTTTTTAGCATTTCAGTGATTTCACTTAAAATTTTCATTGTTGGTTACTTAGAGGTAGGCAGTTACTTGACTTTCAGAAGTATGAAGTCATTGGATTGGTAACACATCGTCGGGCAACAGAAACAGGAAAACAAACTGAAACCATTTCTAATTCAATTCCATAATAAACTCCGTGCACAGGAAGGGAAATATACAGAATAATAATAATAATGATGATAATAAAAAAACCTAACCAAAACCCCCCACCTTTTTTTTATAATATATCAGGGAAGACACCAAGAAAGAAAATATTGTAGCAATATTTTTTTTAATTTTATTTTTAAAAGTATCCATATTTATAAGTAAATTCAACGCAACCCTTACTATTCAATACACATTTTAGTCTTGAAAACTGAGCACCCCAGAATTAGGATGACCTATATGACTGTGTTAACATCCTACGGAAAAAGGTATGCAGCAAGGAAATTCTGCCAGCAGGCCTTTCATGTCTTGGCAGTCACAGGTAAGTCAGTAACAGCAGAACAAGGACACTTCAGCTTCTCACTTCTGCAAACTCAGTTACAAAGGAGTGAATATGTCACAGGTACCTGCACAGTCTTGGCGCCAGTTCAATGTGCTGGTCAATAAGGCATAACCCCAATTTATCAGCAACATGATCTCTGGTTAATATGTCACAAAGTCCATATGATGACAAGAAATTCACTATAATTCTAGAAGGGAGATATGGTGCAGCACCATGTGGTGCTCAAGCTCTTTTTGCTGTTGGAGTCACTCTCCAGGGCAGTAGGACTAGAGCAGAACCAGAGCTTCAGAGAATCGCAGTAGTAAGCTATAGGAACAAATGCTAGAAACCGGTTTTACTACATATACTTTGCTACAGGAACTCAGACCTATTTACTCATGACTGTAGTAATACAAACAATCTGGTTAGAAATGTGATTTTTGTGTGTCTGTGTGCATGAATTTTGATGGTTGGACCAGATGATCTTGAAGATGAGTCATCTTCCAACCTAGATGATTCTATGAAAGCATTATGCTCAAGATCTCTGCAGTGAATTTATGACATTGTATCAGGCTAGAAATATATGATACCATGTAACCTACCTGCCTTATTTCAATTTATCTACTGCATTTCGTCCAATCTGGACAAACATAATTGCCTCTACCCAGGCAGACTGCGGTATGTAACAAAAGCTATGCAGCTAGCCTGGTATTATGTTGACATGTTGGAAATGATTTACGATTGTGAAGTAGGAGGAACTGGGCTATAATGGGTACAAACTCAGTCCAATTAAGAAAAAAGTAAGTAAAAGAAACCTGGTACATCAGCATGCTTCTAATTTTTCATCTAGTTACCATGAATGGGCATCAAAAATTGTCACAAAATGTGTGTATGACAATTAATATCGGGTTTTATGTGTCTTTTTTTGTGCCTCACAAGGAAAATGAGCTTATTTACAAGCTCACATATTTTTCAACAAGATAAGAGGAGGCAGCCTTATTCAGCCAGCCTTATTCATCACTGTGAATGTATATTAGCCATTTGAGCTGAGCTTTCAGTGAGTTACAAGGTATAGGACTACATCCTGTCCCTGGAAGTGTTCAAGGCCAGGCTGGATGAGACTTGAGCAACCTGGTCTAGTGGGAGGTGTCCCTGCCCATGGCAGGGGGGGTGGAACAAGATGATCTTCAAGGTCCCTTCCAACTCTAACCATTCTGTGATTCTATGATTTCAAAATTATATTTTCTAACAAGAGCAGTGGACTGGGTATCCCAGATACACAGATGCACCCCATTGTACTTGATAATGTAAAGTTAAACTGCAGTTTACAGTTCAGTTGTACATGCAAGATGAAGCGGCTCTTTTTTCTTCTGCTTCAGTTATTTATATAAGTATGTATGTAGATACATTTTAGAAAGCCAAGTATATTTTCATAAAAAATTTGCAAAAATCTAAGTAAATTTTTAATCACGATTTAATACAATAGGTGAAAAGCTAGTGACTGAGGTGCAAACCTTTCCTTTCTTAGGCTAATACTATGAAGTTGATGCAAAGAGCTTTGCTTCTGATTATAGCTTCTGATTTACATGAACAATTGGTATATACAGCCTTTTGGCACATAACTCACAGTGCACTACTGTCATTTGTATCTCAGTGCATTAATACTTTGTTCTTAATATCCTGAATCAAAAGTCTACCTTAAATAGTGCCTTTGTGCCTTTGGATCCAGCACATCTGAAATTTATAAATCTCCCTACTTGAGGGCAACAAGATGTTTTGTTAGCTTACCTTCTGTGACCAAAGCTGCAAAGTTCCTTGTTCTTTAAATGATGGCAAGGCTTAGTTATATCACAATTAGGATTCTTACAGCTATGTTTTACAATGCTTCTAACAATCATCTGATGTTTAACTTACAGTATCTGTCCTTGTAAATCTTAATTAAATGCCTTCCCAGTTTCTAAATTTAAACAGTCATCTATCATATCTCAGCAGTAGTGTCTCTGTCCATGAAACGCTCCTCTCTATTAACATGCAGCATGTACTACCAATGAATTTCATGCTGCACTCACCTTCAGAAGCATTGATAATATTGGAAAGGTAGAGTTATTCTGGCAGCATAAAATTCTCTGTCAGGAAAAGCTGGGTTATTGCCTCCCTTCTCACCCCTGCATGCTGCCTAGAATTTTTCTTTTTCTACAGGATTAACTTCAACATTCATGATGCTTTGAAAAATTAATACAATGCAGGATTTGAGAAAGGAGATTATTGGCCAAGACTGTACAGTCATGATATGTAGGATATGTTGTCCAATTGTATCAGTGTGAAAGGCACTTAAAGCACAAATCATGACATTCACTTATTGTTAAAAGTTTACCTCCATAAAATGTATTTATCAGCATTTTTGATAATGAATATGCCACAAATTCGGGCTAGAGATAGGAAAAAATGAACTTGAGAAGGTGATGATTTGAAAAAAAAATGTGAAGAAGATAACTAACAGAATGGTTGGGAGTGAAAAACAATGAACTGGGAAAATAAACAGAGTGATGTTATTTTTCATGTTATCACTATAGTCACACAAATCAAAATCAGACAAAGGGTTTTTGTCATGAAAAAAGGTAACAAATATTACTTTTGAATGTAAATTCTTAACATGTGGCAGCACTAGTCCACTTGAAAAACCACAAGGTCATAAAGTTATTGTTATCAACTTAATGTGAAGAGTTAAAGAGCCCACCAAGCTGGAACCCTCAGCACTGTGATGTTGTGAGCAGCCTTTAAAGAACGGGCAGGTAACAGCTGTGAAGAGCTGCAGGATCAGTGGAGTCAGTGTCAGGTGCAAAGAGTAGGAATGAGAGTTAACCAGACAAAGTTGCTTCTGCGTTATTTGTAGCGTTATTTTTGTTTTAACTTTCTTCGGTCAGTTTCCATCTACAGTAATTTCATATTATCATCCTCTTTGTCAAGCAAGTGTTTGAGGATTTCAGTGGAAGTGACTCCAAACTGTAGTTCCCTCTCTTCTGTGTTCCATAGTGGTTTTTTCAGGCAGGTGATGATAAGTGGAGATGCAGCTGATTGAGTCCTACTGCCACACAGTTTAATAAATGCTCGTCTAATTGTGCTTCAGGTGTGGTTTAATTTTTAGTGACCCTAATTCATTCCCTTTGAAACAATCTGTTTACATATCATACGATTGTTAAAGCAAGATAATAAGTAGTCTGAACTCTTTGATACCAAAATTACTTTGCAGGGTTAGGATTGACTAACGCTTGTGCAGATGCTCTGCTACCATGCCCAGGCTTGGCAGCTCTCCAGCTGTTACTTGCTTGTTTGCATCTTGCAGGTGTCAATGGCAGATTTCCATGTGACTTCTTTATTTTTCAGGTTCATATGGACTGTGTACCACCTTTCTATTTAAATACTGTATGACAACCAGATTTGGAGCGTATATTTGCTTGTGGCTGGCATCAATGGCATTGGTCCACACCCTTAAAATATTAAAAAACGCTACTGTCTCTTGTGCTCTTGCGTAACCTTCTGGGGGAGGGTTTTTTAAGCCCACAGGATTGGGAGGACATCACCTCAGGAAAAGGAGAGGCACCTGGAAGATTTAGCAATAGCAAATAAAAAAGTCTAACATGATACTCAAACCTTTCCTGTTTGTGTTGTCTGCCCATGTTAAGGAGAACTGTGAAGTTCTTTCTTTTTTTTTTCCTTGGGAGATGTCTTGTATTGTGGATAAAAAGATCTTCTTTTATTGTGGAGAGGAATGAGATGAACAAAGACCTAGGGCTCTCTTGAAAATAAGAGAATAGATAGTTGTAGGGGACCTCAAGTCACTAGCTCTGCCTGTGCAAGTAAACTTATGCTGGGCAGAGACATTAGTACCAGCATGCAATAGCCTGTACAGTGACTGCACATGTTCTGAGGGAAAACTTCAATGCAGGCAAAGCAGCGTCCTGGCGGGCAATGACCAGGAATGATCTGGGGGAGAGCAGTGGCCAAGGAACATTCCCAACTTGTCAGTCAGAGATGTGGACATGTAGTTTAATAAGGCAAAAGGTTTTAGTTGTATGAAGGTATGACATGCAAGGCTACCTGACAGCAAGAGCAGTTTCTGATTTGTTTTATTTGCTGATAGAAGTGCAGCAATTTAGTTCATTCTCCTACCACAAGGCAAGTTTTGATGAGAAAGAAATCTTATTGCTGAGCTGAACTATCTGACAAAATTCTGAAGCAATTCAGGAGATGGTCATGTGGTCATCAAGTATGCACCTTTTTGTGATATTATGGTGAATTATAGTGATATTCAGAAATATAATTCATATTTTTTTTAAGTATTATAAGGCACAGTCACTGTTTGAGAAATGGTGGCTGAGTGTCATCATTTTGTGCAGAAGCAGGAGGAGATTTAATTTTTTTTTCCCTCATTCCATATTCTTGAAACATGGATGGGAGGAAAGGGATTGTTTCTAAAACACATTTGCTCTGGCAATTTTTATATTCCCTGCCTGGAGCCAGATTTAACTCCTTCCAAAACATTTATTTCTCATTATAATTTCTTATATTGTCCCCTTCTTGATATCATTGTAACACCTTGTCTCTTACCATATGTCCAAGTTGCAATGTACTATTAACATAATTGAATTTGTTACTGTAAAAAGAAAACACCATCAAAATTAATTTTCTTCAGTGCTTAGTTAGTGCTATGGCTGAAATTATAGACTTAATAGAATTTCTGAGGCACATTTCATAGCTGTGTATACAATATTTTATCACAGCATTTGTTGCACAGCACTTTATCTGGAATTCTTATCTGGTACAAAGACTAGCATTTCAGCAGTAGATAAACTCTTTTCGGGGAATATTTTACAGCTTAAACTTGCATATAGATGAAGATTTATAGAGATTGTAACGCACCAGGGGATCAAATGGTGGAGAATATTTTTAACTCTTGAGGTTCTTAGCACTAATTGCAAATATCTATTAATTTTACTTTGAGTATTGCACAGAATATAAAATGGTCCTTAAGCAGAGATAGATCTCTATTTTTGCTTAAAAATTTTCGAGATTTTTTTTTTTTCACCTGAATCTGAATATGAAGCTATAATTTCTAATATTCTGGAGCACTGGTCTTTTTGAGCCTGGAAAACAAAACGTATCATGGGGACCTAACAGCTTTCCCCTAAAACCTATGAGGAAGGTGCCAAGTGCATGGATCTGGCCCTTCACAGCGCTGAATGGTGTAAAGATGAGAGACAGCGGGCAGAAATTGAAACAGGGAAGGTTCAGGCAGAATATAAGGAGAAACTTTTTCACCATGGGGACAGAAAATAAAAAAAAAAAAGTTTTTCACTCTTCAGCCTTAGAAGTTTTTTCACTGGTTAAAGCCTTGAGCAATATGGTCTGCTTGCATAGATGACCCTGCCTGGAGGAGGAGTTTGGACTGGATCCCTCCTGAAGTATTTTGTGGGTAAATAATGTCACTGAGTACATTCTGGTCTGAGTGGGCTCATTCTTTTTTTCTTGTGGGAAGTGATCTCTTTCAGTGCAAGCAGTTTCTGCACAGATGCATGTGTGCCTTCTAACCTGATCTCCACAACCCCACCACAGTTTCCAAAACTATCGTGTCAGCCAAGTTCTTTCAGTAGCTCTGGAGTTCCTTTGGTGGCTTGGTTTGACTGGCAAGGAGTGACTCCTGCCAGTCAACCAACTATTTCTCATGAGTGTGTACTTCCAGGCTCTCCCAAACAGCAGTGCACAGAACTTGTATTCATTTTTCAAACATTATCAAAAGTGAAAAAGCAGCTCATTCCAGGATGGTTCCAGAACATGGCATAAGTAAGGAAGAAAATATCATACTGTTTCTAGAGTATTCTAATACTGGGAAGGAAGAAGAACTGAAAATGTTATACCAAAACTTACAGTGATTTATTCTGTCTTTGATGACAAGAAAAATTGTTACTTTTCTCATCTCCCACAGGTCCAAAATCCTAACTGGTCTCGTAATCAAAGATAAGCGTGTTGCTGGTTTTCCAACCCCTATGACTAGGTAGCTAGAGAAAGCAAAAGTGAATGTTTGGTATTTTTTCTAGGAGTTTCAAAGGACATGATTGAGGTAGCTCTGGAATGGATCTCCTATGGGCTCAGAAGAGGAAGAATAAAGAGTAGATTCAGTGGAGTTCAAGACATTATAAAAGTGCCAAGGACAAATGGAGGCATCTGCTGGAGACTGCTTCACCTGAAAACAGTTGTTGCTGTCTCCTTCCTGTCTAGCATTGAAAAGAAACTCAGCCAGCATATCACTCCTGGTAAATGTTATGTATTGTATGTCATGGACACTCACCTCACATCAGACAGTGTGAAAGTGACTTCACAACCAAGAGGTGCATTTTTCTACGGTGCATCACTCTACAAGTTACTATATAGGGACCATATATAAAGCCTGAAATACACATAGCAGTGATTCTGGTGGCATATATCTGTAATAACAGTAATAATGGGGGTGGAATGGAAAATAAGCAAAGGAGACATTCTCCTAAGCACCCTCCCTAGATAACTCCAAGCCTCGATGCAAGTGGAATTTCCAAACAGACATGTATTTTCACCTTCTGATAATGTGAATGGCTATGAAAGTTCTTGGATGCATTTACACTGTCACCCTTTTTGTGTCAGACTGTCACCTAAAAATACCTGAAGAGATTAAAATTTTTGTGCTTTGGCACTTCATTTGTTTTTAGAAGTTGCATATTCAAAAAAAAAAAGCTTTCTTGTAAAGTAGTCAATAAGTATTTAATATAACTAGGTCTGAAATACCATAATTTACATAAAAACTTTGAAAGTATTCTGGAAACATGAAATGTTTGATGATATATGTTGTCCTCAAGCAAAAGAAAGTTCATGAAATGTCATAGCTCATGAAATATTTCATGAAACACTCATGAGAAATCTCTCTGAAATTGTCATGTAAGATTTATGATATTTTCATGAAATATTAAGCAATGTATAAAGAAAAAAAGCACACTGAGCTACAACTACAGTGAAGTACCTCATGAAACAAAACATTCATTCATGGAAAGTTCCAGAAGAACTGTTCACAGAATCACAGAATAGGTGAGGTTGGAAGAGACTCCTGGAGGTCATCTCTCCCAACAGTTCTGCTCAAGCACGGTCACTTACAACAGGTTGGCCAGAACCAAGTTCAGATGATTTTTGAATGTCTCCAAAGATGGAGATTCCACAACCTCCCTGGGCAACATGAACCAATGCTCAGTAAACCTTACAGCAAAAAATTGTTTCCTGATGTTCAGAGGGAATCTCCTGTTTTTCAGTTTGTGCTCTCTGATCCTGTCACTGGGCATCACTGAAAAAAGCCTGGCTTCAGCCTCTTCACAGTGTCCCTGAAGGTATTTATGTACGTCCAAAAGATCTCTCCTGAGCTTTCTCTCTTCTATGCTAAACAGTCCCAGCCCTCTCAGCCTTTCTTCATAGGAGAAATGCTCCAGGCCCTTAATCATCTTTGTTGCCCTTCACTAGACTGTCTCCAGTATGTCCGTGTCTCTCTTTTACTAGGGAGCCCATAAGAGGACACAGCACTCCAGCTGTGGCCACAAGTGCTGAATAAAGGGAAAGAATCATCTCCCTCCACCTGCTGGCAATGCAGCCCAGGGTAGCCTTTGGTGCAAGGGCACATTGCTGGCTCATGTTCAAATTACTGTAATCCATGTTACTCTACCTCCTCATCTTCCTGACTTGTCCTTGCTAAAGATCTCGTATCCTCCCATTGCAGCACTCCAGTCATGCAAGCCATCCTGGTTCTTAAACATGAAGGCAGTTTGTTGGCATAAAACTATTTGCGACATTCCTTACAAATATCTATGAAATTGTTCATGAGCTATCACATGGAATTTATATGAAATACATAATAAAATATAATGCAAGGACACTTCATTGCCAGTTGAATAAAGTGCAAGTTTGAAATTGTTAAAATAACTAATCCTCAGAATAGGAACACTGGGCATCTGAGTCAGTGCCTTTGGCATCTGTCATTTGGAGGGAGAGAAGTTCTTTTGACTCCACACTGCATTTTAAGAATCTCCCCTACCGCACCTCCCGGGGTTCACAGGGAAGCTCTTTCTCATTTCCCCATGGGTATTTTGGAGTATGTAGCATACAGTCATGGCACAAAACAAGTTACATTCAGCACGAGGCAGCTGCAGCTTCCCCTTAGTCATTCAGCCTTTACAGTCATTTGATGTCAGTTTAGGCAAGACATAAGGCGTTTCTTTCTGTAATCCAAGTGGAAATTCATGAAGTTTAACTAGAATTAGTACTGCAGAGGGCAATTCATCCCACTTGTATATCTTTTTTAGCCCGGGATGTTATTCTTAATTGGTTATAGAGGAAGGTTAGGTGATTACAGAGCTGAAGTCAAAGTAAATTAGTCATCACCAATGACTAATTAGCGTCTAATTAAAGTCTTCATAGGTCAAGTAAGCAGAGAAAAAACTGGATTATCTAAAATCGCAAGGGAATTTCAACAGCACTAACATTCATAATGTCTGGAAACAAATATACTTTTAAAGTTAAATAAAAGAGGTGTCAATTGACATCCCGAATCCTTTCATAATGAACTTTGTATAGCACTGGCAAAATTACCAATATGGTCAGCCAACTTCCGAATGAAAGGAAGCAGTAGAAATAAGAATGAGATTTCTGTCTGTTGTCATGTAGAACACGAGGATCAAAAATCCATGAAAAGTTATCCACAGCCTCTGAGAAACTTTAACATCTATACAGACAATCAGGACTAGATAAAGTGTTAGTTACTGCGGTGGAGTTTTGCTAGTTTGGATCTGATGTTTACAGTGATGTTCATAATGGTGAGTGATGGCCACATTTTTATAAATAGATAGAGAAGGTTTCATGCTGACCTGCAGTTCTGAAATGAGATCTGCACAGAGATCAAGAAAAATGGTATTCGTTTTCTTCATCCATTGCCACAGATCAATCTTTTCCTCCTAGCAACAAGCCCATAAAATTTTTGAACTGAGGACACAGTTCTGTGTTCAAATGATTAGAAAAAGAATTGATATCGAATCAATACTTGTTTGGGTGGAATGCTTTATGTAGCACCAGGAGTGCTAAAGCTTCATTTACTGCTGTGGTTGAATCACAGCCTGATCCATGGACACAACTTCACAAGCTGCTGATCTATATAGCACTTCTCATCTTCTTGCTGCTATCATCAGGCAACTATTGGTATTCCTGTCAAAGCTCCTTGTCCAAACTGATACACACTGACCCACCTTAAGATGGGAAATATTTTGCCACAAATCTCAGTTTCCCTACTGGAAGATAAAAATGAGGATCTGTATCAGAAAGAACAGAAAAGAATGTACAGTCGAGCAGAAAGCAAAGAATAGTCAAAACTTGAGCATTCAACTTGCCACTGGAGGACTGTGGTCCATTAATACACACAGTGAAAGGTAGAATTAATCTGAGAAATATGGGCATTCCCAGTGCAAATGTCAGTATTTGAACAATTTATCTATATTCCTTTCACAGGAAAGCACTTAGGATGACTGATTCATCTCACTGTAACTTAGATGTGATTAAAAGGATCATACAGATTGTGTCCTAAAAGTGACCACTCCTTTCCATTGACCAGGAAGTAAAAAATGTCTATCTTGGATGTAGACATCTAGATGACTGATGTCTGAACCTCAATCTGAGGTCCCCAAAACACCTGTACAGAATATTATGGAGAGAATAGCTCTATGTAGAACTAAATTAGCATTGAGCAATCTAGCCATAGAAATTATTTTGGAACATGTGTTCCATTCTGACTAGTGTACCACACCTTAGCACAACATCATCTCCTTGGGTGGACAAGCCCATGCTTGAATAAAAAGGACATACCCTAATAACATTTTCAACCTATGTAGTGCACAGATCTCCATCTACTTTATGAATAGTATTTGTTCTTGCAACACTTTAAAGTGATGAAGAATTATTGCTACTTGAAAAACTGGAGAATAAAAACAAAGCTAGACACAGGACTCTGTATTTCAAATTTTGTCTTTAATCGTTAGATTGCTCTTGTATCTCTGACAATGGAAAATTACACTGGAAAAACTTCATCTGTGAGGTTAAACCTATGCATGTGCACTAAACATACAGCATCAGTTTTCCTGAGTGGTACAGAATGCTTTAAATCTTGGGGACAGGACTATAATAAAATTATGCAAACAAAGGGGGTCTTAAGATAGATACATTCGTAAATTTGCTCTGAGGAGCTATTAAATTGAGGCAGACAGGGAATCAAGATCTTGATTCAGCTTTATGTCTGTGAAAGGTTGGGTTATTGCTGTAACAATGGGGTCTTAAGTTGCTTTGTAGCAGTTGATAGCTACTGTCCTGAGAATATGGTACAGCTGGGAATAGAGCATGCAGTGTTAACTGGAGATGACTTTCCTTTTGTGATGATATGATAAAACCATTGGACTGGAAGGTTTAAGTTTTATTTCTTGTTCTTACAGACACTTCTGTTATGACCTTTGGAGGCCACTTATTTTGTCTGCACTTCACTTTCTTTTCTTTTTGCTGAAGTTATGTTCCACAATGTTTAGATTCTTATACTGCACTCACATCCAAGTGCCTCTCAGCGCTGGGTTAAGCATTGTGACTAATGTTAGTTCTTTATTTATTCTTGCCCATCCCGGTAAGGAAGAAGCGTGTGTAGTACATTATTTCAACCTGATAGATTAGACAAACATAACATGGAAATTTTCGTGAGAGGTCCAGACATTCTAAGCATGCTTTGACATGCAGGATCATACATGCTAGAGATGGCAAACTTTGATGGTGCTTCTGTAGGTTTACAACACAAAAGGTATGTAATTCCGGTCTTCAGGGCATTATTTAGAGGAGGCTTTAACTATGTTGCTGAATAGTAAGGGTCAGGGGCCAAGGGGTACCAGCTGGCCTATGTCTACACTGCCCAGAGCCACAGCAAATTTACCTTGTAGACAGCAGGTTTGATTCCCTAACTATTGACTCCTTCAGATTGCGCTTGCCCAGAAATTTGTTACATGGGAAATGAGGCCAAAGCCAGGGTGTGACATTAGAAAAGGACAGGTAAAGGGACTGTCTACAGCTCAAATTAATCCACTAGCCTTCTTTTATTATCACAGAACTCAAATATTTTTGTTTATGGTTAGGGAGTGCTTTCATGATGAAGAAGATATGATGAAGAAAGAAGTACTGTAGGAGGTAATGCCAAAAGATCCTGCATCATCTTTCTAATATTAACCAAAAGTGGAAAGTGTATAGGAATGGAATAAATGTGTTTAAGCTTTATTGGCATACTCTTGCAATCTACAGAAACTTGCAGCTCAAGGAATTTCTGAACAAGAAATACTGATGTGTTTGCAGCTAATAACCACTGATGGAAATTTCTTCCATGAACTTGTATAGTCTTTACTCGAATTTACAAACCCATCTAGCGTTTGTAATGTCTTGTGGCATGAAGTTCCACAGGTTACGTAAAGTGTGAAGATCCACCTTTTCTCCTTTTGAATGTCACACCTTAGTTTTGTTTGATAGACTGTGGTGCTTTCATTCAAAGAAAGAATAAACAGGCAATCCCTACTTATTTCTTTGCACCACTCATGACTTTATTGACTCCTATTATACTGCCATCATTTTTTTCCCATGTTTGTTTTCCATGCTGAAATTCCTAGCCTATTTACACAAAACATTTAGAGGAACTGAACTTGATTATTAATTCAATGAGAAAGCACTTGTTACTGCAGGGCAGGTCTGGTGGACTGAGGCACTCTACCTCAGCCGAGAATACTGAAGCACTGGAGGTGTCACTGTTTCTTAAATGTCATTGGTACTCTCTGGCTGAGCAGTGATAAATAAATGAGCCCAGATCATTTTTCATCAAAATAGGTCAGAGCCCTTTGTCAGGTAACAGATAGCAGATATATTGCCAACCTGAATATAGATGGTAGAAATATTGCTGAGCTGATTGGATTCCATTTCAGTCACAGCTGAATCTTCATCCAACTGTTTCATTCAAGAGGTAACCCTCCCCCAGCACTCTAATATTACAATTACAGTAATCAGATGTGGTAAAGATTAGGTAGCATTGTGTGTCTTCTGCATATAGTAGGCACTTGACTTTGTACCAATGGCTGAAACCAGACTGTGCAGCATTTATATTCCATAGTGTGCTTGTTCTTCCAGATCAGGAAAACAGCCAGAGAGCACTGTGACTTCCATTCTACCCATGCCAGGGTTTCCTTCCAATGGGAACCACAAGAGATATAGCCAGGATGTAAAATTGCACTGTGGGTAATCCCACAGTGTAGGAGCAACCATGGTTACCTGTGTCCGGGGGCTGAAAAGGAGCGGGAAGACCGCTCTATTTAAGAATTTATAAATCAGTTGAACTGAGGTTCAGTTTCTCATCTATTGGTCTGAAGCAGGAAGCACTCTTAGATACAAGTTGCTTCTTTATGATGAGGCAAGATTTTATTAGTGGTACAGGGTACGAATAAGATTGGGAAGACAAAACCATACATCTGTCTTTTGTACAAGGGAGATCCACAATTTGTGATCTTAAGTCAGTGTTAATTCCATGTCCTGTCTGAAGCCCAGTTCATACACTTAAAAAAAATAAAATATTTAGGCTTGTAGATAGTATTTGGGCATTTGTTAGGATGAAACTTGCGTGTGCTGCCAGGATAAATTTTATTGTGTTAGCAAAGTTTTCAGGTACCACTGATGTGAGTTAATAGAAAATAATGTCACTAATATATTGTTTTATATGATCTTTTTGAAATCAATACTTTTGAAATGATAATATATACTGATAAATGATGAATACTAATGATAACAAAAATAATTTTAAGCTTAATGGTATCAGAAGAATGAAATATATGATTCTACTGCACTTAAAGGACTCAAGTAGCCTGAATTTATGGCTGCCTAAAGCTTAGCGGAGCCTAATATTATTTCTAAAATATACTCTTGTTGATATTGGCTAACAATTGTATAATGGAGACAGATCTCAGTGAAACAATGATATATTTGTAGATTATAATTTAGATTCAAGCCATAAGAGTAGGGACTAAAATCCATTGTCTTCTGAGATCCCATCATTTCTCTTTATTGAAGGGCCTACAATACATACATCCTTGATAAGAAAGCCAAAGGACCTAACAGAACTTGGAAAGTCTATTTTCACCCAGCACAAGAAAATATCTTTCAGACTGGTGAAGAGGTATGTTTGTGGCTTTCTTCATGCTGTGTGTTGCTCACATGGATAACTTCAGTCACAAGGGCTGCTAAATTTGAGTTTTGCATTTTAAGAGACCAAATGTCTTATGATAGGAAATGCAACTTCAGTCTTTTCAGCTGTGTTCTTAGTCAGTGTTGTAAAACCAATTTATTTTTTTCCCCTCCATGTGTGATAGTTAAAGGATCTAAGTGAATAAATCTACATCCCAACAGGCACTATGGTTCAAAAGCATTTGGGGGAATTACATGAAGTTTTGAAAAAGAGACCCCTCTGAATGTTTGGACATCAGTCTTGAATAGCTGAGAGCCGAAATGAGGGTTACTTTCACTCAGTTATTCGGGAAAAGCATAGTATAATATTGGCAAAACCAGTTAGCATCAAGAGCTTTTAAGGTTTTTATATGTGGACTTGCTGCAAAAACTGTGCAAATCCTGGGAATAAACTGCAAATGGCCTGAGATTGCCTGGAAAAGACATGAGAGTATCTATAATTATGAAATATTTGAGTCTCTGTGGTATCTTCTGCCTTCATAGGAAAGTAATTAAAAGTTCTAAAAGCATGAGAGGAAGTTGAGAAATACTGTGTACATCGCAGGCTGCAATTTCAGAATCTTGAGAGGGTGTTATTACCATTTAAGTCTTTAACAAGAGAAATTCAGTAATAACTGCAGATGGTGGTATAACTTTCTCAAATGTAAAAAAAAATGTATGATTGTCTTATATCAGTGCAGTGTGTGTCAACCTTTTCAAGTTTTCTAATGTAATCTACAGCACTGTTACATTCAGTTTAAATGGAAGTAATGCTATGATGATAGTGGGATTTATATATTGACAGTAAATCAAGTACTAGTAAGCAATGAAGCACTGCTTTGTGGCTGTAATGTTAGTAATAATGAATGCATAAGCAAGAGCAGAATGAGCCTGCCTTTTGAACAGTTGTTAGTTGCCTTTTTTTTTTTTCATTGGAAATCACTTCAACACATAAAAAATTTTTTTCCAAAATTCTGGTGGGTGAAATATTTGACCTGCTATTACGTTTCTTGAGACAATAAATTCAACACCATATTGCAATTTACTTTTCTCCAGGAGGTACAATGCATGAACTGGTTTTGTTCAGAAGAAAAGAAATTAAAGGTTCTACCTTTTATTGTTTCAATACACAACTCACACAGCATATACAGTGTGTCAAGAGAGAAAAAAAGATGTTATGTCATCAAGAGAAATTAACAATAGCTTCATTTATGTTTCTAGAACTAATAATCTTCATATTTAACATCTTTGATGAAAATTGAATCCCATATTTGGATGATGGGAATTTAGGAAGCACAGGAGTCCTTTACTTTTAGTATAATAGTATTTAATTTACCAACAGAGATTATACAACAATTTGAGTTTGTCTTTATATTTTCATCTAGTTTAAACAAGAAATCCAGATGCTGCTGTCTATACAAAACAATCATTAGATGCTATCTTTCTTAAATACATGGAAGCACCAGAGTTATGTTCTGATGACAGTCTCCTAAAGTTCAGTGACCTTCAGTCAGGAAAGATTTTCAGCAGCTGCCTAAAGGGTTTCCTGAAAAATGATGTTTTTCTCAGTTGGAGCCAAGCTGCTTTGTAATCACTATCTATATAAGCCTTGCAATATTTGGATGCAGAGAGTAAGTGGGTAACGTTATCAGCATTTTATAGTTAATGAAACTTTGGCAGACCTCTTGTGAGTTAAAGGCAGATTTTCAAATTGCCCTATTTCCATTAAGTGCTTAACATAAATTATTAGCTTTTCAAAACACCTCATGTGTTTTTTGAGAACACTTGTGCGTACAGTAAGAGTAAAGGGCAACATTGAAGAAGTGGTCCCAAATTATCAGACTCTGATGCTTAAAGGAAGTTGCTTAATAGCATTTTAGTGCCTCAACTCTAAGTACCTAGATGGACAGCGTGGATTTAACCGGCTAAGTTAGAGTCATGGTATCAAATGTGTTCAGTGAGGAGCGTTGCCTACAAAAGACAGTTTAGAAGGAACTAATTTCTCCTGGATAGTATAGGAAGTGTAAGTGACCCATCTTAAGTAAGCACTATGGATAAGATCACCCCAGATTTTGCACCCTTTGCCCTTCAGTACCATCCCAGAAGGCTTTACACCTTGAAATGCCATCACACATCCTACAGGCAACATGTTGGTTAGGCAATACATTTACATCTTTGTGTTTTGGAAAAACAACTCTACTGGGCTGCAGGACAGTCCTCAAATTATTTCAAACACTTTGAACTGAAAAAACCATCCAGTCTCTCTTTCTCACCCAGTTTTGTTTTATGGCAGAAAAACCACAGTATGAAGCCACAAGACCCAGAGCTGAAACCAATGAGGTCTTGATGCAGCCAGCCTGCTATAAATGGGGCTAGCCAAGAGCAGGGTAGACACAAACCTGTGTAGCCCCTTTAGGCTTGGGATCCCATGGCGGATGTATTCAGCAGTATACACGTAGCTTTAGTAAACATTTCTGTTGAAGAAATTTATGGATGTGTTGCAATGCAGTTTCTTTCTGGTTCAGGAAAAAAACGGGTACATATTATGTCTAAGCATTATATGTAATGCTGAATTTATTGTGAAATTTTAAGCATTTTTCTGCATAATCTGATAAAAAACTATTTTGGCGATCACAGTCTGTTTTGCACCATGCATTTACCTGGAAATGTTTTTATGGGGTGCTTTTGTTGGAAAGATGTTCACACAGGAACATAACTGTGTTAGAGTACATCTCTGTCTGCTATCAGTCCAACAGCAGAAGGTCCCTTCATATCTAGAAAAGCCACCAAATCACTGTCTCGGCACCTTCAGCAGCCATCCCAAATACGGCATATGTGTGCACTAATATTCCTTGATAGCAAGCTAATCTGTTACTGCAAATTACTAAAACCTAAATTATAAATAACGATGGAGAGAAAACTCATTAAGGATAATATGTTAAAAACAACGAACCAGTACCTTCTGTAGTATTCAAATCATTAAGCATTTTATCTCATATTAATTGAGCTTTATATTTTGAATCAATTTAAGCTAGTAACTTCTTTACAAATATAGGTGAGGTAAGTAAATAAATCTAATATATTTCTAAAACATTTTCTCAGGTAAAGTGAAACATTTTTACCCAGAAGATACTCAGCGCAGAACAGTGTGACAAGGGACCTGTACAGATTTTTACCCATGGTTTAGTATTTTTCTTTAAAAAACTATTTTCCAGTTTATTATTTCTATGCAATGATCACATTCCCATTTTATGCATGCATCTATTGTCTATTAGGTGCATATCTTGTCATTAATACAGAAAATACTGGTACTTTTCATAGGAAATTAGACATACTTCACACTGATTATTGTGGGTAAGGATTTTTGGAAGCAAAATAAGTCTTTGGCTTGCACTAAGCAAATGATGTGAGGTGTCTATTACATCTCATGCACTGAATATCAAGTGTCCATGTTATTTACACAGTAACAGCTGATTAACGAAAATATAATTTGTAATTCTTTCCAAAGCAGTTATTGCTATTGCATTGATTCATTTGTTGTTTTAGATAAAGATCACATACAAGAATTCTTTGTAAACAAAACAAAGGTAAATAATGAAGTATTACAATTTCTGTGTTCTAATGCTAAATTTTAGTCTTATTTCTTTCATTACTATTTGATTATGATCTGTCTAATGAAAATTTATGGGGAAAAATTACAGAGATTTTAAATAATATGACACTGCCACATTATAGAGGTCTAGCAGTGATTTTTCTTCAACATATATTCACTAGTGATCAGATTTCCACGTCATATATTCTGTGAAAGGAGATAAATAAATAAACAGAATATAAGATCTGACTCATTGACACAGTGATGTAATAAAACTCCATAGAAGATACCTAGAAAATGGTATTCTAAAAGACAGAACCTGAGACAACTCTTTTGAGACTAGTGAAAAGGAGATCCCTCTTGCTCAAGTTCTGACATCTATAATGTGTTTATATTTAAGTGAGTCTTTCAGATTCTCTTTGACTGAACACTAATATAAATGTAAAAATAGATCAGATAACTTGAATACTTGATGTTTTCTTCTGGACTCTATCAAGATTTTAAAGGTTTGTAATACTTTGTTTGTTTTTTATGGCACCACAGTTAAAAATATCTGAATATGTTTTATAATAATTAATTAAGATTTAAATATAATGTAAATAATATAGCATACCTAAGGGCTAGAATTTACAGAGAAACATATCCATCCATTCATGAAGTTGCCATTTCAGTTTCAACTCAAAGGTAAAGTGTTAAATCGGTTAAACATTATTTCAGTATTTATTTAGAATTAATATAATTTTCATTTTAAGAATTATAGCCTGTTGTCACTTAGCTATATTTCATTTTTGTTTATGTGCAATATCTTGCCTTTCAAAGCTAAACAAGTATAGAGTTGGAAAATTTATCTTAAAGCTTGATGTCTTTTGGGGTTAGATAGCCACTCTTCAGGCCAGTCTCTCCACTGCTTGCCATGATATAAACATCTGAAAAAAAAAAATATCACCATTTAATGCTAAATGCTAAGCATTTCACTGCACAGTGACTATCATCACTGTATAATAACATCTGACAAATAGGCTATTACCATCAGAGGGGAGGCTTTTAAATCAGGCCTTAACTACTTTTATTAAAGGCTTGGAAGGTAATCACTGAAATTATATTTTTTTTCTTGTGTGTTTATGCTTCAGTCTGGAGTCTGTAGAGATTTGCCAGTTACAAACTATCTACTACCTGTTGTGAAATACCGGTAATGAGATAATACAAGCAATTAGAAAAGCATTGCTCACTCCTGAAGAAGTGTTATTACCTCAAATGAATGCTTCTGAAGGGAATACACAATAGTGTTTCAGTGACATTTTTTTGTACCCATATTTTCCCAAAGATACCTTTTGTTTCTTACATATCCTGTCTAATCAGTAACTCACAGGTGGCTGCAAAATAGTGCTAATGCAGTAAATATACTCCCTTGGGAGTAAGTAACATTAAATCTCAAATCCACAGAAAACAAGGTCAGTTTATGATCCCTTTATATATGATGTCAAAACAGAGTATCTTAAAAACACTTCTTGGTTAGATTTAATGTTATGTTTCTTAAACATTTCAAAATCCGTAGTCTGTAACTAGACTTGCCACAGTGTTGTGCACTAAGGGTGAGAATTACATGCATGGATCCCACCTCCTAGCATCCAACTGTAAAGCCTATATATCTCCCACTCTCCATACTGTGCTGTGTGCTTTTTCCCAGCCTGAGACTCTGTGATGGTCCCGGCTGGTCACCCTTGTCTGTGACTCACTAAGTTCTTCTCATGTGGGGAGACAAAACATGGGCTTTCATAAGGCAGAGTTATGATGTGAAGCCTAGCACTTTGGCCCCCTGGTCTGCCAAGGGCTTTTCTGCTATTTTACCTCTTATTTCTGACAAGACAAAGTGATCCTGAGGTTTTTCCAGACTGTTAGTGATTTCTAAGATGGTAGGAAGGGATCTATAAAGTGGTTACCAAAGATAATAATGAAATAATTTGAGTGAAAACACCATTCTCATATACACACCACCAGATGCCCCTTTAGCTGAGTGAGTGCCCCTCCCTGCAGCAAGGATGATCAGTGGAGTCCTGCCCTGTTCTGGGAAGGTCTTCACCATGGAATACATCTACCTTGGACAGTGAGTTCTGCACCTCAAGCTGGTGGAGATGAGTTCTCAGGTATGTATTCCCACGTTCCCATGGGCATCTCCCCGCACACAGGCTGGACACATCCACAGTGTATAGGATTTTTTCGTGGATCTCCTCTGGGCCCCAAGTTTAAAGTGTAAGCTCTAAGACATAAAAGAAACTTTTGATGTGTAGCTTTTTTTTTTTTTTTACAAAAGGGCTAGGTGAACTTTATATAAAAATATTGAGAAATTCAGCTCAGGAACCAGAAGTGTTTGGGATTTGGCGATAACTCTTATTTCCTGGAGTTACAGTGTGAGAAAAAGTAAATACTCTTGTCTTTATATCAGCCATACAGAACATACTCAAAAGGAGATGCAGAAAAAAAAAGACTGCAGCAGGACAAATGCCTAAATATCATGCAGACTACTTCTGGGTTTGTTTTGGTTTTGGTTTTTTGATTTTTGTTTTTGGTTTTTTGGTTTTTGTTTGTTTGATTTGGTTTATGTACTACATTTCTTGTAACTTGTCTTACAATTCAAAGGGACATTATTATCAGTTTTGGGGCAAGAGTTTCTTATTTTCCCTTTCATGAGTTTGTCAGTTTAACAAACTAGTGGTTTTACATGTGCTATTGACTACTAAAGGCTCAGTTACAACAAAAAGCAACATTTATGCCAGAAGAGTGAGAGATTCTATCTATCTATCTTTTGCTATCAAAGAATGCAAATTAATTTGCAAAATCAGGTGGCACGTTCAGACCAAGCCAAAACTCTCAAGCACATTTTTCCCTCTGTTTTGATAACATGCAAATAGGAAAGCTCTTGGCCACCACATGTTGTAAAACGAAGTAGGAACCTACATGATATACCATAAAAATTATAGCAGTTTACTCATGCTACCATCTTGTTTTCTTAAAAAACTTATAAAAACCATAAATTTATTGAAATTAATAGATTTGTACTACATCTCACAGAAGAGAGAAGCAACAGCTGCATTTGTAGTCAATTAACACACTCTGCATGGTAAGAATATGAGTGGCACTTATCCCCTTTGAGCCTCTTGCCTTATTGATAGATTCAATGCCTGACTGGGCAAACCAGCAAAGAAATCAATGTCTAGAGACTACTTCATATTTTTGCTACCCTTGTAGAGATGACAGCTCCTTAAGCAAACCAATGGGTGGTACTTGCCACATTAATCTCCTGCCAAACCTATTCTACAATCCATGTAGTTGAAATCAAAACAAGCTCAGCTAATGAAAAATGCAAGAGTAAATAATGAAGAGCCTCAATTAATAAGGAGCTAAAAGAAACTTTTGCCATTTGGTCTGTAGAAACAAAATATTTCCACCAGCACATACATAGAGAAGATCTCAGGAGTCTTGCAGGCCTTCCTTGAGAAGATCTATCCTTAACCGGAACTTTAACATGAGAAACTCAGGTTGACTTCACCAGTGACTGAATGATGGGAAGGTTTGTCTAAATTGTGTCCTTTCCTTTAGATTTAATTTTTATCACCAAAAAGAGGTTGTTTCAAGGATGTGGGTTGGCAGTGGTTGAAAAAAGGTGTATCTTTTTGTAGGTACATGTAGAATCAGATGGTGGTACTGATGGAATAAAGAATCTTATATACCATCTACATTTTAAAAAGGAGCTAAGGAAATTTCAAGTAACACTGGACATTTAATCCAGAATTCTGCAGTGTGAATACACCAGAAACACTAATCAGTGACAGTCTCTAGGGGACTACCCAGTAAGCAGTAATTTAATTAAGTATAGTCAGTATGTTTTTGGAAAAATGAGTTTATAGCCAGTATTTTGTTTTTTTTTCTTTTTTAAAGAGGTAACAAAAAGCTGTGAAAGTCATAGATATAGCATGCCTGTGCATTAATTTACGACTGCATTTTCAAAGTACTACACAGGCTGTTAGCTAAGCAATTCCCATTAGAGATGGCAAATGAAACCTTATTTCCTGCTTTGAAATTGTGGGTGCAACACTTTTTGTAATACACCTACAAGGCTGGTGAATACATTACAGTGATAACCTACTGGTTTGGAACTCCAAGAGAGAGCAAATGTTTAAAATAAATGGGCAGAGGGAGGGAATGACTACGGATGAGCACTAAAGCAATTCTGTTCACTTTGTAAAGCAATGACCCAGAGGAGGAGATGTGCAGTAGAGAGATAAAATTTCCTGATACTAAAAACCAGAGAAGTATAGTAATAATTGACAAAAAAAAAGAAAGTATAGTACAAAATTACTTGGACAGACTAATTGACTGAATGGATAAATACAGTTCAATACTGAGAAATTTAAATTCCTGTAGCTAGAGGGAGTTTCATACTAAAAATAAGAAAAGAAAACATAATTTTAATGAGCAAACACAACAGAATTCTGAGAAGCATCTGAAGATAATGATTATAAAGAATAAACAAACATTTTATTGGGTTTTTTCCCTATACAGAATCACAGTGTAGCAAGTGTAGTGTGGACTATCGCCCTTGCACTGAGAATAAAACTGCACAAACATGGTTGCTTTGGTGCCTTGGGAGTCTTATTGGTTGTTGTAGTGTCACCTGGCCTAAAATTCACTGCACTCCCAGTCCGGGCCTGCACATTGCGGTTGTGTCCCTGGGGAGTCTCAGTCTGTCTTGTTGTAGGAAACCCAGCAGTACAAGAAATCCCAATGCCAAGCTTTACAGGAGAAGGTGGTTTTATTTTTAGGCAAAACTGTTGTCATTCATTCACACTCATGTTCTCCTACTTATATACACCAGGATGCTTGTATGCAGGCTGTCTGTCCAGGATTCCGTTTAGTAGCCTGGAGAACAAACAATGCCAGCTATCAAGTCTTCCTCACGTCTCGTGGTTTGCACTTAGTTTGGCAGCCAGTTTGTTTTGGGCGTGCTTTTTCATATCTTTTATGAGTTCACAGTGTTTGGTTTCTCTGTTCTGTACTAGCTGTGTGAGCTGTCAGGATTTACAGAATCACAGAATCATAGAATCACCTAGGTTGGAAGGGACCTTTTAAGATCATCTAGTCCAACCAGTGAAAAAAAACAAAAAGAAAAAACCCCCAAAACCCAAACAAACAAAAAACAAACAAAAAACAAACAAAAAAACCCCACCACACCCACCACAACACACCCAAAACACCAACAACCCAACACTAATCCATATCCCCGAGTACCATGTCAACTCGTCTCTTGAATACCTCCAGGATTAGAATTCCTTGCTATAAATCAGATAAGACGTGCCTGGTGCAGTACTAGTACTTACTGTACTTTGTTTGTTTCTCAATTTGGGTGTCTGGGGTCTTGGAAACCTGTAGATTTGGTGGACATCAGTGTATGCCATTCTAATAAACCCACTCTTGGTATTTGTTCCTTTCATTTTTTCCACACCAGATGTTAAATTTTGTCCTTCAACCATGATAATCCTAATATTTCTGTTACAATTCTCTACATTGTTGAGTTGCTGTTGATCATATGACCTCATATCACAAGGACAGATAGACATTCTTGGTCCAAGAACAATCCC
Organism: Limnodromus scolopaceus; assembly: GCA_028565335.1. Classification (NCBI taxonomy): domain Eukaryota; kingdom Metazoa; phylum Chordata; class Aves; order Charadriiformes; family Scolopacidae; genus Limnodromus; species Limnodromus scolopaceus. The sequence goes on from JAOXNO010006107.1 coordinate 31,661, forward strand.
TTCGTAGTGGCAAAAAGTATACCCTAAAGAAGGCATTAAAGAACAGGGTGCAGTGGAGGATTTCTTTCTTGCAGCACACAGAGCCAGCCAGAATGATATTTCAGCATATCAGAAGAGCAGTTACCAGGGGTTTTGGCTTTGAGCTGTGTCTCAGTTCTTGTGGGATCATCAGATAATTCATGCTGGAAGGGACCTCAGGCTATCGTCCATCCTCTTGCTGAAGGCATGGTCAGTTACAAGGTCAGACCAGGTTGCTTGGAGCTTTATCCAGTTTGGTCTTAAAAACCTCCAAGGACAGAGAGCACACAGCCACACTGGCCAAACTCTTTTCAACGCTTGACTGTCCTTGTGGTGAAAAAGTTATTCCCAAACAAGGTAGATGATAGACATTGCTTGTTGAGTTTTGTGGATGCAAGTTTCAGATTTTCCTGATTAGAAGATACATGGCCTGATTCAGAAATATATGAATGTGTAAGGTGGCAGAGAGATTTGTATGAGTAAGACAAGTGACTGTCTGCTGTCACAGGGCATTCATGGGAGTCTGATCATGTTGCAGTAAATTGCTCTCATGAAGAATTCCAGTCATGTCAGTGGATCTGTTGCATGGACATTTTAGGCTGGCAGCATGGATCCTAACACTAGGCCCATGAAAAAATAGATTTCTGAATTCCATTTCATTAACTCAACATGGAAATGTTGGCTCGTTGTAGGAAAAAGAGTAATTGTGATTCAGGGAAAAGTAATAGAGGGAGCTTCTCAGATGATGCTGAGATAGACCTCCAGACTGCATGATGCTATGCCAATTTAATCCTTGGAGGAATTGATCTGCTTAGGGTAAATATAGAAGACATGATTCTGATCCCAAAGGCAAATGAAGTCACAATCTGAAATGGGGTTCAAGGTGATATGAGGGGTAAGATCTGTTTCATGGATGTGGCTCCATTAAATGATGCATAAATTTACATATTGTTGCATGTCAGTGTCAGAAGTAGTCACATCGAACAGTGCCATTAACACTGGTAGAGTATTATATCTATTTTCAGCTAATCAGAGACCTCATGGTTGATTTTACCTCTCTGCTTTCACAAAACAGTTAGCCTGAGTAATTTTGTGGGTTCCATGGATTCATAACATGCAAAGAGTCAATAATGCATATGGTTGATGAGCTGCAAATTCACAGAGACCTGTCATTGTATACCAGGCAGTCCAGCCCCCATGTCATTCTTTCAAAGCTTTCTGTTTTTTCAACATCCTTTATAAAAGTCTTTAACTGGGAACAATATATGATGAATAATATATTTAAGCTATATCAATTTCCTGTTACCTTGGTACTTGCTTGGTTTTTGCAGGATTGTACATCTGACAGTTCTGCAGCAATGACATGGGTGTTCCTCACATATGGGAATGGATTCACCTACCTTTAGATATCTAGAGTGAAACATCTGTGGCTGGGCTAGGAATGCTATGTTCCTTTTATCACCAAACAATAAAGATCATCAAAAGGTGAGTCATTCTAAGCTTGATACTTTAGACAACCATCTCTGGAGGAGATGAATTCCCTCCTAGAGGTGCCTGTCTCTTCTGTTAGAAGAGACAGGATTTACCTTATTCTAATCCAGATTTAGACATCTAATTTGAATTAGGGCAGATAACTTCTACCATAGGTTTTTTATCATTGCATTTTTATCATGCTGCTTTCCATATAACCGTTTCTAGCTTTACAAAGGTGATCTGCATTCCTTGTCCTGACATAAAAATGGCCTTGCCAAGTGCTTCAGGTCTGTTTGCATATGGAAATTGATAGATTCAACACAAGGTAACCAGAACACTAAAGGGAACACAGAAACTCGGAACTCCAAGAAGAGAGAAGCTGGGTATATAACAAACGATAAGTTTAGCTCCTTGAAGAAATTGCTTAAGCACTGTGCATAACTAAGCCAGGGGATCTATATTATTACTGTTCTGTAAAATAAGCTAGAAGAATTATTTAATTCTGCAGGTAACAAATTACTAGCCACCAGCAAAGGTAGTAAACAAATGAAAAGGACAGACAAGAAAACAAAGCTGAATTTAAGCTAGAGTGCAGAACAAGTGATGCACTCTTCACTGATACTTTCCAGTGCCTAAGAACATTTTCTCTTTCTTGTGTTTGTTTTTTTAAAAATATGACAAATTCCAGTTTATGATTTTTTAACCTTTTTTTAATTTTTTTTTCCAGTAGTAGCCTCATTTGTAGCTTTGTCAGCTCACAGCTGTGAGGTAGAAAAGCTGGCACTGAAGAATTCTAAATTAGAGTTAGTTGTAGAAAATATTCCCTAGTCAACAGGGAGGGTTGGTCTGTCTTAGCTGGGTCTCCCTCTTGACTCAAAACGTCATTAACACTGACATGTCAGAACTGATGCTATGCAGTATAAAGCCTCACATACTGCAGTATTTTCTGCAGCAAGAGGTGGACACTATTCTGGTGGATTCTGCAGTACAGGGAATCCCCGGAGCTAAGATGAAGCCCTGACTCCATTTCTCCTTTGCTGTTAGTTGCTTGGCCCATGCTTCCCTGACCATCTGCAAAATTCTTTATTTATGCCACTGGTTCATTTGCTTCTCCGAGGTGAGCTCTAAGGAGAAAGCAGCAAAATTATTTCAGCCTTGCTGCATAATGTCTTAAGACCTGTCATTCAAACAGGACAGCCCCAATCTAGGAAACTGAATAAAATCTGACTGACTAGCTGGGCGGTGAATGAATATCTGTGAAGGGAAGGCAAAGTTCAATGCCTTTAAGGGCCTTCTTGCTC